>JAZHEH010003135.1:3405000-3976893 GCA_036589455.1 Ateles fusciceps
TAGTTTGCTTTATTCTTTAGAGTTTATAATAAAATTTCCTGAATAGATAGTTTGATTTGTTCTTTGTAACAGTCCTGCATAGTAAGAATGGCAGGTGTGACTATGTCCATTTTATTAGTAATCCATACCTTAGTTCTGTAACTTGGTTGGGGTCCTTCAGCTTATAAGTCACACGTACAGTCTAGATTCAAAACAGTTTCCTGCTTTTGAGCACAGTGTTCCTCTCTTTCCATCTAAAGCTACCTTCTAGAGGATCTCTTGAAATAGTTTGTTGATCATGTCTTATTATTTTCTATTTACATTTTTACAAAGCACTTTAGAGCTGAGTCTGCAAACTGACAGAACCCATGGGACTAACATAGCTTGAAATACTATGTATTTGGCCTGCATGAGGTGATGACATTTTTAAATTTAAAAATCAAGTCAAAATTTGGGACTTTTCCCTTAAAAATGGTAAGTTTTGGCCAGGCACGGTGGCTCATGCCTGTAATTTCAGCCCTTTGGGAAGCCGAGGTGGGCTCATCACCTGAGGTCAGGAATTCGAGATCATCCTGGCCAACATGGTGAAACCCCATCTCTACTAAAATTTTAAAAATTAGCCGGGCATAATGGTGCACACCTGTAGTCCCAGCTACTTGGGAGGCTGAGGCATGAGAATCACTTGAACCCAGGAGGCGGCGGTTGCAGCGAGCCGAGATCATGCCACTGTACTCCAGCCTAGGCAACAGAGCAAGACTCCATATCAAAAGAAAAAAAAAAGGTAAGTTTGGTGGTGCTTGGCATTTATCTTTGCATGACAATCATAGGCTGCAGGTGGGTGGCTGCTGCCCTGTACAGACAGCACCCACCCAGACTGACTCACTCTTGTGGCCCTCCTAATGTCTCAGGCACTGAGTTTGCAACCCTTGGCCACCTCTTTGCTGCTTCCTCTTTCTGCTTCTAGTTCCATGCAACGTGCAGCACCCACATAGCCCTAAGGAGAGCCAGTATTTTGAACATGCATGCAGGAAGAACTCTGCAACTCCCTGGGTGGGTTTGCGGCTTCCTCTGTCACCGGGCCCCATTAGGGGGAACTAATGAGCATATGTTTTCAGGTCCTGTTCTCTGTGGCTATTACAGTTTAAACAGGCTGGAATAAGACATAGAAATTCAGGGGAGGATGGGAAATATATTTTTGTGGTTTAGAATAATATTTCCCAAAGCTATGCTTTCTGAAAGATTGCTATTCACCTGTGTTAACAAAGATTAGGTTAGGTTAGGCTAGGTTCAATTAGGTTAGGTTTAGCAAAGGCTAGGTTAGGTTTGTGGACATGGTCTTGGAAAAAGCATTCGGATAATTCTCTAAAGAAACAGAATGTTGTCTAGCACACAAACAGGAGATTAGATAATTATAGGTACAGCTGCAGGGTTCCCTGTGCCTGTATTCCCCTTTAGGACTAAGTTAATTAACGTCTTCTAAATCAAACACTAGTTATTCATCAACAGATATGCATGCGACAGAGGCGAAAGGAAATTAATTGCCTAGTCTTCCGCACTTGGACTAACTTGCCTGAGAGGAGTCCCCTCTGTTAACCAAAAAAGTGACGATGGTAGGTATCTCAATTGATAGAGGTTTATTTAGCCAAAGTTTGATCCACACTTCCATTTTGAGATATAATAGATTAAATGTATAAGTCTATAAAGATGGCCTAGGACTCGACACTCCAGCCTGAGTGACAGAGTGAGACTCCATCTCAAAAAAAATAAACAGGCTTATATACATGAGTGATTTCTAATATCCTTCTTGCCATCTTCATCTCTCCTTAAGTGACACTTCTTCGGACTTTTTCTTATCTACCTAAAGTAACCCCACCCTCACTCACTCTTCACCACATCACCCTTTTAATTCTCATCACAGCACTCATATGACCTAAACTTAAAAATTTGTCTATTTATTCTGAGTCTCCAACCTCTCCACAAAAACAGATACTTTTACAACAGTATTTGGTACAAGGTAGGTGCTCATTAAATGCTTGTTGAATGAATGAATGAATATCTGAATATTCCATGGATTTACCATAATTTTTTTAAAATAAATCCCTATGGTTGAACATTTAGGTTGTTTCCAAGTTTTGTCTCATAAAAACATCTCTGTGACATCTTTATAAATGCATACATTTTATTTTTATTTTTTGAGACAGAGTCTTGCTCTGGTCACCCAGGCTGGAGTGCAGTGGCATGATCTTGGATCACTGCGACCTTCATCTCCTGGGTTCAAGAGAGTCTCCCACCTCAGCCACCTGAGTAGCTTGGACTACAGTTGTGAGCCACCACACCCAGGTAATTTTTGTGTTTTTAGTAGAGGCAGAGTTTCATCATGTTGGCCAGGCTGGTCTCAAACTCCTGACCTCTGGTGATCAGCCCACTGCTCAGCCTCCCAAACATCTGGGATTATAGGTGTGAGCCATTGCGCCTAGCCAAGCCTATATTTTTGGACATAAAAAGATATTAGAAAGCCTATTTTTCAGCACTTTGGAGGCCAAGCCAGGCAGATCACATTAGATCAGGAGTTGGAGACCAGCCTGGCCAACATGGTGAAAACCCATCTCCACTAAAAATACCAAAATTTGCCAGGTGTGGTAGTGGGCGCTTGTAGTCTCAGCTACTTGGGAGGCTGAGGCATGAGAATTGCTTGAACCTGGGAGGCAGAGGTTGCAGTGAGCTGAGATTGCGCCACTGCACTCCAGCCTAGGTGACAGAGCAAGACTCCGTTTCAAAAAAAAGAAAAGAAACCTATTTTTTTCATAAAACTCTATGTTTGAGGGTAAGGTGGGGTGAAAGGTGGGGAATATGCTGGAAAGATGTCTGAAGAAACTGACCATGGTTAGAATGCTTTCCCAGCTGCTAGTACCTGAAAACCTGACTCAAAGCTCATTTAATAATAAAATAAGTTATTGACCATGAAACTGAAAAGGTGGGGGCTTCCAGGGACTCAATAATGTCTCAGAGGGCCTGGTTTCTTTCTGTCTCTTCTGCATTCTGGGGAGTTGCTTCATCTCTCATGATCCCAACAGTTCCTAGGGCTACATATTTCCTCATTCAGGGGGAGTAGAGAGTATCTTTGCTTCAATATCCTAGAAACAGATAAGAATATCACTTTGATAGGACTGGCTTGGGTCACATGACTGATCCCGAGCCAAATTCCTTGGCCAGGGCAATGGGCTGTGATGATTGACATAAACCATTGAGGACCCAAACGTGGAGCTGAGAGTGAGGCAACCTCTGCATCACCAGCCTGAGCACTGGTGGGGAGAGGACATTTCCCAAAGAAGTGTGGGAAAACTTGTCCTAGACAAAGGGGAAAAGGGGCTGCATAGCAAATACTAGTAGTTGAGTACAAAAAAAAATCACCAAAAGGAAGTACATGGTTGTATCTCTGAGCTTTGGATCATAGGATAACTAGTGATTTTTACTTTCTTTTGTACACTTTACTGTATGTCTGAGTTTATTTATTTATTTATTTTGAGACCGAGTTTTGCTCTTGTTGCCCAGGCTGGAGTACAATGGCGCTATCTTGGCTCACTGCAACCTCCACCTCCCAGGTTCAAGCAATTCTCCTGCCTCAGCGTCCTGAGTAGCTGGGATTACAGGCACCTGCCACCATGCCCAGCTAATTTTTTGTATTTTTAGTAGAGCTGCGGTTTCACCATTTTGGCCGGGCTGGTATCGAATTCCTGACCTCAGGTGATCCACCCACCTTGGCCTCCCAAAGTGCTGGAATTACAGGCATGAACCACCACGCCCGGCCATCTGAATTCTTAACAATGAGACTTTATTAATTTCGTAACTAAGTTACTTCCACTTTTTAAATCTAGCAAAATGAATGACACAATAAATGACGAAGATATGGTTTTTTGGCTTTGAACTTGCCTCTCCTCCCCTAAAGCACTGTTCTTGCAGCAAAACTGGCTATTTTGGCCTTTTCTTTAAGAAAAAAAAAAAAGGACCTGGTCACCGGTGGGCTTAAGGATTCTCACTATTCACAGAATCTCCCTCCTACCCGCCCTGTCTCACTTAACAATTTAGCAGTGCCTGCACTTGTTCTTCCCAGCTTCACTGTGCTATTCTGGGCCATGGTAATTGTTCAGCCAGTGGAGAGTTCTCTTCTGTGACAACTGAGATACCTCAAGCTAAGAATAGGACTCTGACTGATGAAGGAAGGTGACAGCCGTGGGCTGGGAGGAACTTTGCTTTTTGCCAGGGCTTTGTTAAGAGGCCTAAACCTCAGCTTCATTCTTTGCTCCTCGGTTTGCCATCCGCCTGTGGTTTTGCTCTGCCATATATTTCTGAGAAATCTTGTCAGCTGCATCATCACACAAATAATATGGGCTGGAGAAGCTTATGGAGAGTTCTGGGGAATGTTTCTTCTCAGCTTCCAGCTGGGGACCCTGGCTCTAAGTTTGCCAGATAATTCTCTATTGTATCTTCGCGAGTCTTTCCTCAGAGGCATTTTGGGTTAAGACCAAAAGGATATTTTTGCATTTTCTAAAAGCTTCTAAGAAAAACCAATGAAGCTCAAGCTCCAAGGCCCAGAGAAGCAACCTCAAAAATGCACCTATAGACAGGGCTAGTTTCTTCTTCTTCAGGGTCTCATGCTCCTTCCTTCTGAGTCCCTCGGATCCCCTCTCACATAGACCAACCTGTATGAAGATCCTTGTCTTGGTCTCTGCTTCAATGAACCCAGTGTGAGATGGGCATAAATTAACAAAAACAGCAGAATATTCTGAAGTTGTTCGTAGCTACACTTCACAGGAATAAGCGTCATTTGGTCACATTAAAGATGATGATAACCATGTTGACAAGAATTAGGATGATTTGGGATTCTTTGGGGAACATTGCTGATGATGCCACTACTATTTGGTATTCAGCTCATTATATTCTACAAATCTTGATTTTAGCAAACCAAGCAAGAAGGACTGCATGTGTGTGAGTTGGAGGAGGCCTTAAGGGAAGCCAAAAGCTGGATGTGATAAAGCACACAGGTATGAACTGATTCAAACTCCCCCATACCCCATATACCTTCTGTTATTTCTTTTAAAAAAAAATTGTGTGCGTGTATGTGTGTGTGTGTGTGTGTGTGTGTGTGTGTGTGTGTTGGGGTTATAAAATGCCCATGCCCAAAACGGAGTTCTAGCAAACATAACATCAGGATAAGAGATGGTCTGTGTCTCAGTCGGTTTTCTGCTGCTATAACAGAATACCACTGAGTGGGTAGTTTATTTAAAAGGAATTTTATTTGGTTCATGGTTCTGGAGGCTGGGAAGTCCAAGAGTATGATGCCAGCTTCATGCAAGGGTCATCCCATGGCAAAAGGCATCATGTGGTGAGGAATCACGAGTGAGAGACAGAGGAAATTGGGCAGAATTCAGCCTTTTTATCAGGAGTCCATTCCCAAGCCAACTAACCCAGAACCTAGATAATAGCATTAGTCCATTCAAACAGCCTTCATGAGCTAATCACTTTTTATTTTATTTATTTATTTATTTATTTACAGACAGAGTCTCACTCTACTGCCCAGGCTGGAGTGCAATGGTACGATGTCAGCTCACTGTAACCTCTGCCTTCCGGTTCAAGTGATTCTCCTGCCTCAGCCTCCCAAGTAGCTGAGATTACAGGAATGTGCCACCATGCCCAGCTAATTTTGCATTTTCAGTAGAGACAGGGTCTCACCATGTTGGCCAGGCTGGTCTCAAACTCCTGACACGTGATCCACTGCCTCAGCCTCCCAAAGTGCTGGGATTACAGGTATGAGCCACCATGCCTGGCCCCTTATTACTTCTTAAGGCGCCCTCCCATTACACTTCAGTTTTAATGTGGGAGTAGAATTAAAGTTGAAAACATAGTACCCAGGGATGCTAGAAGACCAGGGCCATTCTGATTCCTGATTCTTTGTGTGTGAACAGTTTATTTATTTTGAATCTTGGGATACTCTTAGGCACTTCATGTCTGATATTTTAATATTTCCCAAAGATGCATATGTGGGTGAGGACTTTTTTGATTTGCTTTCTGTTCCTATCATTTTGCCTTTTCTAGAAATTTTATATAAGCAAAATTGGACAACATGTATTCTTTGTCATCTGGCTTCTTTCAGTAACCATGTTTTTAAAGTTTGTAAATGTTATTGCATGCTTCTTCTCATTTGCATTAAGCAGATTTTTTTAGTGTACAATTTCCACTCCTCTGATTTTTAACCACTTTATTGAGATTTAATTAACATACCACATAATTCACTCATTTAAAGTATGTAATTCAGTGTTTTTTTAAGTACAGTCATAGAGTTGCGTATCAATCACCATAATGAATTTTAGAACATTTTCATGACTCCAGGAAGAAACCCCTCACTCCTTAGCCATCACTCCACAATCTCCCCATCTGCCTAGACTCTGGAACCACTGATCCAGTTTCCGTCTCTATGAATTTTCCTATTCTGAACGTTTCAAACGTACGCAATTTTACAATGTGATGATCTTCTGCGACTTGCCTCTTTCATTTAGCATAATGTTTTCAATATTTGTTCATATTGTAGCATGTATCAGTACTTCATTCCTTTTTGTGGTTGAATGACATTTCATTATAAGTATATACTTTTTAAAAAAAATCCATTAATCAGTTGATAGATATTCGGGTTGTTTCCATATTTTGGTTACTGTGAATAATGATGCTATGAACATTTGTGTACGTCTTTATGTGAACATTGGTTTTCATTTCTCTTGGGTATGTACCTCAGAACATAACTCCCAGGTCAATTCTCTATGTAAACATTTGAGGAACTGCCAGACTGCTTACCAAATTGGTTTCGCCATTTTAAATTGTTACCAGCAATAGATGAAGGCTCCAATTCTGCCACATTCTTACTAACACTTGTTATTATCTGTCTTTTTAAAAATGATGTCCATCTCATCGTGGCTTTGATTTACCTTTTCCTAACAATGAAGACAAGAAATCCACAAACATATTGAAAGATTTTACCATACCCTGAATAAAAATATATACTTTTAAAAGAATAATGATTTAAAAGATTTAATAATCAAATTAACAAGCAAACTTGATTTAGACTTTTTTTTTTTGCGATAACATGGGTTATTTATAAAAGATTGCCAACTCACTATTTTCAGAGGAAGTCTCAACACATTTCCAAGGACTGATATTTCAACTCAGATGACATTTTACTAATCATGATGGAATTAAATTAGAAAGACGTTTTAAAATCACACATGTATTGGGAACTTTAAAAATGATCTCTTGAATAACTTTTGAGTTTAGGAGGAAATCACTGGGAATTACATAGTATGTAGAACTAAGTGATTAGGAAGGCAGTATATATAAACGTATTGCCTCTAAAACAGTGTATAGTTGTTGAGATAGGAGAAAACCTAACTGTTTTTCCTACTCTAACTCCCAATACATTCGATACAGAATACTTCATCTCTAATCAACAAAATGTGTAGGGATTTCTCCCCCAATAACAATCAGTTCTTCATTGTTGAGTGACCTACAGTGTAATTAAATTCTGACACTACCCGGAGATAGTGTCAGATCCCCACAGGTTAAAGGCTCACTCTCACAACACTGTCCCCCTTCAGATGCCAGTTACAAGTCCCAGGTCATGTTTGACCTGTACTTCTGACCAACCAGCTATAAATTGGGGGCGACCATGACCTTGTCTTTAAGTGCAATTAATTTGCAAGAGCAGCTCACAGAACCAAGGGAAACATTGTACTTACATTTATCCATTTATATAAAGGATATTACAAAGGATGCAGATGGACAATCAGGAGTCTTCTGGAGATGCAGAGGGCAAGGCAGGGGGGAGGGGCGTGAAGCTTCCATACGTTCTCTGGCTGCTCCATCCTCTAGGCACCTCCACATGTTCCAAAACTTAGAAGTTCTCTGAATCCTATTCAGGGATTTTTACAGAAGTTTTATCAGGTAGGCATGACTATTAACTCAGTCTCCATCCCCTCTTTCCTTCCTGGAGGATGGGGGTTGAGGCTGAAAGTTCCGTGCTTCTAATTATGGCTTGGTCTTTCTGGTGACCAGCTGCCATCCAAGAGCTCACTAAGAGTCACTTCACTAAAACAAGAGATACTCCTATCACCCAGGAAATTCCAAAGGATTAGGAGCTCTGTACCAGGAACCAGGAGACAGAGACCAAATATATGTTTTTTCATTATTTCATAGTCTAATTCCTTGTTATTTTTGAAAAACAAGTTTGAAAATAAATGAGTTATGTATCCAATTCAAGAGGCTAGAAGAACTATAGAATAACTTAAAGTAAGCAAATAAAATAAAATAAAGGAAAAATGTAAAAACTAGAAAGTAAGAATTAATAGAGAAGATTAACAATACTAAAATGTGTTACTTTGATAAAAAATATGAAACAGACAAAATGCTAGCCTGACTGACCAAGAAAAGACAGAAAGGATACTAATATAAAATATTAGTGGCTCACACCTATAATCCCAGCACTTTGGGAGGCTGACGTGGGTGGATCACGAGGTCAAGAGATTCAGACCATCCTGGTCAACATGGTGAAATCCCGTCTCTACTAAAAATACAAAAATTAGCTGGGCATGGTGGTGCATGCCTGTAGTCCCAGTTACTTGGGAGGCTGAGGCAGGAGAATTGCTTGAACCCAGGAGGGGGAGGTTGCGGTGAGCCAAGATCATGCCATTACACTCCAGTCTGGGTAACAAGAGTGAAACTCCGTCTCAAAAAAAAAAAAAAAAAAAAAAAAAGAATCTATTTATTAGCAATCCTTGTAACTAGGAGTTCTGATCAATGAATTAGAGTAGATATTGTGTGACAACTTCTGGGAAGTTCTCTAAAAAGTCAGTTAGTATTTACCCCTTTCTCTTTCTTCATTACTTTATCAATCAGCTATCTGGAATGTGGACATGATGTCTGGATCTGAAGCAGCTATGTTACACCATGAGGTGGAGATCTGCTACTTGCAGCTATCAGGAGCATTTGTGATGTAGCATTTCTCAATGCTGAATTATTGATTACAGATTTTTTTTGTCACGCTCTGACTCCCACTTTGAGAAGTGTCTTAGTATGTGTTGGGCAATTCTTTTGTATGCATCTCAGTTACAAAATGTAACACAATGTCATCTAATTCTTTCTTGGGTCTCATAAAGCACAACTCTGCAAGGGAAATATCTATTTAATCAAGGTCATTTCTCCAACAATGAACATTTGTTTCACAAATAACAATTTTCTACCTAATTGATCTGTTTCAGCACCTTTCTAGATACACAATAACTTCTCATTTCCATCATGAATTGTAGTGTAATCTTTTTGAAGATTGCTTAAAGCAACACATACATATAATAATGCACACAATTGAATTGAAGTTATGATAATGTGAGCAGCCATGATCAAATTCAGTTTTGTCGAGGCAGCAACAAATGTCATGACGATTGCTGGTGAACAGCAAATTATACAATGTCATAGATTGCTAGAGGCAGCCTCATTTCAAAGATAATGAAATGGCATAGAATCAATGACATATAAATAGGTTTTGATATCTAACAAGGAAAACTCTTTCATCATGATGATGAAAGGGTTTTAAGCCACTAAATTTTGGGAGTGATTTGCTGTGCAATAAAAGCCAAGGGATGAAATCATTGACAAAGTAACTGGGAAATCCTTCTGTCTATAAAAGTAATTGTACAAATTCCTAATTAAATAAAAAGTTGGACATCTATCTGTACAACATCAATTTGTGACTGCACCTTGTTTGTGCTTATGATAAAAGGATGACTTCTGAGTCACTCTCTTTAGTTTAATGTCAGCTTGTTCTTTCTGTAAGTAACTAGCTTGGGAAAGCTGAAAGTCACCCAGACTTGGGCCAGACAGGAAAGACAGGTGAGCTCAGATAAACCACAACTCACATTGTGGCTGAGAACTCAGACTGATATTTATGAGCATTTATGCCAAAGATTCAGTCATTTTTAAATATGTGCTTTTAGTGGTGAGTAATACACCTTTCCAGAATTAAAAAGTTCTCCCTGTTATCACTTCCATTCCAGTCCCTGTCCCCTCCTACAGAGGAATAAAGTGTCATCATATCATTTGAGCAACCTAGCAGTTACATTTTTAAAGAGAATATTATTTTGCTGTGAATAGAATTTGAAGCTGGGTGATGGCACATTGGGATTCTTTGTTGAATTTTCTCTAGTCTGTAGCATATTTGAAAATAATAAAAAATTTTTTGAAAAGGCTGCAATTTTAAACATAGTTTCAAAGAATGATGACTATTCAATGAGTATTTACTCATATTGGTGTTTAATAATTAGGCACTCAATATTCGTTACTGTTTAAGAAGCATCTAAACCATTTCTGCTAGAATTAGACTTTAAAATATTTATGAGTGAAATGATGATGATGTTTTCAGTTTGCTTTAAAGAGCTCTAGTGGTGGAGTGAGTAGAGTATGGAGGGGAACAAGTTTGGCCATCAGTTGGTAATGGTCGAAGCTGGGTGATGGGTACATGAGACTTTTTTCCTGTCTTCTCTACTCTGGTGGCTGCAAAAGATTTTCAGTAATAAAAACACTTTAAAAAATGTTCATGGGGCCAGGCACAGTGGCTCACATCTATAATCCCAGCACTTTGGGATGCCGAGGTGGGCAGAGTACTTGAGGTCAGGAGTTCGAGACCAGCTTGGCCAACATGGTGAAAACCCGTCTCTACAAAAAATATAAAAAATTAGCCAGGTGTGGTGGCACACACCTGTAATCTCAGCTACTTGGGAGGCTGAGGCAGGAGAATCGCTTGAACCTAGGAGGCGGAGGTTGCAGTGAGCCAAGATCATGCCACTGCACTCTAGCCTGGGTGACAGAGTAAGACTCCATCTCAGAACAACAACAACAACAACAACTAAAATGTTCATGGTCCTGCAATTTCATTTCTAGGTATCTATCCCAAAAAATTGAAAACAGGATTCAAACAGATAGTTGTACACCCATTGGGTTCATAGCAGCGTTATTCATAAGAGCCAAAGGGTGAGAACAGCCCAGATGTTTATCCACAGTTGAATGGATACTGGGCAACAGAGCAAGACTCCATCAAGAAAGAAAGAAAAACAAGAAAGAAAGAAAAAGAGAAAGAAAGAAAGAAAGAAAAAGGAAGGAAGGGAGGGGAAAGGAAAGAAAGGAAAGAGAAAGAAAGAAAAAAGGAAGGAAGGAAGAAAGGAAGAAACAAAAAGAAAGAGAAAGAAAGACAAAGAAAGGAAGGAAGGAAGAAAGGAAGGAAAGAAAGAAAAAGAAAGAAAGGAAGGAAGAAAGAAAGAAGGAAGGAAAGAAAGCAAGCAAGAAAGAAAGGAAAGAGAAAGATTTGGAAGTAGGGAGAGCTGCCCTTCCATGTGGGTCAGCTAGGCTTGGATTGCTCTTCCAGGGCAAGTTCTATACTTGTCTTTCTCTCTTCCTAAGCAGACCTAACCAGTAAGCATCTCTTCTCATTCTTCCGATGAGAAAACTGAGGCCCAGAGGAAGAAGTGGAGCATTTACCCCAACCAAGGGAAGGAAGCAGCAGGAAGGGGCTGACACTTCCCACAGACTTCTGGCTCTTCCAGTCCATCCTGCTGACTTTCACTGCAGCCCGGGCTTGTGGGCACTCCCCCATAGCTACGTAGAAGTCAGCTTTGTCTTTGTCTTGGGAAACACTCCCAGAATGCTCTTGTAGAAATCAGTAGAAGTTCTTCATGGCACATCACTTGGAGGAAGGCCAATAGTCACCTTCCTCAGAAATTAAAAATACCAATGGTCACTTAAAAACACGTTGTTCACTCAACCTAGCAGATGTTAATTTGCAAACACAGCCATTTAAAGACAGACAAGGCAAGATTACTCCTTTCCCAACTCCAAAAGGGGGGTGAAAGTATTTTAAAGCAAGTTATTTCTGTCAATTATCTGTCTGATTTGTTTGTTCACTTGTTTATATGTTATCTATCCTTCAAGGAGCACTTTTGTGGCTTGCAGAAATGTGCAGAGTAAAACAGGATTAAAAAAAGAGAGAGAGAGAGAACATCATCACAATGAAGAAAGCCTGGTACAGTAAATGAAGGTGGCGCCAGGGACGACTTGGGTATATACAACGTTTTTCTCAGGGTCCTGTGCTCTTTGCAGTGGTAGGATTCAGGTTTGAATCTGAGTTTCTCAGCAGCTGAAACCAAAGTAAACAATGGCATCAATACCAAGAACCACACTTTCATTAAAATTAAAAAAAAAACCCAGCTATCCGGAAGTAGAACCTTTCCCGGAACTTCTATTCTTACTGCTCCCAGGAGGCCCTTGGGTGACAAAAAAGGGACAATACCTTCAAAATCACTCCTGCAATAAAAACAATAGGTGGTTTCAAAAGTTTTGCTCTGAGTGTGTCTCTCAAAGGAGTAACCCAAATGTAAATGTAACTAAGGAATGGCCAGGAGTGGCCAGGAGAGTGCAGTCCTGGTACATAGCTCCCAGACAATCAGACATTGTTCAAAGACAAGGTTTTAGGTCATTAAATGAATTCCAAACAGTGCAATACTCCCTGCCTATTATTTTCCACAGCAATACCTTTGACAAGTAGTACCTCACTTTGCCTGAGGGACTTGTCTATGAAACGCTGTGCCTACTCCTTACCTAGATCCCTTCCCTCGGTCTTGCAAGCCTTAAATTCAGCTTTTGTGAGCTAGTTCACTTTCCTGCATGTTGCATTGGCCCAGACTCACGCAGTCTGTGAGGCAAACCCCCTGAATCCCATAGTTGTCTTGGAACTGGCGGTCTTGCAATGCTTTGATCTTACTGTCAGCTAAGATATTCAAAGACACTGCTCAGAGAAGGCTCAGCCTCTGTGTCTCTTGACAAAGAGATCTGTGCCAAGGTCAAGTCTACTTTCTCTAGTAGGCCCTAAATGGCTTTGTTATCTTCCCAGCAGCGGAAGTGATAAGAGAAAAGCATTTCTGATTTGGAACCAGAGCAGATATGTTTATGGGAGTGGAAAACCGTAGCAATGTTTTTCTTCTGCCACCTTCATTAATGTGAACAAAAACGTTTTCACGCAAAATTCAGAACAGAAACCTTTTTCGTTGTTGTTTTTTTCTAATTTTGTTTAATCAGCGTTTTGCAGAACAGTAGTCATTAAGAAAAGTTCAATGTGAGGCTAGATGTGGGCATTTTGTTCTGCCCTGCACACTTTGAAGGGCCTGATCCTTCATCTCATATGGGGCTCTGGGCAGTGTGGGGGAGAATGACCAGACACCATCCATTACCAAAAGGATCTGAAGCAAAAGATTCTCTAGGGGCCAAGGACAACTGAAGCGGAACAACTTCTTGAAAGGACCCTGATCTTAAATTGCCCTGGCTGGAGAAGACTGATCAACATGTATTAACTTGTCTTTGGGCCTTCCGAGGGTTGAAAGGAGGGTCTTAAAGGGGACACTGCCTCCTACAACAGATACTGAGTCAAATCAAAGAGCATACAACCGGCTACCAGCAAATGCGATGGCTCCCACCCCGCCCCGCACAGGAGCATGGGAATCACATTGCTGGTTCCACCTGGCCCCCTTAAAGCAGCTCTCTTTCACATGGGACCCACTCTTTGTGCTTTGGGTGGTCAGGAGTTTTGGATTGTGCAAAGGGGTCTGTACATGACTTTTCTCAGCTCTCTGCATGGACCCATTACATAGACATTTTTATTGTGGTGACTTCACAAAACCACCAAGTTTGAAGAAAAAATACTTACAGTTTGAGCAAATGAAAATTCTGGCACATTAAAAAATCCATCTGTAGGCATGACCTTCAAGATACAGGTATCCCTTGAAGATACTGAGGGTTCAGTTCCAGACCACCACAACAAACCAAATATCACACTAAAGCCAGTCACGTGAATTTTTTGGTTTCCCAGTACACATAAAAATTATGTTTATACTATACTGTAGTCTAATAAGTATGCAGTAAAATTTCTGAAAAACCAGGCTGGGCACAGTTGTTTACACCTGTAATCCTAATACTATGGGAGGCCAAAGTAGGAGAATCACTTGAGCCCAGGAGTTTGAGGCTACTGTGAGCTACAATTACGGTCTATACTCCAGCCTGGATGACAAAGTGGGACCCTCTGTCTACAAAAATACAAAAATTTAGCTGGGTGTGGTGGTATGCACTTGTAGACCTAGCTACTCAGGAGGCTGAGACAAGAGGATCGCTTGAGCCCAGGAGTTCAAGGCTGTGGAGAGCTATGATCATGCCACTGCTTTCCGCCTGGGCAACAGAGCAAGACCCCATCTGTAAAATAAAATAAAATACTTAAAATTGTACATATTTTAACTTAAAAATATTTTGTTGTTAAAATGCTAATGATGATTCGAGCCTTCGGTGAGTTGTAATCTTTGCAGGTGGAGGGTCTTCCTTGTGTTGATGGCTGCTGACTGATCAGGGTGGTGGCTGCTGCAAGTTGGGGTGGCTGTGGCAATTTCTTAAAATAAAACAAGAAGTAGTCCAGATCAAACGACTCGTCCTTTCATGAACGATTTATCTGTGGCATGCCACGCTGTTTGATAGCATTTTACCCACAGTAGAACTTCTTTCTATTGGAGTCAATCCTCTCAAACTCTGTCATTGTTTTATCAACAAAGTTTACATCATATTTCAAATCCTATGTTGTCATTTCACAAATGTTCACAGCATCTTCACCAGGATTAGATTCCATTACAAGAAACCACTTTTTTTGCTCATCCATAGGAATCAACTTCTCATCTGTTCAAATTTTATCATGAGATTTTAGCAGTTCAGTAACATTTTCAGGCTTTTAATTTTAGTTCTCTTGCTGTTTCCTCCACATCTACAGTGACTTCCTCTTTTGAAGTCCTAAATCCCTCAAAGTCACCCATGAGGGTTGGAATCAACTTCTTCCAAATTCTTGGTCATGTTGCTATTTTGACCTCCTCCCACAGATGTCCTCAATGGCATCTAGAATGGCCAATCCTTTCTAGCGGTTTTAAATTTACTTTGCCCAGATCCATCAGAGGACTCACTGTCTATGGCAGCTATAATCTTACAAAACGTCTTCTTAGCTTTGCGCAGTGGCAGTATCGTAGCCAGTGAGGTTTATCCGAGGCGCGATTATTGCTAATTGAAAACTTTTCCCAATACCTCGCCACGATGACTTGAAATATAGTCGGCGTTGGCAATTTTTGGCAGTTTCTACGCAGACTGAAAAAAAAAAAGTCTTTCTTAAATAACAAGACTTGAAAGTTGAAATTAGTCCTTGATCCATGAACCGCAGAACAGATGTTGTGTTGACAGGCATGAAAACAACATGAATCTCCTTGTATATCTCCATCAGAGTTCCTGAGTGACCAGAAGCATTGTCAGTGAGCAGTAAACAATATTTTGAAAGAAACTTTTTTATTATTCTGAGCAGTATGTCTCCACAGTGGGCTTAAAACATTTAGTAAACCGTACTGTAAGCAGACGTGCTGCCATCCAGGCTTTGTTGTTCCACTGATAGAGCATAGGTGGAGTAGAGTTAGCCTAATTCTTCAGCGCCCCAGGATTTTGGAACAGTAAAAGAACGTTGGCTTCCACTTAAAATCCCCAGCTGCATTTGCCCGTAGCAAGAGAGTCAGCCACTCCCTGGAAGTTTCGAAGGCAGGCGTTGATTTCTCTTTAGCTCTGACAGTTGTGATGGGATCTTCCTCTGAGAGAAGACCGTTTCATCTGTAACACAACTCTGTAGCGTAGTGTAGCCACCTTCGTCAGTTACCTCAGCTGGATTTTCTGGATGCCCTGCTGCAACTTCCATAGCACCTGCTGCTTCACTTGGCACTTTTATGTCTGGGAGAGAACTCCTTTCCTTAAACCCCCAGGAACCAAACTCTGCTAGCTTCAAACTCTTCTCCTGCAGCTTCCTCACCTCTCTCAGGCTTCATAAAATTAAAGAGAGTCAGGGGTTGCTCTGGATTAGGCTTCGCTTTAAGGGAATGTTGTATCTGGTTTGATCTTTTCTCCAGACCACTCGAGCTTCCTCCTCATCAACAATAAGACCATTTCGTTTTCTTATCATTCATATGTCCACCGGAGCAGCACTTTTAAGTTCCTTCGGAACTTTTCCTTTATATTCACAACTTAGCTGTTTGGCCAAGAAGCCTAGCCTTTGGCTCATCACAACTTCCTCACTAAGCTTCATCATTTCCAGCTTTTGATTTGGAGTGAGAAACATGCAACTCTTCTGACTCTTTCACTAAAACACTTTTTAGGTCATTATAGGATATTACTTGGACTAATTTCTTTCTTTCTTTCTTTTTCTTTCTTTCTTTCTTTCTTCCTTTCTTTCTCTTTTTTTATACAGGGTCTGGCTCTGTCCCTCAGGCTAAAGTGCAGTAGTGCTATCATAGCTCACTGCAGCCTTGAACTCCTGGGCTCAAGTGATCCTTCTGCCCAGCCTCCCGTGAAGCTGGGACTACAGGTGTGCACTACCATGCCTGGCTAATTAAAAAAATTTTTGGCTGGGTGCCATGGCTCACACCTGTAATCCCAGCTCTTTGAGAGGCTGAGGTGGGTGGATCACTTGAGGTTGGGGAGTTCAAAACCAGCCTGGCCAACTTGGTGAAAACCCATCTCTACTAAAAATTTAAAAAATTAGCCGGATGTGGTGGTGCATGCCTGTAATCCCGGGTGACTGGGAGACTGAGGCAAGGGAATCCCTTGAACCTGGGAAGCAGAAGTTGCAGTGACCCGAGATTGCACCACTATACTCCAGCCTGGGTGACAGAGCAAGACTCTATTTAAAAAAAATTCTTTTTTCGTTTTTTTGTTTTGTTTTGTAGAGATGGGGTCTCACTATGTCACCCAGGCTGGTCTTGAACTCCTGGGCTCAAGTGATTCCCCAACCTCAGCCTCCCAAAGTGTCGGGATTACAGGCATGAGCCACCTTGGCCTAATTTCAGTGTTGTTTTTTCTCAGGTAATAGGGAGGTCTGGTGAGAGGGAGAAGGATGGGGAATGGCAAGTTGGTAAAGCAGTCAGAAAATAAACAACATTTATTAAGTTTGCCATCTTGCATGGGTGTAGTTCATGGTGCCCCCCCCAAAAAAATCACAATAGAAAGATTGTAAGAATGACCAAAATGTGACACAAAGATACAAAGTGACCACATGTTGGTGAAAAAATGGGGCCAACAGACTTCATCAATTCAGCTTGCCACAAACCTGCAATTTGTAAAAAAGACATTATCTCCAAAGTGCAATAAAAAGAGGCATGCCTGTATGTAAACTGTTACAACCCTCATGAATTTGCTTATTTAAAAAAGTGTATTTTTTTAGCATTCTGTACTACTGTTGTCACCAATAATATATCGTTGCAAATAGCCAGAAGGACAATATTGAATAACCCCAGTACAAAGAAATAAGTGTTTGAGATGATGGGTAAGATAATTAGCCTAATCTGATCACTATGCATTATGTATATTGAAATATCACTATGTACCCCATAAATATGTACAATAATATGTTCATTTTTAAAAGTTTGCTTTTGATATGTGACTTTAATTTCCTAAGAAATTTTGACACATGCTGTTCAACCCACAAGCTTCCCTGCTAAAAAAACACCTTCTAGTGATTTCTATTGTGTTTGTTTTTCTGTCCTTCCTACTGCTCTGCGTCCCATTCCTTGAGCTTGGCACTTCTCGAGGCTTCTAGATAGAGAGATTTTTCACCACCTTGCAGCCCATATGGGTTGGATTATATTGCCTGAGTTGAATTAAATAACTGATAGAACATTCTCTGAGGTTCTGTGTAGGTGTGCTTGCCTAGCTGAGGGATGGGCCACCTTTCCTTCTCAGAATGCAGTAGATACCTAGATCCGGGTAGGATGGAAGATGCAGAGGTAGGAAGAACTGTCCGAGGCTGGCTGCCCAGCTTGTAGATGGGCCCGCCTTCCAGTGCAGGGTAATGTGTGTGAGTGGGCTGTGCCAACCCCCAGAGCTAGAGGAGCTGAATGAGAATATGGAGGCTGCAAAATCTACAAAAGACAGAACAGAACTACCCACCCAAGGAAGGAGACGGCAGGCTCAGCCCCTGAGCTGCCCTCAGCTTTTGGAGCATTTTTCTTCATTCACCCCTTCCTATGGGTAGGAAAAAAACCATTTGTTAAAAAGGTCCTTACTTTTATTTATTTATTTTTCATTCACAAATGGCAGAGAGAGACAGAGAGAGAGAGAGAGAGAGATTGAGAGAGAGACCTATTGTGAGATAGAGAATGAGACAGATTTTAATGACACAATTGTGCCCAAGCAGCCAGCAGCATAGGCACACGGGGATAAAAATGTTAATGAGGTGAGAGGAAAGGATTGCCCGAGGAGGAACTAACTGAGTCATGTGCTGTTAAAAACTGAGGAAAATGACCGGACGTGGTGGCCCACACCTGTAATTCCAGCACTTTGGGAGGCAGAGGCAGATGGATCACAAGATCAGGAGTTCAGGAGTTCAAGACCATCTTAGCCACCCGCCCCCCCCCAAAATATGGTGAAACCCCGTTTCTACTAAAAATACAAAAACTAGCTGGGCATGGTGGCGTGTGCTGGTAGTCCCAGCTACTCAGGAGGCTGAGGCAGGAGAATTGCTTGAACGCAGGAGGCAAAGGCTGCAGTGAGTGCAGAGATGGCGCCATGGCACTCCAGCCTGGTGGCACAGTGAGACTCTGTCTCAAAACAAACAAACAAACAAACAAACAAAAAACAACCCTGAGGAAAACAAGGAGGAGTTTGACTTGTTCATTATTTATTTTCAACGTTCCTTGCAAATGCAGCTGGGGATTTAATTTTTCACCAACCTTCCACAACTCGCTTAAGCCTTCAGCTATATCCTATCTAACTTAAAACAATCCTTTAACCCTTTAATGTAGGCCAAAAAAAATTCATATCCCCATGACTCCTTATAATCTTCACCAGGAACACATTTTGCTTTCCTTACACAATCTGTATGTAAAACGGTGTCTTTGGTAGTCTTCAATTACATGTTACAATGTTAACTCTTAGCAACTTTTACTTTCCGTGAAAACCTTGGTTAAGTAAGGGATTTTAATTATGTACTAGATGTGGAGCCTAGGACACCAGACAGAAATGCAGGTAAGATCTGACTCTTTCCAGCTAGCTAGGGGCATGGCTAACTCCACATTCCCCAGGCCTTACCTAGAATCTAATGGCTCCAAAGCAGATAACATGAACAATTTTCAAAAGTCAAAGAAGCAATTTATGACCCTAAAGCATTTAGCACCCTGCCTAATTTATACCAAATGTCTTTATTTTACCAATAATTCTTAAAACTGTCTTTATTTTCCAAAGCTTACTAAAGTTATGTGAAGGCATTTCAGTTTTTATTTTTCGGACAAAATATTTGATTTCAGTGCTTATTATTTTTAACCTAATTAATCAGAGTTCTTTCCTATATAAACATCACACACACAACACATGTAAATCCATAGAAGACGATCCAATACTTGTAAGATTTTTAATTTGCCAGTTCTTATGTTTGTCTTTAAAGCACACAGTTTCTAGGGCCTAATATGCAGACACAGCTGGAAGGCAAAACAGATTCCCTAAAATTCAGGGTCCCATTTTTATACCAGATCCTGGATTTCAAAAGGGGGGAATCAGCCCATCTCCTATGGGAGTGTTATCTCTCAGTGCAGGGTAGGGACATTTCCTTACTTTCCAGGTGGCCAAGAGCATGCTTCTTTAATCCAAACATGAAAGAACCTTGTATTCCTCCATAACTGCCATTAGCTATCCCTAAAAGTATATTTCCTACATAGTTATTACACACCAGACTTCTCTCATAATGTGAAGCAATTTCTGAAATCTCCAAAAGTCAAAACCATCAGATAATGCAGTGCAAAACAGAACAGAGCTTTAGATTTTGAGAGGGATCTATCTGCTTTCAATTTCTGGGGTTCCATGAGAAAAACAGAGGTTTTCCTCAAAACGAGGTCTGTGGAGCTTCCTCTGTTTTTTCCAAGGAGATCCAGGTTGTTAGAGCTTGAATATCCACTTTTAATTAAGCTAACTTTTAAACATAGCACTCTAAAAAAAAAATTCTTTTAAATCTCTTATTACTTGACTTTATCCAGGCCAAATGGCCAATATTTCTGAGTTTTGAACTTTACCAAAGGTAATCTCCCAGGTGCTCGGAGAAAGGAAAATTTCAGACAGTTTGTGGACGGGAAGAGAATCAACAAAAGGTAAAGGTCACACAGATATCAAACCAGAAAGAACTCATCCCCTAAGCCAGGAATTGAACCCTGAACTCAGGCTGTCATTGTGAAAAGACAAAGCCTTAGCCCTAAGCTACATCACTGCAGTTTCCATTGTTTTTCCCAGGAGGGGTCTAGAGCTTGCAAAGGCTTTTAACTGCTCAAGATAATTTTTAGGGTGAACTATGACATGAATTCCAAGTTTCTTGTCTGCTGGATGGTGGCGACCAAGAGAAAATACCACCATGTGGTTACAAGGTCAAGCTCCCAAGGACGTGAAATGAGATGAGAGGGAAACTTCATCCAGCTTTTTTGTTTCAGGGACCTGCAGCAAAGTTTGTTACTGAAGTCCTAAGCCTGTGTTCTATCCCTAAGGTACTCCTCTCTAGGACAGAGTGATACAGAAAGACAAATTTATAGCACAAAGTATACCAGGTGTGCTGCAGTAGCCACTCTGCTCAGCACCCAAAATGGAACTGGCAAGGCTCAGACTTGCTCCTGGATGGACCCTGTCATCTTCATCCAACCTCTGACCAGGAGTTTCAACATGTGGTCTCTGGGGCAAAATGGTCACCCTGAATAACAGAAAAGATAGGAAAGGGAAAGGAGAGAAAGGGAGAAAAGCAGTGTCTGCAGCAGGGTGGGGAGGTGAAGTACTCAGGTTGCCAGAGAAAGACCCATTGCAGCGACGCTGAATCAAAAGTCTAGGTGGCTGCTTGTCAGTTGCGAAGGGATCTTTTCCAGCAGCTCTGTCAGCTCTCAAGTTCCCCCCTTTTGGGGAGAAAAAGACTCATGTCCTGTACATGCTTAATCCTGTCATGCACAGCCATCAGCAAAGAGTGCAAGGCAAATTAATCCAAAGAGAATAGTGGTTAACATCTTGTAATGCCAATTCCATTTTTAACCAAGGGGGACTTTACTGACAGGGGCCTCTAACCCCCTAAATCTTAAAAAGAACTCTAACTTACCTAAGTTGGGCCTCGAACCTGAGTTCGGTCAAGCATCCTTACCTTTTATTAAGAGGGTCCTTTAACCCATACTGTCTTAGGAGCAGCTCTAACTCCACTAAGTTGGGCATCCAACCCAATTCCATCGTTACCTGGGTAAAATGTATCCCAACAATTACCCGAAGTTGGCCAATTGGTGCTGTAGTCTATTTCCTTCTGGTCAGGGTCTCTTCAGTGTTGTCCCTTCATGGTCACCAGGAAGATGTTACCAGAAAGAAGTTCCAATCCAGACCCTAAGAGAGGGTTCTTGGATCTCACACAAGAAAGAATCTGAGGAGACTCCGTAGAGTAAAGTGAAAACAATTTATTAAGAAAGCAAAAGAATAAAGAACGGCTACTCCATTGGCAGAGCAGCAGCTTGGGCTGTCCCACTGTTAATACTTATAGTTATTTCTTGTTTGTATGCTAAACAAGGAATGGGTTATTAATGGATTTTCCAGGAAAGGGGTGGGCAATTCCTGGAACTGAGGGGTCCTTCCCATTTTGGACCATATAGGGTAACTTTCTGACATTGCCATGGCACTTGTAAACTGTCCTGACGCTGGTGGGACTGTCTTTAGCATGCTATAATTAGCATATAATGAGCGGTGAGGATGGCCAGAGGTCACTGTCATTGCCATCGTGGTTTTGGTGGGTTTAGGCCGGCTTCTTTCCTCAGGCTTTTTCCTCAGCAAGGTCTTTGTGAACTGTATCTTGTGCTGACCTTCTATCTCATCCTGTGACTAAGAATGCTTAACCTCCTGGAAATGCAGCCCGGTAGGTCTCAGGCTTATTTTACCCAGTCCCTATTTAAGATGGAGTTGCTCTGGTTCAAACGCCTCTGACAAAAAGACTACAGTAGGAAAGAGAATGGAAAAAATTGATATGCATACTTGCCACTAGGTGAGGTAACAATGTTGGACTGTTGTGCGATTCCACAGAGTGAGGGCGGTAAGGAGTAAAACAGTGTTCAGGTGGGAATTTGGGGAAGTTGTAGGCAGCTGGGGATTAGATTATTGGGAAGACATGGATCCCCTGCAGGTAGCCTCACAGACTACAGCAGTGCCAACACCTCTCATAGGACACCCTAACTTCTTAAGGACATGACCAAACTTGGCGTTTCACAGAAGAGAAATGCCAGGCCTGCCTTAAGCACTCTCCTTACTGCATTTGCCCCTCTTCAGCTTCCTGTGAAGATGGAATGTAAGTGCTTAAGTACTCAAGAGGCCTTCCACAAGAAACACAAAAGCTTTGCATTCCAGCTCTTGGTTCTCTGCCACATGACTGTCTCTAAGAATTTCTATGTTATTTTTGGAATTGAAAAACCAGACACAGTATGGCTTCTTCGAAAAGACAAGGTGATTGCTCTCCAGCTTGTTTTCAGAAAATAAACACTCTAATCCTTCTCTTCAACAGGCATTTAGAATTCAAGAAGAATGAGGCCATGAGGAAAGAACTGTTTGGACACAGTTAATTCTCTGTGTGTTCCTTATTAGTGGTTGTAGAGGAATTTGGAGCAGAATATAATCAAACACATTAGCACTTATGTGGAAGGAGCAAACAATGAGATGGGCGATATGGCCCACTTTGCAATCTTTTGTTTAAAATAACAACAAAAAAGAGCCACCTGGCTACTTCTTTAGCTCTGTAATTTTCTACAGGTGGGCTATTAACATAACAGAGTGGAGGAAGGGACAATTCAGCTGGTGATAATTTATTTTCTGTCTTCTTTAGGTCATATTGATGGTGACCATAACATATATTAAGCCATGGGCTTCTTTTAGAGCTTTTAAACATGATCTTCACACATACTTCCCTGACTGAATGTCTCCCCACCCCCACCAAAATATGTGTTCACATCCGAATCCCTAAAACCTGTGAATGTGATCTTATCTTACGTTTGCAGAGGTAATGAAGTTAAGAATCTTGAGATAAGATTATCCTGGATTATCAGGGTGGACCATAAGTCTAACAATAAGTATCCTTACAAGAGACAGCAGAGAAGACACAGACACACAGAGGGGAAGGTCATGTGGAGATAAAAGCAGAGCTTGGGGTGATGCAGCTACAAGCTAAGGAACACCTAGCGCAACCAGAAGCTGCGAGAGACAAGAAGGGGTTCTCCCCTACAGCCGTGAGAGGGAGCGTGGCCATGCCAACAGCTTGTTTTCATACTTCTGGCCTATAGAACTGTGAGAGAATACATTTCTGTTCTTGAAAGTCACAAAGTTTGTAGTAATTTATTACAGAGGCCTTAGGAAATCGATATACATATTATCTTCTATGCAGTTGTCAAGAAAATGTAGGAGAGAGGAGGATAGTGTTAACAGTGAAGCCAGCATTAGCTATAGGTCCCCGTGCCTTCTTCGGGAAGAGATATTTACGTCAGGACACTAACAGTATAGACAAAGTCTTCGATTTTTATGGCCAAGAGGATCCTTTGACACCTGACCCAGGCCTCACATTTTACTGATGTGGACTCTGAGATCCCGAGAGGTAAATTGCTCTACTTCAGGCCACATAGGCAGTTAGTGGCAGGGACAAGAAGAGACGTCAGCTCTTCTGATTCTCCCTCCGCCAGAGTCCTTTTGCACACAGTGAGCCACTCCACAGAACTTTGTTCACTTTTCCACAACAGACCATTTTTGCAGGAGCTAACTGCCTGGGTATTCTTTCAGTTTTAAGTGACAGACATCCATCAACATAGGTCAAACAATAAAGGAGTCACATAACAGGAAAGGCTGAGGGGGGGTTTGGTATCAGGTACTGAATCTAGGTCCGAGGAATGCCACCAAGGATTTCTTCCTCTGTCGGCCTCAAATCTCTGTGTTTTCCCCTCGTCTTTTCCTGATAACGGATGTATTTTCTCACTTGCTAAGGGAAAAGGCTGCTGATGGCTCCAAGTTCACATCTTTCCTGCACCTTGACCCCAAGGCCCAGAGAGAACTTCCTGTCAGATCCACAGAAAAGCCCCTAGGGAAGAGTTCCGAGTGGCCTAGTTTGGGGCACATGTCTAGTCCTTTGCCGGAATGCCAAGGGGCAGGGTGTGTGGGTAAAAGCTGCTGGTGGCTCCCCCAAATCCACATTCTCCTCTTATTCCAAGGCACTCAGCCAAAGTTCTTTCCCAGACTCCTGGTAGCGAGGCACGGTCTGACAACTCCATTGTCGTCAATGAAGTGTGAGCAGATGTGATGTGCTCTACTTCTAGGTGCTGGCCCCTCAAAATCTCCTATGTGTTCCTCCATGTTCCTTTTCTCTTCTGGTGGCTGGAAGGGAGATGACCCCAGGGCAACCTTGGAAACTTCATATTGAATGTGTCAATGATCCCACAAGTTGGCAGTCACTAATCTGAATGACTGCATGGAAGAAGGCCACCCTGCTCACCTATTCATCAGCTTTCTACTATTATGTGAAGAAAAAATAAACTTCTACTGAATCTGAGCCATTATAATGGAGGAGTTTATGTTTTCATAACTAGCCTATGTTAGCAAATACAGTATGTTAGCAAGAGAAGGTGTGAGGGGGAAGAATGTTTTTGGCCACCCCAAACAATACCAGCCATGTCAAATATACTAGTCAGGTAGGTATGGTTATGCCATGGTAACAGCCAACCACAGCTTTCAGTGGCTTAAAACAACAAAAGAGTTATCTCTTACTGTGCAATCTGTTTATCATGGGTTGTCTGGGAAGGACTTTGCCTTAATTTCATTCTCACTCAGGGACCCAGGCTGAGAGAGGCTCATCTTTGAGGTTCCATGATTATCAAAGCCAGGTGAGAGGTGATGGTGATTCATTCCCTGGTTTTTAAAGCATCAGCTCCAAAGTGATATTTAACTGGCCAGATCAAGTCACACAACAATTTCCAACTTCAAGAGGGTGGAGATGTGTGGTTTTACAATGTCCTCAGGAGGAGTATGTTTGGTAAAAGACAAGACTGAGTATTGCTTGCCTTTGGGTAGAGGAAGTGGGAGGAAGGGAGAGAGGGGTAAGATGGATACTTTTTGTTGACTTCTCTTACAAAGGAGGGTTGTGAGTACAAACCCTTTGCATTTTTATTTAATTAAAAACAATATTGTATTGTTTTTAGACACAGCGTTGTCCAGGCTGGAGTGTGGTAACTATTCATGGGTGAGATCATCAAAGCGCACTTCAGCCTAAAACTTTTGGGCTCCAGTGATCCTTCTGCCTCAGCCTCCCCCAGTAACTGGGATTACAGGCATGCACCACCATGCTTGGTTTCTAAATATTTGTATTATTGTAAAATATAACATAAAATTTACCATCTTAACTGTCTGAGTCACTATTTGCAGGGGTCTGTCTTGCAGACTTTGACTTAGTGACAGATGAATAAAGTACACTGACACACAAATATTATGCTTTGCTAGTTTGGCTGAGTGTTTGGACAGCTTACAGACTCATTGGAGAGTGCCATATACAGTTGTGACCACTGGCCTTCATCAGCCAGTGAGACTTGCATTTATTCAGTAAAGTTTCATTGATAAAGTCTTGAGTCAACACTACTAGAGGCTGAAGATTAAAGGACAGGTTCTGAGACTAAAGCAAACACTATTAGAGGGTAATGTCTTTGGTTGACCTCTTTCTGAGAGGGCTATCTGGCTCAAAGGTTAGTGTTAAGACTTGCTTGAGTAAACAAGTTAGTTAGGTAAACTCCTTACGTTCCTTTGTTTCTACTCTAATTTATTTAACTAAGGGGACAAGGTGGACTTCAGCCAAGAACTATAGAAAAAACCTTTAGGCCTTCTAAAGGCATTTGAGACTATATTCTATAACTTTCTCAAGGTGGACTTCAGCCAAGAACTATAGAAAAAACCTTTAGGCCTTCTAAAAGCATTTGAGACTATATTCTATAACTTTCTCTAATATTTTTCCTTTAACATTTTTACCACCACCCTGAGTGAATCCCCTCACCCTGAGTGAGTGTAAACTGGCACATTAACCATTTTAATTGTATAGTTCAGAGTAGTATTAAGTACATTCATATAATTGTGTAACCAATATCCTGAACTCTTTCATCTCGCAAAACTCAAACTCTATCTGTTAATAACAGCTCCTCCTCCCCCACCTTAGCTCTTGGTAACCAATATTTTATTTTCTGTTTCTATGAATTTGACTGCTCTAGGTATCACATATAGGTGGAATCATACAATAGTTGTCTTTTTGTGACTAGCTTATTTCACTTAGTATAAGGACTTCATCTACATTGTAGCATATGTCAGAATTCCCTTTCTGTAACCATTTCTCAATAGACCTCTTTTTTTTTTTTTTTTTAAAAAACAGGGTCTCACTCTGTCACTCAGGCTGGAGTACAGTGGCACAATCACAATCTTGGCCCACTGCAACCTCTGCATCCCAGGCTTCAGGGATCCTTTCATCTCAGCCTCCTAAGTAGCTGGGACTATAGGCAGACACCACCATGCCCAGCTAATTTTTCATATTTTTCATAGAAATGGAGTTTTGTCATGTTCGCCAGACTGGTCTCAAACTCTTGAGTTCAAGTGATCCACCCACCTTGGGTTCCCAGAGTGCTAGGATTACAGGCGTGGGTCACTGTGCCTGGACTCAATAGGCCTTTTTAGGCCCTGAAGAGACCCCATAATATTTGTCCTTCTTACCTGTGACTGTCTAACAGTTTTTCTTACTGCAGAACTTCCCAAGGCTAATCATTATTAACAACTTGGTGACATTGATTATAATGCACCTCCTCCTCCGGTCTTCCTGCTGTACAACTTATACGTGAATTTATCATGGTGTCTGAGAATACTAAAATGCTTTTGTGGCCAGAGGCATAAATCCAAGCCAAAGTAGAGAGAAAGGAAGAATTTGTTCAAAAGATACTGAGATATTCCATGTAATTAAAGGAAGAATTGAACAACTTGACTGCAGAGAAGTGTGATGTGCAGCTAGAACAGATGGAACCAGGACTTGAAGGCCCGCGGAACACCCCATACCCTCTTTCTCTCCCTCTCTCTCAATCTCTTTTTCTCTTCTTTGAAGTCTTACCTCTATTTCTCTCTACCCATCAGCTTGATTCAGGATTCCTCCACACAGCTCAAGACAAAGCCAGAGACAGCTTGCCAAGATCCTAGACTGCAAGCTCTCACTACCAGAGAAAACCAACCCCCTTTTCCCAGAGTCAATTTGAAGAATTCCAGGCAAGGACTCTGATTGGCTAGCTGGGGCCATGAGCCTTTCTAAACTGTTGAGCTTTACAGTAACATTGAGAGAGGGGGTTTACTTGCAGAAAAGACTCTTCAGAAGTTCCTTTTGGTTTAAGCACATTGTTTGCAATTTATTATTGCTCTAGTTCTTACAGTACTTTTCTTTCTATTTATAAATATAGCAATTGTGAACAGTCACTTTTTATGGAATATTTAAATATTTTTTGGTCTGTTTAAAGACTCAGTTAAACTGCTTCAGTACATCAAACATAATCAATTTAATATATTTTATAGTCTTAAATATTTTAATTGCTCGACAAAACAAAAAAAAATTCCTGAGCACTTAAATAGCTAGTTTAAATACAATGAATTCACCTTATAAATAAGGGGAATCTGAAGTTCTCCTAGATGTTCTAATACTGTGAATGTACTTAGTAGGATTTCAACATAGCACCATAAGTCTAACTTTGTAATTCAATTGTATATTTCTAATCAGAATTAAAAGACTGCTACTCTACTAGGTTAAACTTTCTTAAATATTACAGACACATAGGATTCCAAATACATAGAGTCTTTCCAAAGACCAAAATATTAATATCATGGTTTTGATTCCCTTAAACTTTTTAATACCTAGTTTTCAATATTCCCAAAATGAAAACCTGTATCCACTAAGGAATACTAGTAGAGTTCCTTAGATTTCAGAAGACTTGATTCTAAATTTTCCTAGGGTTAAAGATGCTCACCCATCAATGTAATTTTATTTATCCTAAGATGCACCTTATTTTTCTTTCACATTTTTATACCTCTGAAATAGGGATACATCTTGGCCCCTTTCAGTCACAGCTGGAGGTGGAGTGGCTGGGATGCAGGGCACCAGGTCCCAAGATTGTACAAAGCAGCTGGGCTCTGGGCCTGACCCATAAAACCATTTTTCCCTCCTAGGCCTCCATGCCTGTGATGGGAGGGGTTGCTGCAAAGGTCTCTTAAATGCCCTGGAGGCCTTTTCCTCACTTGTCTTGGCTATTAACATTTGGCTCTTCTTTATGGATGCAAATTTCTGCAGCCTTGAATTCCTCCCCAGAAAATGGATTTTCTTTCTCCTGCATGGTCAGGTTGCAAATTTTCCAAAGTTTTATGTTCTGCTTCACTTTTACATGTAAGTTCTAATATCGGGTCATTTCTTTGTTTGTGCAAATGAGTGTAGGCTTTTAGAAGCAGCCAGGCAACATCTTAAACACTTTGTTGCTTAGAAATTTCTCCTACCGGTTACCCTAAATCACATCTCTCAAGTTCAGAGTTCCACAGATTTCTACAGGAGGGGCACTAATGCTGCAGTCTCTTTGCTAAAGCATAGCAAGAATGTCCTTTACTCCAGCTCACAGTAAGTTCCTCATCTCTGTGTATGACCACTTCAGCCTGGACTTCACTGTCTATATCACTATTAGCATTTTGGTCACAACCATTCATCAAGTCTCTAGGAAGTTCCAAACTTTCCCTTATCTTCCTGTCTTCTTCTCATCCCTCCAAGCTGTTCCAACCTCTGCCGATTTACCCAGTTCCAAAGTCACTTCCACATTTTCAGGTATATTTATTGCAATGCCCCACTTCTCTGGTACCAATTTTCTGTATTAGTCTGTTCTCACAGTGCTATAAGGAACTACCTGAGACTGGGTAATTTAGAAAGAGAAAAAAGGGTTATTTGATTCACAGTTCTACAGACTGTACAGGAGGCATGGCTGGGGGAGGCCTCAGGAAACTTAGAATCATGTTGGAAAGGGGAAGGGGAAGCAAGCTCATCTTCACATGGTGGCAGGGGAGAGAGAGAGAGAGAAGCAGGTGGGGGAGAAGTGCTACACACTTTTAAACAATCAGATCGCATGGGAACGAACTTACCATCACAAGAATAGCAAGGAGGAAATCCATTACCATGATACAATCACCTCTCACGAGGCCCCTCCTCCAATACTGAAGATTATAATTCAACATGAGATTTTCTTGGGGACACAAAGCCCAACCATATCAAGTGGGATTACTTAAATCTGGAAATAAAGGCTGCATCTGGAAATAAAGGCTGGGTGTGAGAGCTGGAGCTAATAGACATCCAGACATTGACACCATAGAACTGTTGATATCGCCTTCTTTGGTGCTGTGATAGCCTTCAAAACTTAAGAAAGAAATGTGGATTATGTAGACAACTAACTGGATTCAGTTTATCCAATACTTCAGTCACAGCTTACTCATGAAATCTGCAAGTCCCCCCCTCAAGTGGTCACTTGGTTGGTTTTGTACTTGCGTGACTATTTAAAAATTTTTTTTGAGACAGCTTATTGACCAGGCTGGAATGCAGTGGTATGATCATAGTTCACTGTAGACTCAAATTCCTGGGATTAATGGATCCTTGTGCCTCAGCTCCTAAATAGCTATTACTACAGGCACAAGCCACCATGCCCACGTACTTTAAGAATTTTTTTTTTTTGTAGAGATGGGGAAATTTTTTTTTTTTTGGTAGAGATGGGGTCTCTCTGTGTTGCCTAGGCTAGTCTCAAACTTCTGGTCCCAAGGAATCCTCCTGCCTCTGTGACTTTTATTTTACATAAATGTCTTTTTTCTCATATCCAACTTTGAAATTGTTAGAAACCTATGATACTTAAATATGCTTTTTGTTTAACTTTAAAGATATTTGAATTTGATGGATTCTTCTATTCATTCATGTTTTGAATATTTGGTGTTATTCTACTTTTTTCCCCAGGCATAAGTCATATATTTGCAGCTATGGTAATTATTCTTCTTTCAAATATTTGTCATTTCTTAGCTAAAAAGCCTAGAAAAATATTTAAAGTGATGATAACAGACAATAAACTTCTAAATGTAATGAAAACTGTTTTATATGTTCTTAAAGATGATTCGAGATCAATAATAACACTAGGAAATTCTTGTCATTTGTTTTATTAAGAGATTTTTTTTTAAATTAGAAATACATTTTGAACAGCTTTGTTGAGATATAATTCACATACTATACAACTGACCTATTTAAATCTACCAGTCAATGGTTTTTAGTACATTCACAGACTCTTGCAACCATCACTATAGTCAATTTTAGAACATTTTAATCACCTGAGAAGAGACCCTAAACCCTTTACCTATATCCTGTTCCCCTTAGTCCTAAGCAACCAGTAGTATACTTTCCGTCTCTATAAAATTCACTTTTCCTGGACATTTTATATAAATAGAATAATATATGTCATTTTTTTCATGACTGGCTTTTTTCATTTAGAGGAATGGACGTAGAATTTGATTTCAAAACCTTTCTAGAAAATATGAAGAGAGATGTCCTACTTTTTGATTTGAACATCTCTCACAGATTTTGTCTGATTTGAGTTCAAAATGATGAGGTCATTCTGTTGGCATGAACCAACCTCTTACGGCCCACAAGAGAGGTGCTAACAGGCTTTCTCAGGTCAGGTGCCTGCCCTAGATCCAATCTCTAGACAGAGAGGCAAAGTCAGTCAGGAACATGGCAGCCTTGACCAGGACATGGTTGGGACGGAGCAAAGAGTAATCCCTGGAAAGGAACAAACAGACAGAATTGAAGATGTCTTCTTTAATTAAACAATTAAACCGTTCAAGGGCCCCCTGCCATGCTTTCCTGAATCATGATGAAATTGTAAGCAAAATATTGCTGTGATATATGGGGAAAGGAACTGAATTAAAAGTCAGAAAGCCTAGGTTTTTGCTTTGGTTTTTCAGTTTGACTTTAAGAAAGTCACTTTGTCACACCTTTAATCCCAGCAATTTGGGAGGCCGGGGTGGGTGGATTGCTTTATCCCAGGAGTTGGAGACCAGCCTGAGTGACCTGGCAAAACCTCATCTCTACAAAAAAAAAAGAAGCAAAAATTAGCCTGTCATGGTGGCATGTACCTGTAGCCCTACCCACTTGGGAGACTGAGGTGGGAGGATTGTTTAAGCCCTAGGAAGTCGAGGCTGCAGTGAGCCATGATCATGCCACTGCACTCCAGCCTGCATGACAGAGTGAGACCCTGTCTTAAAAAAAGAAAAAAGTCACTTTGTATCTCTAAACCTCAAGTTCTTCACCTTTACATGGGTAAAAATTAACTGCCTGCCATGGTTGTTGTTGGTGTTAGATGAGATAATGTGCCTGAAGTCGTATAAGACATTAACATTAAAAGACATAAGTGTCCAGTAACTACCTTCTCACTCCCTCTGATTCTTTAATGTTCTGCATAGTTGCTCCATAGGCCACTGCTTTCTAAAGCGGCTTCAGATTTAACTCTTGGTTAAGTCCACTCAGCATTTTTACCCTTCCATTTTGTGCTGTCACTGGGGTCTCTGCTTACAAGGTCTACGGTTAATGGCCTTATTTTAAAATCTCATTCCCGAGTGTCTTCAGAGGTTTTCCCCAGACTGCATCCATCCGCCACTTCCAAGAAGCTGAAAACCGTGCACCACTCCCCACCCTGCCCCCACCCCCACCTTAAGCTTCCACTCACCCTCCCCATCCCAGCAAACATGGTTTGATTGGTAGTTACATTGATCCCCCTCAGAGGTCTTTCATTGTCAAGCTTATCCTTAGTCATATCCTAAGCTGCAAAGCCCCTGAGTTGAGGAGGGGACATGGTCTCTGCTCTCTGGGGTTAAAGTCTGAGGCTGACAGGTAACATAGCCTCCGTGAATGTGACACCTGATATCCGGTGGCAGGTAGCCTGACACCAGGGCTTTGGGGCCCTGAGTTCCCTTTCAGCTTCACTTACACACACACACACACACACACACACACGCACACAAACACACACACAAACACACACACACCCTTCTTGTGCTTTCTTATGGTGATGATTCATAATCAGGATATTCCTATTCAAAGAAGACCAAGGAATCATTGAATGACATCAAGAGAGAGCAAAGGTCTAAATATTCCTGGCATTTAGAAGTATATGTTGGAGCTGGAGAGACCTTGGACATAATCCAGGATAAACCTCTCCTTACCCTCTCCCCACCATACCTCCATTGATGGAAAAACCTGAAGCTTGGAGAGGTGGTGTGACTTGTCTAAGACCTCTAAATAAGAAAAAAGGCAAAGACCATCCATTCATTTATTCATTCTGTAAAAGTTTATTGATTCCTATTTATCAGACATCACCCTATGAGATGAGAATATCAGATTATTCAGCACAAAGTCCCTGCCCTCACGGAGCTTACATTTGTCATACTGTCATGAGACTGTGATAAACAACCTAATGTCAGATGGTGATACGTACTAGGAAGAAATCTAGAATGAAGGGATAGGGAGTAAAAAGGAGAAGAAGTGACAAATTTGACAAGGAGGTCAGAAAATGTTTCTCTGTGAAGTAAATGGAGTGAAGGTGTGAGACACATATCTGGGGGAAGAGCACTCCCAGATAGAGAAACAGCCCACACAAAGGCCCTGGTGCAGCAATGGAATCAATCTGACCAAGAGGTCTAGATTCTCCATGCAGAGCTCCTTCATCAAATCACACACTAAGTCATTACAGTGTCCCAAAGGACTTCATGTCACATGCAGCGTCTAGGTTTGACAGTGACTGTGAGAGCCCAGAAACCACCATGCTGCCCAGATGGGAACAAAGCTGTGTCCTCTACATGTATGACATTGACTTAGAACCTCAGCATAGTGAAATAGAAACAACTCTGACCTGGGGATCCAGAGACCTGAGGCCCTGGTCTCTGGGGTGCCTTGTGGGGGATATCAAAGAAGACTTCTTGAGCAAAATGAGCTCAATCTGTAATGTAGGGATGAGTAGGGTTCCGTGGGGAAATGTGTGGATAGGTGTTGGGGACCAAGAGGCTAGGCACAGAACAATATCTTAACAGATGGAACAGTAAGTTTAAGTGCCCCAAAGAAAAAAGGCACCTGGCACAAAAGACTAATCTATGTAGGATGCCAATTTATTAAATGAGAACAAGGTGAAAGGCTTTCTAGTGCACAGAACTCTTTTCTGCTACCAAGGGGCAGCCCATTTCTTGGATCAGAGTAGCTGGGAGGGTGATTTCATACCAGAAAATTGCTTGGAAAATGTATTAGTCTGTTCTCGCATTGCTATAAAGAACTACCGGAGACTGGGTAGTTTATTAAAAAAAAAAGAGGTTTAATTGGCCCATGGTTTCCCAGACTGTACAGGAAACCTGATGTGGAGGCTTCAGGAAACTTTCAGTCATGGCAGAAGGTGAAGGAAAAGCAGCTGGTCTTACCTGGCCAGAGCAGAAGAAAGAGAAGCAGGAGGTGCTACATACATTTAAACCAGATCTCGTGAGAACTCACTCACTATCACTAGAAGGGCAAGGGGGAAGTCTCCCCATGATCAAATTATTTCCCACCAGGCCCCTCCTCTGACACTGGGCATCACAATTTGACATGAGATTTGGGTAAGGATACAAGTCCAAACCATATCAGAGAGAAATCTTTTTTCTGCTATCCTAGGGGTTGTTGAGAAAGGCAGGTAGAAACTGTGGGTGCAAGAAACACAAAGGTGAATAAATTTCCCTCTGTTCCTTTCTCTTCTTTCTGGCCTAATGGAAACAAAGACCTATTTGACAGAGCTGTTGCATTAGAAATAATGTATACAAAGCCTGGATGTGGTAGGCAGTCAAAATCAGTAGGTAGGATTAGCAGAAGGCCCAGGCTGTTCCTACATTCTCAGCTCCACTTTCCTCAGTTCTCATTTCCTTTCCTGGGAATAACTACTGCCAGGCTGGTTAACAGCAGTTATACCCTCTCCTCTTAGGGACATCCCCACTTCTCTATCCCTGAGTGACTTTGTGGCTAAAATATTTTAAAGTCAGTAAATTTGTACATTTCCTACAGTTAGAGTTTGTCAATCCTAAAAAAGCCTAGTATCTTACAGGTTCATCCATGGCTCAGTCTACACGGGCTGTGTAGAGCCCAAGACAAGTCCCTCTTATGGTCTCTCCTCCAGCTTGACTGGCAGCTTGGGGGCTGAGGTCCTCTCTTTCATGAATAGTTGCCAGAAGAAGAACACATACACACACACACACACACACACACACACACACACATTGCACACAAGCAGGTACTAGAAACCCCTATCTGGGAAAAGGAGTATTGGTCTCTGAGACATGGCTTTAGAGCACTGTGCATCTCAAACCTTAGGGGAGATGTTGCCAAAATATCTGTCCATACTTCACCCCACTGCAGGCCTTATACGTCACTATATCCGCAACTGGAGGCTTAGACTTTGTACGTAGCTTTTGAAGTTTCCCCTGGTGAGTCTGACAATCACCTTAGACAAAGAGTTCCTTCGTTGGGAATGGGCAGCTCTGCTCACACTGTTACAAGACAACCTCTGTCGTTAACGTATAGCTGTCTCCTAAACATCTGTTTCAGGGGATCTGTGCTTCACATTTGATTAACTTAAAGTCTTGTTCAAGAGATTTCTGCAGAACAAAGAAACAGCCTCCATTGGTGAATTACAGCTTTGACTTCTACAGAAACTTGAAATTCCAGGAAGCTCTGATATAAGGTTACCCATAGATACACACACACACACACACACACAAACACACACACTCGCATATTTGTAGGACACACTTTATTGTGTGTGTGTGTGTGTGTGTATAGCTTATCTACTCTAGAAATTGGTCAGACACAATTTTTAAAGCAGCTGGATTGAATTGTCTTATTGTGGGATTTGCACAATAAGAAGTTTTCAGTATTTAATTTGAACAATGAGAAAAATATGGCTGCAGCTCGTCTGTTTGACAGAGACATCTGTCTTGGGGTCAGAAGCATTAGGAATCCTTAACAACCAGTCTGCACCATTATTTCAGAAAAATCTGGTGCCTGATTTGCCCAGCTCTACTCAGGATTTCTTTCTTTCTTTCTTTTATTCTTCCTCTCTCTCTTAATTAAGAAAAACCTCACATAGCCCTTTCTTTACAAAGTGAAATGTTATAATTGCTCTTACCACTCATTAATTTCCCTCGTGTGACTTCTCCCACAACACAGTACCTCAGGGAAAAACCTAAGCCCATGGAACCTGAGGCCTTAAGGTTCAGAAAAGTGAGTTTGGGGTTTTGTCGGGGAATTTTGACTCTGTGCATTTATTCTACACCCAAATCTACCTGCGTTTCTTCGTCCTTGTTCTCTTGCTGGCCATCTGAGAAATCATGGTGATGAGAATGGCTGAACTTCAAAATTGCAGGCCTAGAGGTATCCAAATGATTGCAAAGCCCAACCTCAGGCAGATGAAGTTTCACAAACCTGTATCTTAAAGATGAAGCAACTGAGGCCAAGAGGCTCCTGACAGGGTCAAGGGCACCGAGTGGAGGAGAAGCTAGAACCCAGTATCTGGTTTCTCCTGCAGTGCCCTTCCCATTAGAATCCAGTAGTGTTAACTCCTTCCTGTGCATAAAGATCACCTGGGCAGTGGAGCTCCGCTGGGGAGCCAGAAAAGCCCTCCCACCAACATATTACATGTATGTTTGCTTTCAACCCAAATCCCCTACCTTCCTCTCCCATAAAATTCCCATATAAAAATTCTGTAGTCTACATAGTACCATCTGCTAATGTTTCTTTACATTTGTTAAAACACAGGTTCTAGGCCTTCAGTCTAGACTATCTAATCCCACAGGTGTGGGGAGAATTGAATGAACCTGACATTCCCCTTCCCCGCCCTGGCATGGTCCTGTGGTCTGTCGAGCACACTTTGAGAAGATGCTCCAGCCACCGTATTAACTGAGACTTCAAGAGTCTGCTATGCCTTAATTCAGAGCACTTCCTTTTTTTGTAAAATATATGACCTGGAAGATCTTGCCAGGGAAGAGGTTTTGAGAAAGAGTTTTTTCGGCAGCTCTCACTCTGATATGGAACAGCTTCTTTTAATTAGCTGACAGGTGGGGTCTTCTAAGAAGTGTAGAAGGAACTGAGGAGTTTGTTAAAGGTATCCTTGGGGGATCACGAGGTCAGGAGTTTGAGACCAGCCTGACCAACATGGTGAAACCCAGTCTCTACTAAAAATACAAAAATTAGCCAGGAGTGGTGGCGTGCGCCTATAATCCCAGCTACTCAGGACACTGAGGCAGGAGAATTGCTTGAACCCGGAGTCCAAGAAACCTGGGCAAAAAGCCTGAACTCCTCAGTGCAAGAGGCTCCTAGTGCAAGGAGTGGAAAATGAGGGACAGTGAGGGGAAGCATTGGTGGAAGGTGTACAGAACCTGCTTGGAGCTCAGCTTTGATCTGGAGGAAAATTGGCAGCTGAGTTCTACCAAACAACTCACTACAGCTATTGTTTCCTTGAACTTTGGCCTACATTAATGAAGGATCTGGGGCAAATTTTTCACAGGTTCTTCTTCACTTTATTTTAAAATTTTTTGATGATAGCTTTATTGAGATATAATTCACATACCCTACATACAATTCACCCATTAAAGTGTAAATTCACTGGTTTTTAGTACATTCACAGAGTTGTACAGTCATCACTACAATCAATTTTCGAACATTTTTACCACCATAAAAAGAACCCACATATCCTTTAGCCATCATCCCCCCCGGCAATCTCCCCATTTCCCCAGCCCTAAGCAGCCGGTAAGCTACTTTCTGTCTCTACAAATTTCTCCATTCTGGACGACAAATGGAATCATATAATATGTGGTCATTTGTGACTGGCTTTTTCATTTAACATAATGTCTAAAAATTTTAAATTATTATAAGTACATAATAGTTGTGCATATTTATGGTGTACATGTGATATTTTGAACCTTAGTATAATGTTTGCAAGGTTTCTACATGTTGTAGCATAGATGAGCACCTCATTCCTTTTTTGCTGACGAATATATTCCATTGGCTGCATATTCCATGTTTTGTTTATCCATTCATCCAGTTGACTGACACTTGGGTTGCTTCACCTTTTGGCTGTTGTGAATAATGCTGCTATTTGTGCACTGGGTTTTGTGTGATTATGTTAATTTCTTTTGGGTATATACCTAGGAGTGAAATTAGTGGGTCAAATAACATCACTATACTTGACTTCTTGAGAAATTGCCAGGCTGTTTTAGAAAGTCTTCACTTTTTTTTTTTTAATTAAGACAAATGGAAATCAATGGCTCTGAATCATCCTATAATAGCTTAGTTACTTACAGCTTGCTCAGGTCTAACTAAAGACTTATTGTAAGCAGTGTTTGGGAGACGCAAAGAATCAAGCTTGTTTACAAAAATCCCAAGCCCAAATACTTGAGCTTTTTATTGGCATAATTTTAAAGGCTGGGGTAGTGTTACATAGATTTGTGTTTATAACCAGAAAAAGAAACTCAGTTATAAATGTGGCCAATAACAAAAAAAAAAATGACTATACAACATCCCTTAATTAGTAGCTTTGTAAAAGGTTAGTCATGTTATGAGTAAAACCTCTAAGATGATAAAATCATCAATTTAAATTATTTTTGCTATCATCTGTTTCTGCATGGGGAAAAAGGCTTTAAAAATGTTAAGAATAAAATACCTGGAAACACTTTAAAGTATTTAAATATAAAATATACACAGAGACACACACAAATCATAAGTGTAACTCCATGAATTTTCACAAAATGAACCTTATTCATGTAATTAGTACCTACATCAAGAAATAGTCACCAGCACCCCTTGAAACCCGCTTTCCAGTCATAATCATGTCCCTCCACAAGGGCCAGAGGATACCCTGACTTCTAACAGCAACATTCTTAGACACAAATAATACATTTTTAATAGTAAGTTTCAGGTGTCAAGAACTGGCCAATGAAATAGATTTGTGTAGCTGAGAGAATTTCTTAAGACTCAGTCAGACTTACTATATTGCATGGTGTAATACATTGTTAAAAATTAAATACTGTTAAGCTTGTATATAAAATAGAGTATAACCTCAGCCCTGAGAAGCTTTTAATTTAACATCAGCTGCAATTTCAGAGCGTATACTGTAAGGCATTTTTGAAAGTGCACGAATCAACAGACTTTAAACACTTATTTTGAAAGGCATCTCAGTTTTCCTTCAGCATTTGAATTTATTCACGGGAGCAGTCTCTAAAGGAAGTCCTAGGCACCATAATGACATGTGCTTTAATAATTTAAGAAGTGTATACGTAAATTTGGGCACATTGATAGTATATCACGTTGTAGGTTAAAGTAACGAGCAATATAAATACAGCTTCTACAAGCAGAGCATAAAAACTGACACAGGTTTTTCTTGGTTTATTGGGAGGAGGATGTTAATACCCTAAACTGACGATAAGATAAGCTTTCTAATACTGTAACTGCAAAGAACACTGCTCTGGTTCTCATCAGGAAAAAAAAGTCCATTATAATCATTCTAGGCACGAAACTTTCTAAGCATTAGAATTATTCTGAGGTGAAAAGGTATACTATCAAGAAAATTCATTTTGCAAAGAGGAATAATGTTTTTTTAAGCTCTAAAGATTTCTCATAAATTAGCAAAGTAGCTTAGGATTCTATCAGGATATTTCCTCGGAAGTTTGGGGGTTCTGTGTTCTACCAGGTGATGCCTAATAGATGCCTGATATAGCTCATGAGTCAATGAGATAAGGACAGAGAGTAGTAACCCTTGCCATGCGCTCCGGGCTGCCCCGGGGACTTTCTTTACGGATGCTGGATGCTTCCAAGGTAACCCAGTACTTTCGTTCCCTCTCCTACCGAGGTGCCGGGAAAGCACCCGCGCCGTTGCGGGCCAGGCAAGTCCTGCGCCCTGCGAGCGGTAACTGAGCTCGGCGTCGTCCTTCCCGAAGTTCTTGGCTTACACCTCTTCCCGTCGAGTCGCCCCCAGAGTCCCTCCTCCAGACATCCCCTTCCTTATGGGGGCAAAAGTTTAAGGGCCCGCTCCCTTCTTATTAAAGTGCGCCGGGTCTCTCGTGGCTGCACCTGGACCGTAAAGGGGCCCGAGTGTCCACGGCGCTTTGCTTGCTCTTCTCTAGCCCCAGCTCAGCGGGTGGAGACAGACGCTGACACTGTCGGTGGCCGACGCTGACGCGTCCTGGCCGTGGGGGTGCCTCCTAGCTCGAGGAACTTATTTAAATATTTGGGGCAGCGCACCCTCCCAGGACCCCAGGAAGCCGGCGCAGGTTCGGCGGGGACTCGGCGCAGCGCGAGCACGGGGTGCGCGTGGGTTAGAGTGAGGGTGCGCCCGAGGCCAGCGGGAGGCGGACCCGCCAGGCGGCAGGTGGGTGCGGCCGGCTGGAGCCAGGGCAGCGCGGCGGCGGCGGCGGAGGCAGCAAGTGGTTGGGCCTTGCGCATTTCCTTCCCTCCCCCTCGGCCTCAGAGCCCGTCCGCGGTGCCCAGTGTGCGGCGCCCTCGGCTCCGCTCCGCTTCGCGTCCCCCTCCCAGCCGCCGCCGGCCGCTCCCTTCTCCGTCCGTCCATGTCCCTGCCCGTGGTGCTCCCGGGCTCCTGCTGCCCCGTGGCTGGGCTTTCGGGCGGGCCGCAGGCCGGGGGCCGGGAGCCGCCGCCGCCGCCGCCCAGGAGCCGCCGCTGCCTCCGCTGCGGCCACGCTGGCCCCGGGGCGCGCTACAGCCCCCGGCGCGGCCTCGCTGCGCGGCCACAGGTGCCGCCGGGGTGCTGGCCGCGCCGCCCGCGCTCTCCTCCCCGCCGGGCAGCCGCCGTCGCTGCCGCCGCTGCCCCGGGCTCCGCGCTCCTGCCCGCCCGCCCGCTGCTGTCACTCGGGCTGCTGCAGCTGATCCTGGGCTGCTGCATGGTGGCGCTCAGCTTCGGGGCGCTGTCGCTGAGCAGCTCTCCGCAGGTGAAGAATTCGTGCCCGTTCTGGGCCGGCTCCTCGGTGAGTACCGCGCGCGCGTCCCGCTCGCGGCCCACTCCGGGGTTAGGGGGCTCTGCTCGATCCCCCTCCCATTGCCCCTTAGTTGTCCTCCAGGGCTGCAACTGGGGGGAGCCTCACGTCACCTGAAGTTTTTGGAAGCTGGAGAAAGATGTTCCGCCACAGTCGAGTTCAGGGGTGAATTGGGTTGCACCTGGCTAGTGTCTGTGGCGCGCAGGCTAAAGGATTTTCTTGTCCCTGTCAAGCTAATAGAATTAAACAGACACCCCAGCTTTTTGGGAGATTGAAAGGCCAGGGTATGGGTGGCAGGAAAGTGGGAGGAAAATGATTAAACTTATTTTGGTCATTGAGTTTACTGCACTGACAACATCTGTGCTGGGAGGGCAGGGATTTTGATCATTTTTGTCCACTGATGTATCAAGAATGCCTGACACATAATAGATGTATTTGTGGGATGGGACAGGTTGACTGGGGCACATCGCTTGTTTTATTCTGCATTAAGACACACGTACTTGTGAAATGTGTAGGGTGGCTCGACCCTCAGACAAATTCAGGAGATAATGAGAGGGTGTGTGTGAACTGGCACTTGTACCTGGTCATTAAAGGAGAGCCTTAACCCAGTGGGTTCCTGGAGCCATGCAGGCTGCTGTGCAGAATTCAGTTTGTGAGAACTGGGACCTGTCATTATGAATGAGCTGGCCAAAGCTCCTGGAGCGCCTGGCAGCTAGCTAGAGAGATGTCTGCTCTCCAGGACCCACTCCTCCCTCCTCCAACCAGGAACGCTGAGCCTGGGGCCAAAAAGTGCCCAACTTCAGAGAAAAGCTGCTGCCAGCCAGTATCTATGGATACCGGGTGGCCACTCCCCCCCTGCCTCCTAATAATCTCACAACTTCCAAGGCATCCAACCCCTTGAAGTTTGCTGGGTGTGGAGAGACTTGGAAACACATCCTTGTGGAATGACTGTGGAAGATGAGCACAGCAAAGTAAATTACTTTTCTTTATATATCTTTTTAAAAAATTTTATTTATTTTTTTATTTTTAAGGGACAGGATTTCCCCATGTTGCTGAGGTTATTTTCCATCTCCAAGTGATCCTCCTGCCTTGGCCTCCCAAAGTGTGGGGATTACAGATGTGAGCCACCACATCAGGCTGTAAATAACATTTCTATGAACTCACTATGTAAATCTGTAAGTCTGGCTATACTGCTAGTTTTTAGTTTTCATAAGATCTGTAATCAGCACGTGTCCTGAATGGTAAGAACTGCTTTTGCAGTTCCACACATACCCCAATTCAAGACTAAATTGAAAAAAGGGATTCGAAGAACTCATTGAACCCAAAGTAATTGTTTGAATAAGAACACTAAGAACATTAGATTCCTTGAGACTCGCCTGAAATTGTATACTTCATCCAGTGCCAACTTGCTTTCCTTTTGAAATACTTTCATATTGAACGATCTTATTGAGGTACATGCTGTGCTGTGGTGAGCAAAGTCCACAATTTGTGCCTCATGTAGAAAACAATCCCACCGTGGCGGCCCTGCCTGTGGGCTCTGCCACTGGCCTCTTTGAGTGTTCTGGGAAACTCCAGAAGGATGGATATTCCAGACAGGATAGGAATTAGACCCATTATGCTACTTACTCTGCTTGTCTGACTAAATCCAGCCAAATGGTGAATGCATTTCATTTCTCTAAATACCATGGACCAGTAATAATCTTGCATATATTTTAAGGAATTTGCTCTTTATAAAATCATACTCTCTTGTCTTTTTGAACATAGCTTTTTTGTCTTCTAAAATTAAAGGCTGAAATCAGTTTACTGTTGTGAATCATTTCAGAGATAAATGCAGTTAGATATCCGTCAAGCCACAGTTGTATTTGATGAAGTACCAAAAATATAATTATATACACATAAAATAAAAGGCCTTCAATCAGAAGGTGAAGGTTACTACTCCTGGTCTGCTGGCTGGGTATGCCCTTGTCTCCAAGTCTGAGCACACCAGAGCAGAAAAAGAAATCAGTGATTTGGAACTGACAAGTTCTCTGCTATATGTCTTTTTCCCATGTTTCCCCATACCCTCCAAACCCAGGTCTATATGCAACTTTGTAACTGTTAGTTATTCCTACTTTTTGTGACTTATTCCTGAGGTTGGCCTCAGAATTTGCAAAGTGACAACAGAAGCAAGAGCTACTGTATTTATAGAACAATTAACTAAATACAATTTTAAGAGGATGGCATTAGGCACCATGACTCTCTTGGTGCTTTAGGGGAAAAAAGCCTTGTGTCACGTGGTTTGAATTTATGTATGCAACAGAGTTTTTTTTTTTTAAACCTCATGTTATGGAAAGTTTGCATTTATGCACTATCTGATCTGAATTCCTGATCATCTCTGAGTCCATGATTCTTCCAAGATTCACTTTCATATAAAGAGACAGACATTGGTAAACTTTAGAGTAAACTTTTTTTTAAAAAGTTGCAGTGACTAAACATAATGAAAAATCAATGGATCAAAGAAAAAAACGAACATAAAGATTATGGTTACTACCAGTTAAATGATAGTAAATATTTTTTATTATACTAATCAAATACTACTTTAGATTTTAAGGGATATTTAAAATATAATTTTTGGGATGAGTTTATTGATTACTTTGGTCCTTTATTTTGCATATCAGCAGAGTCACATTTATAAGTTCTGTGCCTCTAGGCCTTGGTTACTCATCTGTAAAATGGGTAGGATGCTTCTTCTTCAAGACTGATTTTGTGAGGGTGTGACTTGAGTATATATAGGAGAGTGAATCACTGCTAGACCCAAGCACCAGACCTGGCATACACAGGAACCTCTATGAGTGGTTTTTAAATGCTGAGGTAATATTTAATCAACATAAAGTGAACAGGCTAGTATTTTTGTAGGACATTATAGTTATTATCATGTTTTCATTAGAAATAGTCAGTTGCCCAGTTTCTCAAATTGTTTTTTTATTTTAATGAGCTTCGCTAGACAGATGGGGAAGAAACACACACACACACACACATACACATACATTTTTTTTTTTAATGGCCAGTGTAAGAGCTATAGGGCAGTGTAGGTTGTTGAGAACTTTGACAAATTATTTTCTGCTTATTTACTAAATAACTCGGGGCATTTACAACATGGCTCTTTTTTAATCTCTGTGTTTATATGCAGCAGCTTTTGATACATGATTCAGAACATTTTTGCCCTAACACATGTTAATGGATTGGCAAAGGGAAATAAAGCAGTAGAATTATAAGCTTCTGATCTTAACGATTTGATTTTTACGTTGGGAAGTGAAAGCACATTAACCATTTATGGTGGGTAACAATGACTCTCCCCTGGGGTATCTCAGAGTCTTTCTTTGCAGTATCAGAAAAAGGAAAGGCCTCTGCTTTTTCCTGTAAGCTGCAAGAAATGGGTTATAAGTGAGTGTAACAAAAATTGTAATAAATCTCATTATAATAATAGAGAGATTGTTTGGTGTTGGAAAATAGGTTCTTACCTGTTCATTGAGGGCAAGTTCCATCTTGTGCTGGATGGAAAGAATGCTGATGGAGTTGCTTTTTGTTGCTGCTGTACTTTTTTAGGAAGCACAGGGGATGAAAAATCTGTTTAGGCGTATATAGTCATCTTCGAGCCAGGTCATCTCCTGCTTCTAGTCTCCATTCATTCATTCACTCATTGACTCTTGTCATAACTAACTGAGTGCCTTCTGGGAGCCTTTGGTGGTGTGTGAGTGAGTATGCACAGGTCCAAGACCGTTAAACATGTAATAGCATTGTGGCATAATGAGAGCCATGAAAGGACATTGTTAAGGGACCTTCTTGACTCCTTTCTGATGGCGCTCCAGCTACTGCTGCCACTGAGGGAGGTGGAAGCATTGAATACTCTGCCTCCTTCTCTTCTTCTTTTCCCAGCCCCTTTCCCCCATCCATGAATTCTACCTCCCCTTCAGATGAAATGTAAGCATCATTCCTTAAGTCTTAAGCTCTTAAAAAATTTATCCCGAACTGCAGCACCTCTGTTCCCATTACCATTCCAGAGGCTTCTAACCATCCAGCCCTACGTCCTCTATTTGCCTTTCTCCCCATCACCACTCACAGGGTTCCCCAAGTGCCTCAAGGCTTCATTGGGCTTGAAGAGAGGGAGAAGCTGAATAAAAGTAGGTGCGTGCCTTTGTTGCGGGGTTCAGGAATGAAAAACTGCAAATACAACTCCAGCCTGGAGCTGCAATGTAGTTTCTCAAAACATTATAAACAGCGATGGCTTACAAGAATCCTATTGGGATTTAACTTGAATATATGCTGAGTCTATAAAACAATTTAAATGGAAATGACATCCTTAGTTTGTCTTCAATCCGTAGACTTGATATATACCTTGGCTTACTTGGCCATTCATTTAATACTGTGCAATAAACTTTGTATTTCTCCCCCACTGAGGCCTTAAAGATCTTTGTCATATATATTTTAAGATTATTGATGTTTCTCATTTGTCATATACATTTTGTACATACTTTTAAAATTACATTTTCTATAGTTTGTTGCTACCAGATGGAAACAAAATACCACCCCTCTAAAGGAAGAAATAAAGATAGCTTAGTTCTTTGGTTTCAAAGATACCTCATTTGAAATGACAGTTAAATCTGTCATGATCTATTAAAATAAAAAGATAGAAATACCTTTCAACTTAGAAACTTCACTCATGGGACTTTTTCTGCTGAAATAAAAGCACTTGTTTTTAAAGATATATGTTCATAGATGTTTACAGCAGCATTGTTTGTGAGAGCAAAAAACTAGAAATAGAATGAATGCCCATGAATATAGAAATGATTGAACACGTTAAGTACAGCCACACAATGGAATGTTATGTAGCCATTAAAGGGAAATGAATTAGAGCTGTTCCAGTGGACGTGAAGAGGTTTCTGTGAAGTATTTATTGAGAGAGAAAAGGAAGAGGCAGGGAAAGTGTATCTTTTATGATTTTGTTTTTGAAAAATCATATCCTGTGAGTGTATACACATGTAGACATATGTGTATAATAATAAGAATTTAGAGAAAATACAATCATATGTAAAATCTGTAAACATGCTAGATTGTTCAAATGGAGGAGGATGGGGTGATGTGGCTGGATAGGGGGAGGTAGGAAGAATAGTTTAGGCATATCTCTATTTTATCTCTATATTATGGGCTTTTATGGCCTGGGCTGGACAATTCCTTTTAATAATATTGTTTTTTGTTTGTTTGTTTGTTTGTTTGTTTTTTTTGAGACGAAGTCTTGCTCTGTCACCCAGGCTGGAGTGGTGGCGTGATCTCAGCTTGCTGCAACGTCTACCTCCTGGGCTCAAGCGATTCTTTTGCCTCCTGAGCAGCTGGGATTACAGGTGTGCGCCACCATGCCCAGCTAATTTTTGTATTTTTGTAGAGACGGGGTCTCACCATGTTGGCCAGACTGGTCTCAAACTCCTGACCTCAAGTCATCCGCCTGCCTCGGCCTCCCAAAGTACTGGGATTACAGGTGTGAGCCACTGTGCCCGGCCAATAATATTGTTTTAATGGAAAAAATATATTCCAAAAAGCTGAACCACAGGGTTCTGTATTAATGGAGACCAGTAGCATTAATGTTAAACACTGACTAATAATTCAAATAATATTTTTTACTGAATTGGGAGATTCGTGTTTCCCTTAAGTGCAGTCAAATATTAAGTTATGTTTTCGCAAAACAGCTTGCATTTCCTCAGGCACCAGAGTGGGCATGTGGGATACACACACAGGGGGACACACACATGCACATACATGTGCACACACATGCAAGCACAAGCACATGCAGACACATACCCAAGCACACGTGCCTGCGCCCTGGGGCACAGATTTCTGAGGAATTACTGTCATCGCTATAAGGTAAGTCTTTTGAGCTAGAAGAGACTAAGAAATGGCTTCCTTTTCCCTTACAGCATTTCTAAGGAAATGAGTGAGGGCCCGACAAGTGAAATGACTTGGCCAAGGTCTCATAGTTAAGTCTTTAGAAGCTGAATGGGAGCCTGGAACCCAGGATCTCATGGATTCCAGTCCCAATTTGTAAAGTGGGTGTAACTTACACACTCTGAGCCACACATGCCCTGCCCTGCGTCTCCAGGCAGAAATTGTTTAGGGTAAGGAAATATCCTATTGGATTTTAAAGGGATTGCAAGGTTATAGAGCCTGGTAGGCAGGCAGGTAGTAGTACCTTTAGACATAGATGGCACACAGAGAAATTGCCACCTATCTGCATGTACACGGTTTTTGATTCTTGATATAAGTGAGTAGACTTATCCTCTGCTGGTCTGATGCTGCAAAATAATTACTCTTAGCTAGTGAGAATGGAGAATGTTGCAAGCAGGCCTGTGTTTTGAATTTGAAGGGACACTGTCCAATCCTTACTGATTCGTAGTTGATAAACAGTGATTGTGAATTGAAGCATTTGAGCGATCTGAATAAGCATAATGTGCTTGTAGAGGAAAACCCTCATAGCTGCATCCAGCAGACACACTTTATTATACAAAGCTGAAAGTGCTCAAGTGGCATCAGTACATCCCAGGCTGAAAAATCACTTTAATCATCCTTTCTCAGTTGTTTATCAAACTGTGTTATCCAGAGGGCTGACCTTGGTTTCCAGTTATGTTTTTGCAAAATACTGGCCTCCCTTCCCCTGCCTTCCTCCCTGCCTTCCTCCCTGCCTTCCTCCCTCCTTCCTCCCTTCCTCCCTTCCTCCCTTCCTTCCTTCCTTCTTTCCTTCTTCCCTCCCTCCCTCCCAGGCTGGAATGCAGTGGCACAATCTCAGCTCACTGCAACCTCTGCCTCCTAGGTTCAAGCAATTTTTGTGCCTCAGCCTCCCAAGTAGCGTCACCATGCCCGGCTAATTTTTTGTATTTAGTGGAGACGGGGTTTCACCATGTTGCCCAGGCTGGTCTTGAACTTCTGAGCTCAGGCCGTCTGCCCACCTTGGCCTCCCAAAGTGCTGGGATTACGGGTGTGAGCCACTGCACGAGCCTGGTTTTTCCTTATTAAGATTTTTTAGCTTGTTTTTAATTGAAGTGTCATTTTGCAACATGAGCTCCTTCTCACAGTAGTTTCCCCCACTTTGTGGAATAAATGCTCTAGAACATATATTAATTGCCAACAATTAGGGCGCAGTTCTGGGAACTAGGACTTTAGAGCCACAAGACAGAAATTCACAGTTAGTAGGTAATACAAATACAAATTCCTAAATTATTACAATAGAGTTTTTGGAAAAAATAAAGTATGTGCAGAGGGCTTCCATGAGTGTGGAGTGGTGGAATCAGTGAGGGCTTCTCAGAGCAGGTGACTGTGAAATGGAGCCTTGCAGGATGAATAAAAGTTCTCAGGCAGCTAGGAGGGAAGCTGGGAGGACAGAACACTTCAGCAAAGAGAAAGAAACAAATAGCCCAGGAATGTCTGGAGCCTGGCTGCCTGAGGGAGGGCAGGTATACTTGGAAGGAAAGTATGTCGTGGAGGGGCTGGGGTATGTAAAAACCAGGCTTGGGAGTCGGCAAGAGAAGATCCTGAAAGGCCTTGTTTCCCATTTCGAAGACTTTACCTGTCCCATAAGGGATGGGAACCTGATGAAGGGAATGCACCTTGTGAAGCTGACCCTGGCAGCAGATTGGGTGCTGCTGGAACAGAAATAGTGATTCCTCACTCACCAGAAGGAGAGGCTAATTTCTGCTTGTGTGTTCTTAATTGACATTAAGGAAAAACAGTCCAGATGTGGTGGCATGTGCCTGTAGTCCTAGCTACTGAAGAGGAAGAGGTGGGAGGATCACCTGAGCCCAGGAAGTCAAGGCTGCAGTGAGCCATGATAGCGCCATTGCACTCCAGCCTGGGTGGCAGAGCAAGATCCTGTCTCTAAAAACAAAACAAAACAAAATTATACAAAGTCAATAAAAAAGCTTAGAGGGCATGGAAGTAAAAGTCCAAAGTGGTCTACTGAGGTGAACCCTGTAATCGAGCAGGAATATTAAATGTTTGATTTAGAATGCTTTGAAATTTCAGTATCTTTAAAAATATGTACTTTTGATATTGAGGATTTGTTTATTGGAATTGATCCATTTGCTGTATTTATGATGGTTTATCATTACAGGTGATACTCTCTGGAATCATAGGATTAACAACTTGGAAAAGGCCTATGATACTCCTGGTATGTACTGATCTTATACATTGCTACCGTTTATAAAATGTGCTATGTATGAAGTCTGTCCAAATAAACCATTGAAGAAATACTTAAGCTCCCTTATTCATTAAAAAATAAGTTACCAATAGATAATATTAGAAATCAGGTAATCTCATAACAAAGTAAGATAATTTTTGCTGGTATTCTGATTTACTTCAAGCTCCTTAAATACCCAGTGCTATACAAGTGTCTTTAGTTCCAACATTAAACTCATCCTAAATATAGAATTTTTTTAAAAAAACTGCTTACTATGGGGCAGTTTTAAATATACACAGTAGTGGAGGGGAATAATATCATGAACTCCCTTACCCATTGCCCAGGTTCCATAATGATTAACTTCCAGCCAGTCTTTACAGCTGTACCACCCATTTCCTCTCACATTTCTCTCTCTCTCTCTCTGTCTATATATATATGGTGTGTGTGTGTGTGTGTGTGTATGTATTTTGAGAAGGAGTCTTGCACTGTCACCTGGGCTGGAGTGCAGTGGCATGATCTCGGCTCACTGCAACCTCCACCTCCTGGTTTAAGCGATTCTCCTGCTTCAGCCTCCCAAGTAGTTGGAATTACAGGCACACACCACCACACCCAGCTAATTTTTTGTATTTTTAGTAGAGACGAGATTTCACTATGTTGACTAGGCTGGTCTCAAACTCCTGACCTCAGGTGATCTGCTGGTCTGGGCCTCTCAAAATGCTGTGATTATAGGCATGAGCCACTGTGCCTAGCCGTTTTTTTTTTTTTTTTTTTTTTTTTTTTTTTAACACAGTTTCACCCTGTTGCCCAGGCTGGAGTGCAGTGGCACGTTCTCGGCTCACTGCAACCTCTGTCTCCCAGGTTCAAGCGATTGTCATGCCTCAGCCTGTTGAGTAGCTGGGATTACAGGTGTGCACCACCATGCCTAGTTAATTTTTGTATTTGTTGTAGAGACGGGGTTTCACTATGTTGGCCAGACTGTCCTCAAACTCCTGACCTCAAGTGATCCACCCACCTCCACCTTCCAGAGTGTTGAGACTACAGGCGTGATCCACTGCTCCCAGCCTCCTCCATATTCTTTTGAAGTAAATCTCTCATATAAACCATGAATATATGACTTTTTATTGTTATAATGTTTGAGTTGAACAACCTCAGAATTTTGTTGCATAGATTTGCTATATTGTCTCTTTACCACATAAATGTTATATTTTCTTGGAAATATAGACATATACTGGTGATTTTATCTTTTCTTGTTATTAAGGTAAAATTTATATAACAAAATGAATCATTTTAAAGTATACAGTTCAGTGGCATTTTTAGAACATTTCCAATGTTCACCCTTTGTTTTTTTTTGCTATGTCATTTTGATTTAGGGACTGTAAACTTATCATTAACAGTTTTAAATGATATGTTTAAACTTATCATTTAAAGTGAATCAAAATAGACAATGCTAATGGAGTTTCCAACTTTCAAGGATAAAATAGAGGGTCTAGGAAATTCGATTTGAATTGCGGTCTACTTAAAATTTTTTCTATATAATATCTCTTATTTGTCTCATCCGTCTTGAAATGGAGTTAAAAATTTTCTGAAGCCATTTTGTGTATATGCTTGATAGTTCATCTTAAACAGATCATTGTTTGCTAGGCAACGGGCAATCAATACAAAACTCCTTAAATTCTTAAATACAAAGAGAGGAAGCACATTGCGGAATCTTTGTGTGTCAGAATAATTAATGGATCCCAATATGTGTTGATGGTCTTGAAAAGCTAACCTGAAGTGTTTTTAAGCCCACAAGATGACATACCCAACATTTTACAACTCCATCAATGACTGTATTTCATGAAATTCCTTTAATAATTTTGGAAAGAATAAATGATCAACATAGAATTTTAATGTATTAAAGTGCAGGATGAGAGAAAATGAGACTTTGGGTGAGTTTTATAGCCTGTGTTATAAGTGGCTGAAGTATGTTTCACAACGACTCTCTAGGTTTACGGTCTCTATGAAAAATTTTGGTTGGTGTTTAGTGTTTCTACTACTATTTGGTAACAGGAATCTCGTTTGTTCCATTGGGTCAATATTAAAATACTCAGCAATAAAAATCTCCAATATTTAAATTGAATTAAAAGAAAATCTTCAGTGGTATTTGTACTTTGAAAATTCCAAATGATAAAGAGAGCATAAGTGTGTTCTGGATAGATTCAAGAAAGTATACCTATTAAGGCATTTATTTCTTTGACATTGCTGTCTTAAAAGCTGCCTTACATATTTATTATGTAAGCTTAAACAGCCTTAAATGAAAATGGCCCTCTCTTATTACATTCTTATCCATTTATTTCTCATCTTTGTTAAGTGTATGCACTTTGTCACAAAGTTGTAACCAGTGTGTACATACTATGTCATGTACTGCTTTTTCTGTTTAATATTAAATTAATTAAGTTATCAGGTTTCCATGTATGAGGAGTCTACATGCTTTCATTTAAAACTGTAAGCAGGCTTCTGCCTTATTTCTGTATCATCATCAGTTTTTAGCCTCTTGTTGGACATTTGCGCTCTATATTTTGGCTGCTATGTGTTACATATTTGAAAGGTCATATAGCGATTGTTTTGAAATGTCAATTAGCATCAATTCATAAAGAAGATAATTTGTATAGATTCTACAAGGAAAAACTTTCTATCTATTGATAATTGGAGACTTAGTCAATATCATAAATGAAAAATCCTCAGTTCATATGTATTGTTCATTTTTTTTTGAGACAGGGTCTTTCTCTGTTGCCCAGGTTGGAGTGCGGTGGTGCGATCACGACTCATTGCAGCCTCAAACTCCTAGGCTCAAAGCACCCTCCCAGCTTAGCTTCCTGAGTAGCTGGGACTACAGGCATGTGCCACCACGTCCAGCTAATTTTTAAATTTTTTGTAGAGATGGGAGTCTCACAACATTACCCAGGCTGGTCTCGAACTCCTGGGCTCAAGTGCTCTTCCCACCTCAGCTTCCCAAAGTTCTGGGTTTACAGGTGTGAACCACTATGCCTGGGTCACATGAATCTTAGTAGTATACAATAATAACTCATGCTAAATGCTTATGTTATGTTAAAAAAAAAATGGAAAAATGCCTGTCAGCCCATCCTTTTAAGAGTAGCATAACTGTGTGGAAGCCTCTGAATTTTCCTGAGCCTAGGGGATAATTTAGTAATACCAAGGGAAGCTCTACCATACCCCTCCCTTAATGGATATTTTTTCCCCCATTTTTTCACCCAAGCCCCTCTGCCTCAGTTTCCTGAGTTTAGGGAACGTGCTATTGCGTGCTTTTTGGTGGGAGGGCGTGCTCCATTAAAGGTGCCAGAGGACCCCATGGATCTGTGTTCTTGCAGAGCTGGGCTTGGCTGATTAGAGTTCTGCCCCCTTCCCCTTCTCATCCATGCTGTAGGCTCAGGGGCACCATCTGACTTGGGACTTTCATCCCCTAGCTAGTTGCTTGTCTGGTGCCTTTTCTTCTGACTCTCAGCTCAGCTGTCACTTCCTGCAAGAGGCCTTTCCTGACCACTCTGATTGCAGTGGCTCCTGCCTTGCCCCTGGCCATATCCCAGCACTGAATTATTGGCTTTGCTGTCTGTGATTAGCCTAGGTACCTATTTATATTTGTTACCTCTCTCCCCCAGATGGTAGTCAGTTCCATGAGGGCAAAGGTCTTGTCTTTTTCACACTCTTTCTTTAGGGCCAATGTGCTCAATACACATTTGTTGTAGACTGTGGAGTTAGTCTGACAGCCAATAAGAAATTTAGGTCCTTGGTCAACTCCCAAAATTTCTTTTATTTTTGTCTTAGATTTCTCTCACTTGCTTTTGTTCTCCAAAAGTCTGTACTTATCCCCTTTGAACTTCAAGGTTGTCAGGGAGTATTTTGGTGGTAGAGGTTGGGAGGGGAAGGATGCTTTTTTTCAAAGTCCTTTGAAAGCAAGCCGTCCTCATTTTTAGTTGTTCACACCAGTCTAGAACACATGAATATTCCCTTTTGAGAACCATTTACATTTGGGCTTCCTCTTTTGTGGTTGTTACATTGATGACATCAGGTTTTTTACTGGTTTGAACAAAGAAGGGTCACTGTGACCTAGTTTCTTCGAACTCAAGTTTTCATGGAAACTCAGGGTTGGAAGCCTTCATTTACTGGGTCATGCATCTTATACTAACATACTCATGTGTTCAGAACAAAAATAATATTGAAAAATATTGTAGGGCCCGGGCGCGGGGGCTGGGGGGGGGATTCTGGGCTGGGGGCCCCCCCCGGCGGGGGGCCGGGGCGGGGGGGGGGGGGGGGGGCCCGGGGGGAGGGGGGGCCGCCCCCACAAAAAAAAAAAAAAAAAAGCGTGCCCCCCCCCCCCCCCCCCCCCCCCCCCGGGGGCCCCGGCCCGGGGGGGCGGGGGGCCCCGCGCCGCCGGGGGGGGGGGGGCCCGGGGGGGGGGCGCGGGGGGGGGGGGGGGGGGGGGGGGGGGGGGGGGGGGGGGGGGGAAAAAAAAAAAAAAAAAAAAAAAAAAATAGTTGGTAAATATTTGTAGCTATTTATGACTATGATTGGGAATAAGCTAGGAAGTGTGTATGTATGCGTGTGTATGTGTGTATAGTATTCTAGGTTGTGTGTTTTTCATAAAGAGCTAACATTTTCCATTTTTAAATAATTTTTTTTATTACTTCTAGGTATCATTCCTCTTTCATTCTAAGAAAATGTTCTGTAAGTGTTTAAAAATGATGGACAATGCTAGAAACGGCCTCAAAGATTGTCTTGTCTAGGCACCTCAGTTAGAAAACAGAATTGTCTTAATAAGATATTTTTCTTTGGTGGTACAGGCATTTTTGGTGGCAGGTATTTTTCCTTGGTGGTGCATTTAGTAAGAACCACTACTGTGAATGTCCAGCTAGCTCTCTGCCTATGTTTTTGGTTCCTTATGAAGTGGTAACGTGAGCGATCATTATATTTTTTCTTGTCAATTAGATGGGATAAGTACAACCTAAAAATGATAAAGGGACAGCTCCATTCTTTAGCATCAACAGTGAAGGTTCTTCCCCAGTGATGTTCTTGGGTCACATGTGGTTTATTCCCAACCGTGGCTCCTGTTGATTTGCACCCCAGATCAAGAATAGACGAGGATAAATGTATTGGGTGTTTAAAAAAATGGTCTTTCAGTTTATTTTCTAACTTCAAGATTATAGTATTTACGACAAAACCTCATTACCCAAAGAGACTTCAAAATGGCTTAAGGTATGCTTAATTTTTTTTTTTTTCATCTAAGAGTCCATAAGCCGGTAAGATAATTCTACTCAAAAAGCCATTTGCAGAGCCAGGAATTTTTCATCTTATTGTGTCTTGGTGGGAGAGTCGTAGAATACCTAGACATTTTGTCGAAAGAGAGTGAGGAATTACACTCAACAGTTAGTCAGAGATAGTTTTAGGTGGATTATGCTGTGAGATAGATTGTGGTCCTTTCTTTCCTGAGGGTATGGAGAGCTGGAGGGGTCAGAATACCTATGTGCAGTTTAGGAATCCATGCATTTATAAAATGAGCTGTGAAGCTCTCTGGCTTTGGTAGTTGTGTTCTTTCAACTACATTTCAATAAATTGAAAAGAACCCTTGTTTGATAGTTCCTGAAACCTGGATTTTAATGCTGACATGTTACCACTAATTATCAGGGGACCTTGGGGAAATCTCTTGACTTTTGGTCAAGAGATAGTAGATCTTGACCCAAAATCTCTTGATTTTATCTTTCACTCAAAAGATCCAGAGGCAGAAATGACCAAGTACAAGGTGTAGTTTTGAGTCTCAGTCCTATCAATTTCAATCAATGAGTGACCAAGGAAATGATCTAATTTGTACACTCATCTGTACAATGGGAGTACAATCCCGCAGGATTGTAATGCACATTCAAACTGTAAACTGTAAAATAGGATTTAAAGCTATGCAAGCACATTATGAATTATTTTTTTATCATTCATTGAGAAAATCTCCAGGAGAAGATCTGGTCTCTCAATTTTATGTGTCATTAAGTAACAACCCCTGATAGCAAAATGTGCACTTATTGTGAAAGCATCTTAGGCTGGGTTCAGGCTTCTCTGTAATCATAGTACGTTTAGTCTGTTTGCAACAGAGCTTTGATTTCTCCCCTTTGATTGCCTTTTCCCAGGAACTGTGCGTTGGGTAAGAACTTGGGATCCTCAGAAATTGAAAGCAGTCTTGGGTGGTTCATCTATGGGTAGAATCAAGACTTGGGCAGTACCTTGTTTTGCAGACTGACCACGCCAATTTGGGTATGCTTTAATTAGTGGGTTTAGTTTGGTAGCAACAGGTAATTGCCAAAGTTTAGAAGTAACCTTTATGCCAAGTTAATTGTTAAAGTTGATTCTCAGATCAAATTCTGCTATCCATATACTTATTAGCCATCGGACAAAAAAAAAGTTCATGCCCTTTGTTCTGAAGCTTAAAGGATAGAGAGTTGAGATTTGCATCATGCTTAGAAAATAGAGTGTGTGAACAATGTTTTTGTCTCTCATTTTTGCATTCACTTGTCTTGAATACCACTGTGGATTCCTTGCAAACATGTTGACCAAGCAAAGCTGAGTTTATAAGACCGACTTCAGTAAGGGAGAGCAGCTCTTTGCCAGTTCTCAGAAAGGATGAGCCAAAGAGAGGATACTTACAGGGTTTTAGAGCCCCTGCTGGATGATTGTGTGTTTTTTTTGTTTTTTTTTTTTTTTTTGAGACAGGGTCTCACTGTGTCACCCAGGCTCTGGAGTGAAGTGGCACCGTCATGGCTCACTGCAGCCTTGACCTCCCTGGCTCAGGCTGATCCTCCCACCCCAGCCTCAGCCTCCTGAGTAGCTGATGTCAAAAAGATAGTCATTACCTTGGTCAACATCATTAGTCCCTAGGGAAATGAAAATCAAAACCACAATATCAAAACATCACGTAATATACCTTAAATCTAAACAATTAAACATGAGAATCCATTTTTAACATCCATCATGCTAATTAAACAAGCTAATAATTTCATCAATGGCATCCCATTTCCATATTCACTCTGCTAATTTAGCAAAATCAGTTGGGTGTTGTTGGGAGATAAAGATAAGGAAAGCAAGCTTTTGAAGTTTGGCCTTTCTCATAAATGCTAGCTGACTATCCTGGAGTATGAATTATTGACTATCCTTGGGTGTAGCTTGGATCAACTAATGTGTATGTACGTAATATCACATTGCCAGTGCTAAAGTGCATTACAGACTATTTTGTGATTTAAAGTAATGGCAAAAATCACAATTTTGCACCAGCCTAATAGTAGTATGTATGTATTTGGGTTGCTAAAAGGAGCCCTCTGACCAGTCCTGCATCCAGGCTGTTTGAGCCCCACAGACTACAGTGATCAATTTCTGAATATGACTATGAGAAAATTCTCAAATTATGAATGATTTGGGGCAAGAGGGGGAGACCATTTTGAATTGGAGGAACATCTTAAAATTCATGTGTTGTCATGAAATGTTGCAGAATAATGTGTACAGTCTCATCTGTGTGTGTGGTGTGTATGTTAAACACCAAGTGATCATACATGTGTGTTTGTAGTTACATGGAAAATTTCTGGAATGATATACAAGAAAGTGTTTACAGTGGGCCCCTCTGTGGAGTGAAATGGAAATGGGAAGGAGGGAGACTTTCTTGCTCTCCGATTTGTATTTGGAGGGCACAATGCGGTATTGTGTGAAAAGGAGACTTTAGTTTAGTTATGTTTTTGTTTGATTTTTGGCCTCCCTGTACCTGCAGTGTCTAAATTCCCTTTTTGGAGCTGGTGCCTCTGCCTTTGTGTGCATCTTGGTGAATGGCAGGGCCCTGCCTCCAGCGATGAAGCCTCTGAGGCCACATGCTTATGTTTCTGAATGCCAGCAGCCAGCCTGTGAGCCTGTGACCTCCACCTGTTGGAGCTCTAGCCCAGGACTCTGAATCTGGAGCTGTGGATGCACTGTAGCCCTGGGGCCACTTAGAAATTGGGCAAAGGAGGCAGCTGGTATCCAAGGGTGACAACAAGGGACCTGGTTTTCCATGGCATGAGCTTGCTAGAAGCTGCAGCTTCCTTGGCTCCTTCCTGGGTTGCTGAGCCTCGTTCCTGTGGATTCTGTGAGCTACCTAATAGTCTTGCAGGAATTTTGTTTTCTTCTTAAATAGCCTGAGTTGGTTTCTCTTGTTCCTGACATAATCAAGAACTCTGAATGTTTAAGACCATGATTTTTCTTCTGTGAATATTACTTTTATAATAATTAAAAATGGTTCAAACTAAATAGATTCATGTTTAAACATTTGGACACTTATGGTAACTCAGTTTAAAAACAAGAAATTCAGTGGGCATGCAAAGTAGATTGATTGGTGGTGAGCTCAGCATTGGTGGGAAGTGTTGGGTGAAAGAGGGTGGGTAGGGGTGTCAGAGCTTGGTTGGTGGTGGTAGAATTGGGTCTTATGAGCTGTAATCTCTCAATGATGATATAAAAGAGTTTTTATATCTTTCCTTTGTGAAGAGAAAATAATGGTCTCTAAATGGACAATATGTGTTAGCAGGCATTCTGCACGTTGACAGAGAGGAAAGAGTATAGATTTGGGTCAGACCCAGATCTGATCTGGGTCCTATAGTTAGTTATATAATTTGGTATAATACTTTACTTCTCTGAGACTCTTTCTAATTTATTTTATATTTATAGTTATATATCTAAATCTATGGTCTATGTATCTTATTTATCCATTTGCATGTATCTCAAACGCACCACAGCGATATTTTATAATTTAGTAGATGGCCTTTAAGAGGGAAAATATTTTTTATTAAAACAATGGGAGCTCATTAGCCTTCTTGCTTTTTTTTTTTTTTTTTTTTAATTTTTATCTTTTGAGACAGAGTCTCACTCTGTCACCCAGACTGGAGCACAGTGGCACAATCCTGTCTCACTGCAACCACCTCCTACTGGGTCCAAGGGATTCTCGTGCTTCAGCCTCCCAAGTAGCTGGGATTACAGGCGTGCACCACCATACCTGGCTGATTTGTATTTTTAGTAGAGATGGGGTTTCACCATCTTGGCCAGGCTGATTTGGAACTCCTGACCTCAAGTGATTCACCCGCCTCAGTCTCCCAAAATGCTGGGATTACAGATATAAGCCACTGTACCCAGCCTACCTTCTTATTCTTATTAAAAATAATTAGACCTTTGTGCATTTATCTTGTACCTAAACCTGACTTACATTCCACACAAATAACTTTCTTTCTTTTTTTTTTTTGAGATGGAGTCTTGCTCTGTCACCCAGGCTGGAGTGCAGTGGTGGCGATCTCAGCACACTGCAGCCTCCACCTCCTGGGCTCAAGTGATTCTCCTGTCTCAGCCTCCCGAGTAGGTGGAATTACACGCACATGCCACCATGCCCAGGTAATTTTTACATTTTTAGTACAGATGGGGTTTCACCATGTTGGCCAGGCTGGTCTCGAACTCCTGACCTCAGGTGATTTGCCCACCGAGGCTTCCTTAAGCACTGGGATTACGGACGTGAGCCACTGCGCCTGGCCAGAAATAACACTTTAAACACTTTCTGGTTTTAGCATTCTTGGCAGTTGTCTGACCTTGTTAAAAGTGAGGGATTTGCCACACTTATGTTAACACACTTTCCTCCTTTCTTGTTTTATAAACAATTATTTTTGTTATTCCTGTTGATGACTTTATTGTTGTAGATAATAAGTTTCTATTTCTTAATTTCTGAACTTTGGATAGTATCTTTTGACCCTCTCTTATAGAAGTTAAAGAAATTATGACTTTTCTCTACTCTTTCCCTGCTTTCCTAGTTTTTGATAGTGACATTATTACTTTCATGTTGTCAGTGTTTTAACATTTACATTTTGCTCTTAAACTGTATTATATCACTCAAACTTTGCCTATAAATTGTTTCTCAGATAATGAAAACCTCTAATGGCATTTATTAGATTGTTTATTTCTAAATTCACCTGAGGCTTTGGTATAAGGGATGCCAACATTCCAGTGTGTGTGTTAGGCTATCTAAGCAGGACTTGCAAAGCTGCTGGGTGAAAACCAGTTTTGCAACCCTTAGCTGATCTCCATCTCCCAGCTTATAAAAAGATTAGGGATTAAAGAGACATATGTTTTGGAGAAAGTTACTGAATTGCTGTGGCATTTTGAGTTCTACCTTCTCATGGGGGAGTATTTAAAGATAAGCACTTGGAGAATGTGTTTGACTGGACTGTTGTCGGCTAAATGCCTGGGAATACTAAAGGACAGACTGGGGTGTCCCGTGGCCTCAGAGTTAAAGCCTGCAGTTGGAAAATAACTCTATGTTCATAGACCAAGCCCAACATGCGTATACTTCTGTTATATTCGAGGCGAGATTAAGGGACCAACACCAAGACGAAAGTATGCCAAATAGCAGGGTTTATTAAGCCGGCGACCACGGAGGACTCGCGTCTCTCCAACCCGTGGCCCCGAATGGAGGGTGTTAAGACCTTTTATACCCGTAAAAAAAATCACTTTGGGAGTGAAGGTGAGGGGTCGGGGGTGGGGGGTGAGGAGCTTCAGACATTCCCGAGGGCTAGTGGATTCTGTAAATCACCTTCAGGGCAGAGTTGAGGGGCGGGGGTGGGGGTGAGGGGCTTCAGACATTCCGAGGGCCAGGAAACTTTTTGACATTCTAATTGTTACTTAAGTGATTCACAAAAAAAAGTTAAGATTAGCATTTGTTTACACATTGTCTGGGTAGGGTGGAAATCACAGTCCTTAATTACTTATTCACATTTGGGCTATAGAGAACAGTTTCAACAGAAAGCCGAGGTATGGTTAAGGTATGCATGTTTATGGGGCTTTTTACCATGTCACACTTCTAGCTGACCAGATGGGCCTCCCAGGAAGCAGCAGGCATGGGGTGAGCTTACATCCTGCACAAGAGAGGCGGTGGGAGTGAGCAGACCACAGCAGAAGGAGGCTGGGCTTGGACTCCTGTTTGCTCAGGTTAAGGGAGCTGGAGAGCTCAGCAGTAGGTATCTCTGAGGAGCCAATGGAAGCCCCATTCCACAGAGAGTCCCCTGTAAACTCTTGCCGAGTCCCAACGTAACAGGCAGGTGAACTCTCCCTGCTCCGTACCTTGTCTACTAACATGGTTCTGGCCTTCCCCACACTCTCTTCTATCTAAAATGACCCAACTGTGTTGTAGGGGGAGAAGTAGACCCACAGGAATAAAGGAAAATAGAGCAGATTGAGGCCATTCCCTTTCCTTCCCATGGCAGGCTTGCTCGCTGCCTAGAGTAATAAGCCTGGTGCCAGAGAGAAAAGCTTACATTCAGATGGAGTTCCAAGTTTTGACTGGGACACAGGCTTGGGCACTTAATTATCGCAATGTTTTGTGACTTGAAGTGACTGGAGGACTTTTTTTTACCTGATATGGATCAGAGAAATCATGGTCCTGGACTCAAATTTCATCTTAAACAGTCAGGAATAAGGAGCCCTGCAGAGCGGCCTTGAACAATGTTGCAGCAAGAAAACAAAGTGTTTTTCTGTCGACCTCCATAAGTCTTGCTTTTTCAAGGGATGAGCTACATTATTTACTGCAACACCAGGAAGAATGACTGATACTAAAGAGAAGAAAATGTAATTCCATGTTATTCAAAGGAAGACTGTTTCCTTTGCCAAGTCAAATGCATTATTTTTTCTTATTCTCTAGTATGTGCCTGGTATCATGCCACCTTCTAGTTTGCTTCAGTTTTGGACCCAAACTTTGATGTATATCTTTATATGTTTTCTCGGAGGTTCTAAATGATTCTTCTCGTTCTTTCTTTCTTTTTGTTGACAAAAAGGCACCTAATCTCAGAGATCATCTAGCTGCTGCTTCTTTCTGTCTTTCCTTCTTTTTTAAGGAAGGATCTCACTGTCACCCAGGCTGGAATGCAGTAGTGCAGACACAGCTCACTGCAGCCTCAACCTCCTGGGATTAAGTGATCCTCCCGCCTCAGGACCAAGTAGCTGGGACTACAGGCATGGGCCACCATGCCCAGCTATTTTTTTTTTTTATTTAATTTTTTGTAGAGACAGGGTTTCACCATGTTGCTCAGGCTAGTCTCAAACTCCTGAGCTCAAGTGATCTGCCCACCTTGGCTTCCCGGAGTGCTGGGATTACAGGTGTGAGCCACCACACCTGGCCTGCTATGTTTTTCTTTATTGAGATATAGTTGACATACCAAAAAATTCACACGTTTAAAGTATACAATTCAATGGATTTTTAGCATATTCCCAGATATGCAAACTTTACTACTATCAATTGTGGAATATTTTCATCACCCTCCAGAAAAATCTTGTACCCATTAGAAGTCACTCCTGATTTCCAGATTAGTAATATTTATAATAATATAATATTATGATAATGTTTGCAATAATAATAACACATAACTGAGATGTAGATACTAATTGACTAATCACATGAGGTGTTATTAGTGTCTTCATTCTGAGGAAACCAAGGCACAGAGAGATTAGGTAATTTGCCCAAGGTCACATAGCTAGAAGTAGCAGAGCTGGGCTGCAGTTCCAGCAGGTCTGTCTCTAGAGTCTATGTTCTTACTGACTACCTGGTTCCACAGGAGGCTTATATGGTTAGGAGAGCTAGCTGTCTAGAGCTCTGTGTAGAGCTCTCTGGACCATAGTGATTCACAGGCTTCATTTTAGTGCATGCTTGAGAGAAACAAGCTGATGACCCCCAATATGCCAAAAAGAAGAAAAGGCTGTGTGTGGTGGCTCATGCTTGTAATCCCAGTACTTTGGAAGGTCAGGATGGGAGGATCATTTGGGGCCAGCACTTTGAAACCAGCCTGGGCATAGAGCTTGACCCCCATCTCTACAAAAACTTAAAAAATTAGCTGGACATAGTGACACATGCCTGTAGTCCAGGCTACTTAGGAGACTGAGGCAGGAGGATCACATGAGCCCAGGAGACTGAGGCTGCAGTGAGCCATGATCACACCACTACAGTCCAGTCTGGGTGACAGAGTGAGACCCTGCCTCTAAGAAAAATAAAAGTGAAAATAAAAAAGAAGATGGCAAGACCCCAGGACCCCTGTACTCCAAGGCAGATTATTTCACTTTCTCAGAATGAAGTTCACTAGTATTCGCTGGTGGACAAATGCTTGTCCTCTCTGTTACTTTTGTATGTTTGAAAGTTTCTTCAATAGTTTTTCAATGTTTTATTATGAAAATTCTCAACAGAAAAGTTGAGCAAATAGCACAATAAACTCTCATATGCCCTTCACTTGGATTCCAAAGCCATTAACATTTTGCCACATTTGCTATGTCTCTACATAAATAGATATTCTATATTCAACTATTCAGAGTTGCAGATTTCATGGTGATTCACCCCTGTGTACTGTAGGAAGCACCTTCTAAAGGTAAAATGTTCCTTTGCATCACTGTAGTAACATGATCATACTTAAGAAGATTTCCTAATAATTTTCCTAATAAATTTCCCAATGTCACTTAATATTCAGCCTATTATGTTTAAATTTCCCCACTTGGTTCAAAATCTTTAAATAACTTTTCTTAATCAAAACCTTTGTAACTGAAGTATGATTTGTGCACATTTCTGTATGTATAATGTGCAAAAAAATCCAGAATGCTATCAAGGTTCACTTATGGCATTTAATTATTCTCTCTCTTTAGTCTTGTGTTCTAGAATACTCTTCTTCCTCTTTCTTTCTTTTTGCAGGAATTAATTTAGTGAAGAGATGACTCCAGTTGGCTTATATGCTATTGCTGTTCTTTTTCTTTTCTTTATTTTTTTCAGACAGAGTCTTGCTCTGTTGCCTAGGCTGGAGTGGCTTGCTGCAACCTCCGCCTCCCAGGTTCAAGTGATTCTCATGCCTTACCCTCTTAGCTGGACTACAGACATGCGCCACCACGCCTGGCTAATTTTTTGTATTTTAGTAGAGACAGGGTTTCACCATGTTGGCCAGGCTGGTCTTGAACTCCTGGCCTTAAGTGATCCACTCACCTCAGCCTGTCAAAGTGCTAGGATGACAGGCATGAGCCACTGTGCCCAGCCACTTTCTTCTTTTTCTTCTTTGATATGAAAAATTTCAAATAAACCCCAAAATTGAGAGAAATACAAAACCCCCCATATATCCATTGCCCAGCTACGACAATCAATACATGTCCACACTTGTCTCATCTGGATCCCTATTTCCCTTCTCTTTGCCATTGTATTGTTTTTGAAATAAATTTCAGCCTTCACAACATTTAATCCTTAAACATTTTAGTATATATTTATAACAGATACATAATTTGTCCGGCTCATCAAGTATCTAGGCATTGTCTCACATTTTTTTTTTTATAATTGGTATGTTTTAATTTGACCCACATTGCATTTAGCTGATATATCTCTTAAGTTTCTTTTAATCAGTAAGTCCCTCTTCCTCTTGTTTTTCCCGTTGCAACTTTTTTTTTTTTTTTGAAATGAAGTCTTGCTCTGTCACCCAGATTGGAGTGCAGTGGCACCATCTTGGCTCACTGTAACCTCTGCTTTCCGGATTCAAGTGATTCTCCTGCCTCAGTTTCCCAAGTAGCAGGGATTGCAGGTGCCCAGCACCACACCCAGCTAATTTTTGTATTTTTAGTAGAGACAGGGTTTCACCATGTTGGCCAGGCTGGTCTTGAACTCCTGACCTCAGGTAATCCACCTGCCTTGACCTCCAAAGGGTTGGAATTACAGGCGTGAGCCACTGCATCTGGCCATTGCAACTTACTTGTTAAAGAAACTGAGTCCTTTGTTCCATTCAGTTACTTTGCATCCCCATGGTGCTGTTCAACATGTTTCTCTGTCCCCTTTATTTCTGGTAACTGGTAGTTAAATCTAGAGGCTTGATCTGATTCAGGTTCGGTTCTGGGGTCAGAATACTTCACTAGTGGTGGTGCATATTTCCAACAGGAAGCACCCATTGTCCAGTTGTCTCTCTTTTTGTGATATTGGCAGTCAGTGATGACACTCCCTTAGATCACTTGGGTAACTTGAATCTGTTATGTTAAAAAAAAGTCAACAAATAACAATTAAGCAGGAGTCTTTACACCATTGATCCCACCATATCCATGAAACCATTCTGTTGAGATATTAGATTGATATTCTTGGAAAAGGGGGTCCTTGCTCATATAAATAAATTCAGGGAATGCCATATACTTTGATGAATTATTACAGTGTAAATACTCCGATGTAGCTGCACTTTAAAAAAAATCCAGGATGTTATCAAGGTTCATTTATGGCATTTAATTACAATTTAGTTTATTGTAAAAATTTAATGGTTCTTGGAAATGCTAATTGTTTACCTTTAACTTAAGATTTCTCAAATTCATCTCACTTCACACCTCTTTCTCCACAGACTATCTATTAAGCCCTCCCAGAAAAGTAATCAATGGAAAGTTATTTGGGAAACACCTTAAGTCATTTGTTCAGTCACTCAGTAAACATTTTTTGAGCACCTGCTTTGTGTCAGGCATTGTATTAGACACATATATAGAAGTGGACGCTCAAGCTTTATTGGTTCTTTTCTGGTGTTAGAATATTTCACATGTCACCTGGAGAAAAATACTTGATTTAACAGATTATAGTGATCTGATCACTGGGGCTTACAGTATCTCAAAACAGGCAATATCCCTGTCTACAAAGAATCATATAGTCAGGCTTTCATTCCACTGCTCAGTCAGGAGTTGAAGAGGCGAGAGAAAGGGTCAGGCACTCCAATTATCCATGACTGCATAACAAACCACTCTAAAACCTAATGGTTTTAAACCACAGCTTATCATTGTCTCTTACGGTTCTGTGAATTGACAGGATTCCTGTTTGGTGTCTCTCATGTGATTGCAGTTAGATGGCAGCTGGGTTGGGAATCATCCAGAGGTTTGACTGCCCTGGACCTCACTGATGGCTCTTTCACATGACTGGTGGGTGATACTGGCTGTTACCTGGGAGCTCAGCTAGGACTGGTGACTAGAGTGTGGACATGTGACCTCCCCGTGTAACATGGTGGCTGGTTTCTGAGATGGAGTGTCTCAAGTGAGTATTGTTCCAGGAGGCCTACTTGTTTTTTTGTTGTTGTTGTTCAATTTTTTATTGTGGTAAAACATACATAACGTAACATAAAGCTTACCATTTTAAACATTTTTAAGTGTAAAATTCAGTGGCATTTTAAAGTGTACATTTAGTGGCATTGGGCACATTCACCATGTTGTGCAATCATCACCACTGTCCATCTCCAGAACTTTTTCATCATCCCAAGTAGAAACTATACCCATTAAATAGCAATGCACCATTTCCTTCTCCCCACAACTCCGTTTTTCTCTTCTACGTTCTGTCTCTCTGACTTTGCCTATTCTAGGTATTTCCTATAAATAAGTCGAATCATACAATATTTGTCCTTTTGTGTCTGGCTTATTTCACTTAGCAAAATGTTCTCAAGGTTTATCCATGCTGTCGGAGCATGTGTTAGAACTTCATTCCTTTTCATGGCTGAATGAGATTCCGTGGTATGTATTGGACCTCACCTCTTGATGTGAGGATCGGCCTATGAGTACAGAGAGGGAAGGACTTGCTGTTGGCCATTTTTGGAGACTGCTGACTCTGGTTTGCAGATTCTTCTTAAGAGCTGTGATCTTTGTGGTTGGGGAGTCAGAAGATCTTACTCTTTAACCTGCTGAACCTTGAGAAGCTAAGAGCAGCAAAATAGGGGCCAGAAGTAGGGAAAGAAAGAAAATTAGAGAGGCAAGGAAAGGGTAAAGGAGGAATGACGTCAGAGAAGTGGAGTCTCAGGAACCATAGATATGCGACTTTGTTGACAATGAACTTTCTGCCACCTTTCTTATCTTCAAATCCAAATTTATTTTGGCCACCTTTTTCCCAAGGGGCATAGCTGATCAGGTTCCTGACCAGTTCACTTTATTGGAACAATAAATCTCATATGTCACATGATCCGCTGACTGTTCCTCTTGTGACTCTGTCCTGGTCTGGGTCACATTCCTAATGAGAACATGTTAATGTAGGGGTGGGAGTGATGCCCGAGTGGAGCTGAATTATGGAGATACACATGTGCTATCTCTTCTCTGCAGAACCTTATTACTTGGCTTATAAGAAGTCAGTTTTCAGCTGGGTGTGGTGGCTTACACCTGTAATCCCAGTGCTTTGGGAGGCTGAGGTGGAAGGATCAGCTTGAGGCCAGGAGTGTGAGACCAGCCTGGGCAACAAAGTGAGACCCTGTCTCTACAAAAAAAAAAAGAAAAATTTTAAAGTCACTTTCCTGAGAAATGAGAGACAGTGTGCTAAAAGCGGGGACTGAGGGACCCGGGATAGGGCAGGATTTGCTTTTCACAAGCAAAGAGGCTTGAAAGTGCCCTTGAGACGTGTATGTTTTCACCAGGACAAAGCAACTCTGGCTTATAAGGGCTTTTAGCTCTCCTCAAAGTTGTGTCCCCAAATGATAAATAATCAACTTTGAGGAGACCTAAAAGCCCTTATAAGCCTCACTCTGGTGGGAGAAGCAAGAGACCTTTCATCCCTGTTGAAAAAGGAATGAGAAAGCAATGGTTATGGTATCTTAAGCACTTTATAAAAAGAAAATCAGAGACTTCCATAATATTACTCATATTGCTGGAGAGGAAGAGAGATGGCCCATTCTGTTCACAGCAACGGGCCTGTGTTTTGCTTGTTGGCAAGGAGAGCTGGTCTGGATGATGGTAATGTATCTGCCAAACTTCTGGCAGAAGTTTAAAGGGTGTCAAGGGACTGAAATGGCGAGTAGATTCTGTTGGGGTCTAAGAATTAAAGGCACACAGGCAAACCAAGTCAGTGCATGTGGGAGCTCCTGTTAACAGGTTCACAGTGGTGAGAGTGTGGGCTTTGTGAGTGGTTGTGATTTAGGATATTTTGTTGGTCGCTGTGGAGCTGGGCCGTCAATCCGAGCATTCATTTTGCTAAACCAGTTCAGAAAAATTTTAGTTTGGTGTCTTGTCTTTTTTTTTTCCAGTGCCATTGTGTTGTGTCCAGATGACTTTGCTAATGATTCCAGATCTTTGTATTAAAATGCTTCCCCAAATTGAATTAAAATGTGAAATGTTAAGAGTTAAATAAGTGGTTACATCAACTGTCATGGGTCCTGTGCCATTTATCTTATTAACCAATGACTAATCAGGTTTTTGGTGCTTGTACTCCATGGCTTACGTGTTAAAATGGCAGTTAGATTCCCAGGAAGACCACACAATTGTCTTTGTTTCAGTGGTAAAATGGAGCTTGAATTCTAAGGAACAGGTAATTTGTTCTTCTACCCACCCACCACTCTCACTTCTTCCTTTGACATAATGGAATTGAAGTCCCAACCCTTCCTGTTTTCTTTCTCGAGGAAGTGATGAGTTCCCAGCAGAAGCAACGGTGGTAGCCATTTTCACGCTAGCGGTGACAGTCAGTCAGGTGTTTGCCTTTCAGGGCTGTCTGTATATGTCCTAGAATATTAAATGTATGATACCTGTATATAGTACTTATCAGAAAGAATAGATTTTCTTTCATTTGTCCATTGATTGGTTGACTGACTCATTCATTCAGTATTATTTACCACCACTTATGTTTTTGTGTCCTTATTTCAGATTTTCTGCCCCACTGGAGAAAAGCATTTTTTAAAATTTATTTTTGAGCAGGATCAAAAGGCTGCATGTGAGGGGGAAAAAGGGACACAATGATTAAATGAGAACCAGTAAAATTTTCTTGGGAAATTAAAAGACAAAACAGTGTGAAAGAGAAGAATTCTGGGATAGTATTTGTACCTTTTAAAGTAAAAGTTCCTGCTTTCTTAGAAGTTTCTACTCATGAGGAAATAATTTGGTGAACTGTTCATATTTAAATAAAAACAATACACACACATGCACAAATTCATTATTAACATTTAGGAAAAATATGTGTTATTTCTTATAATTTAAGAAAGGTGTCACATTTGATGAACATTTAATTGTTAAGGAAAATTTTTTAAAGCATTAATAAAGCCTTTTAAAAATATATAATTTTTTTTAAATTTTGAGATGGAGTCTCACTCTGTTGCCCAGGCTGGAGTGCAGTGGCACAATCTCGGCTCACTGTGCAGCCTCCGCCTCCCGGATTCAAGTGATTCTCCTGCCTCAGCCTCCTGAGTAGCTGGAATTACAGCATGCCACCAAGCCTGGCTAATTTTTGTATTTTTAGTAGACACGGGGTTTCACCATGTTGGCCAGGCTGGTCTCGAACTTTGACCTCAAGTGATCCTCCTGCCTCGGCCTTTCAAAGTGCTAGGATTACAGGTAGAGCCAACATGTCCAGCCACCAAAGCCTTTCTTGATTAGAATACTGCATGTGATGCCAGATAGATGTGAGGGACCAAATCCAGTTGGGAAGTTGGTTTATACTCACAGCCACCAATGAGTGTGCTAAGAAGTTGGGGTGAGCTGATGATATGGTTAGGCTTTGTGTCCACACCCAAATTTCATCTTGAATTGTAATTCCATAATCCCTATGTGTCAAGGAAGAGACCAGGTGGAGATAATTGAATTATGGTGGCATTTTTTCCCCCACATCCTGTTCTCATGGTAGTGTGTGAGTTCTCATGAGATCTGATGGTTTTTAAGGGGCTGTTCCCTGTTCACTTGGCACATCTCCTTCCTGATGCCTTGTGAAGAAGGTGCTTTGCTTCCCCTTCACCTTCTGCCATGATTGTAAGTCTCCCCAGCCATGCTAAATTGTGAGTCAGTTAAACCCCTTTCTTTTATAAATTACCTGGTCTTGGGCAGTTCTTTCTAGCAGTATGAAAATGGACTATCACTATACAAAAGGATATATTAAAAAAGGTAAAGGTCAGGGACAGGTATGAGGACTGAGAGTGGGACAGTGAGGACAGTTCCAGGCTAGATGGGGATGACAGCTGCATGAAGTGAGAAGGAGAAAGGTGCTAAGCTGGAATGATCGTCAGGAAGACAGAGAGATGGCCATAGTTCCTGGTCTATTAAAAGTTTGTGAATTGACAAGTACATTTGTTGAGGAGAGATGTATTGAACGTATTCTATGTGTTGGGCACTGCTGTGGGTAGTTTTATAGAGATGCTCTTATTTTGCTTTTTTTTTTTTTGGTTTGGGTTTTTCCTTTCAACAGCCATTTGAGGTATTACTCATTTTTTTATAAGTAAATAAGTGAAACCCAGTGAGTTTAAGTAATTTGCTCAAGATTATTCCGCTAGTAAGCCAATGGGCTAGAAATTAAACACAAATTTGTCTCACTTGGAGTTCATGTCTTTTATTTCATTTTATGCTTTAAATGTAGTTTTCCTGTTTATCAAGGTTATATATGCACATAGTTTAAAGGGTCAAATAGTGCTGTAAGTCTGAAGAAGTCTTCAGTTCCTTATCCCATTTTCCAAACACAATCACTTCAACCAATTTCCAAAGGCAATCGATCACTTAGGCATTGTAGACAATTAGGAAATCTTTATCTTTTACATTTTACCCCTCTGCCACAATACATACCTTTATAGTCCTTTTCTCACTAAAGTTACATCATGATTTTGGTCAGAGCAATTTTCAATGTTTATTTGATTCTGACTATCCCCTTTTCTTTCCAGTAAAATATTCTATTTTTCTTAAAGTTAACAAAGGTGCTCCTTCTTCATTTGCTTAGTTTTTCTATGTATCTATCATTGATTCAAACGTCAACCCTTCTCTTAGGGTTTAAGTCTCTTTTCCATATATTCAAGCACATCCGTTGGATATTCCATCACTTTTACCTCTCCCTTCTGACCTGCTTTATCTGGACTGTCTGCCCAGTAGGCCCTACATGTTACTATCAACTTTATCATCCTTCCATTGTTATCCTGGGCGTTCCCTTAATCTCTCTTGAGTTGGATCCCTGTTTCCTAGATTCTACAGCTTCTTTTCTTCCTAGTTCCTGCCAGATTTTGGTGGAGCATCCTGTAGTAACTTTCTGAGAAAAAAATAAGTATATTAAAAACACATTTTAAAAATCTTGTATGTAAATTGTAAAAAAAAAAGTAAAAATATTTTTATTGTATTCAAACTTGGATCAACATTTTTAGCTAAGCATAGGACTCCAAAATTAGAATTCTCTCTCAAAATTTTGAAGGCATGGCTCCATAGAATTTTGGCTTTCCAGTGAAAAATCTTTCAGTCTTTAGCTGTGGTTGAGATTTTCTTCTAGGTCCAAAGCTGTGGTCAGAAAAAGGAATCAGGAGTTCTAAGTGACTTTTTAAAAAAGGGATAATTTATATATGGTACCATGCACACATTTTAAATGTAGAGATTGCTGAATTTTTACACATGTATACACCTGTGTAATTATTATCCAGATCAAGATACAGAACCTTTCCAGCATTCTATAAAGTTTCCTTATGCCTCTTCTCAGTCAGTTCCTCTCTCTCCCTGCAGGAGTGACCACTGTTCTGATGTTTTTCTACCATAGGTTAAGTTTATGTGTTCTAGAAACTTTTTTTATATGTAATCATACAGCATGTGCTCTTTTGTGTCTGGCTTCTTGCAGTCAATATAAGGTTTCTGAGATTCATCCCTGTTTTATATGCATCAGTTTGTTTCTTTTTATTGTTGAGTTTCATTCCACTTTGAATGTACTACAATTTGTTCATGCATTCTTCTGTTTTTGGTATTTGGGTTCTTTCCAGTTTGGGGCCGTTATGAGCAAGTGCTATGAACATTCTTGTCTCTGTTTTTTTGTGGACATGTGCAAAGGTCGTAGAGCGGTATAGATTTAACTTTGTTAGAAACTGCTGGTCATTTTCCATTGTGGTTGTATCCTTTTCTAATTGTTTCTTTAATAGGCTCTTGATCAGTTCTATTTTGAGGCTCACTTTCATTCCAAAGAGTATCTGGTGCCACTGTTTCTGAACATCTGGGGAGACTGAAGAGTAAATCATTTTGAGTTTTGGTTTTCTTCATTGCTATCATGGTATTCAGTTTTCTCAGGAGCACTGAATCAGTGCACCCTTGTCCACCAACTTTCTACCTTCCAAAATTTTGTTGCTGTTCTCATGTTCTCTCTGTCCTTAAGGATTGCTGCTTTAAAAATATTTTCTTTTCCTGTCATTTTAGTGGGTTTTCAGAAACTAGTAGAGCGGAATTCACCACTTAAAACCTATTCACTTTTAAACCATTCTGCCTTCCCATAGTTACTGGAAATATTTATTTATTTATTTAAACCTGCACAGTGAGTTTAAGTTGCATCTTGAGGTTGGAGCAGTGGGGAAGTAAGGAGCAAAGTAAAAGTCCTTAGGCAGTAGGGAAAGGTCAGCCTATTTAAAGAGTGAAATCTTGTATCAAAAAATCATTCAACAATACCAAGCTGTGATAGCCATAATTATTTAATGATGATATGTGACAGGGATTATGAAGAAATTTTAGCAGGGAGGGACAGGCAAATTGAAGGTGATGTTGCTTCTTGATAGCCCCAGGTTCTCCAAACATTCTTTCATTGCGTTAGTTAATTGAGACTTGAAATGAACTGGGGGCACAATTGCCAGAGATCAGAGCTGAGGTGAATTCAAACAGTGAATTGAAAAACATAATTCGTTTTGCGTAAAGGCACCTGGTGTAAGTATCATAAAATAGTCATGATTCAAATTAATTACAAAAAATGAGAAAATCATAGAAGACTTAACTCATTGTGATGGTTAATACTGAGTGTCAACTTGATTGGAATGAAGGATGCAATGTATTGATCCTTGGTGCGTCTGTGAGGGTGTTGCCAAAGGAGATTAACATTTGAGTCAGTGGGCTGGGGAAGGCAGATCCACCTTTAATCTGGGTGGGCACCATCTAATGAGCAGCCAGCGAATAGAAAGCAGGCAGAAAAGTGTGAAAAGGCTAGACTGGCTTAGCCTCCCAGCCTACGTCTTTCTCCTGTGCTGGATGCTTCCTGCCCTCGAACATTGGACTCCAAGTTCTTCAGCTTTGGGGCTCAGATTGACTTCCTTGCTCCTCAGCTTGCAGACGGCCTATTGTGGGACCTTGTGATTGTGTGAGTTACTACTACTTAATAAACTCCCCTTTACATATCTATCTATCTATCTATCTATATAGATATATAAATATATATCTGTGTATATATATATGTGTGTGTATATATATGTCCTATTAGTTCTGCCCCTGTAGAGAACCCTGACCAATACACTCATGTTGGCAGTCTCTGTGAGAGCACTAGCTCTTTGGATCTTGGATTTTGCAATGTATCCTTGAATGGTTGGATTTTGCATCTTACTCTTAAAGACCGCAGGGCGATGTAGGGGCAAACCCTCTACTTTTTGGCTCCCACTATCTCCCATGGTCTAAAATACAAGTTTTGGAAAGGCAGTTCTCTTGTCAACTTTGTGTTTTTCTGTTTCTTGGAAGTAAACCACAATGATGCATTGGCTTCGGTAGAATTCAGGAGCAGTAACCCATAGTGTTCACTTCACTGGGCAAGTGATGATTAATTTGGAATGAGAACAATAGGAATGAGGCTTAACAAGCATGAAAAAATTAGGTTAAATATTAATATAAGAAAAAATTTTATAGAGAAGTTGTATCAGTCAAGCTCCCAGCAGGAAACAGGTGGCACAATACAATTATAATTGACAAGTGGTTAATAAAGGGACAACTCACAAAGGTGTGTGCTGGATATGGGGAACGGTGAAGCTGTTAACCTTTTCTAAGCCTGTGGGGAAGAGTGGGGGTGGTGGTAAGAATCTGGGAGTCAGAGTCATGTACAGAGGACCCCTGAGAGCCTGTGTGGCTTTCCTTTGAGAGACACAGCCAGCCTGAGGCTGTAGGGAAGGAACTAGGGGAATAACTCCCCCCAGCCTCACTTTCTTCCCTCCCTGTGGTCTTCTTTCTGCTAGGGGTCCCTGTTGGCTGAGACTCACTGGAGACCAGAGGGCAGAGTAGCTCCACTGAGCCAGTCTGCATAAATCAGCCTTTCCCATGGGTAGGGTAAAGGGAGAGTAAGTGTGGAGAGAGGCTGTGGCAGGGCAAACAGGAAATGTCCCACACATAGATGTCAGTGGTCCAGTGTAGAGTGAGTTCCTAAAGTAGGCTGCAGACATCATTCTTTTTGGACAACATTTGGAAATAATGTAACTGCAGATTTATCTTACAATTTGAGTGTCCTTTCCAGCTGCCATAAATTCAGATGTCACAGGCAAAAGAATGAAATTTTGATACCAAACCTAGTGAAATGTGTTTTGTGAAATTCACTTTGTAATCACAAGGTGCCCCTGCAAAGAGGAAATACGCAGTAATAATAAAACTGTGTGCATTGTATTTTGCAGTTTACGAAAGACTTTCATATAAATCATTTTATGTGACTCTCACAATAATCTCGTGAGGTAGGTGGGAAGATAGATCCACTTAATGGATGAGAAAAGTCTCATAGAATTGGCCTAAGATATCACAGCAAACAAGTGGGAAAGCCTGAATTTGAGCCAGGTCTCCAGATTTCAAATTCAGATTTGAGTTTCAAGAGAAACTCCATGCATATAAATCACCTGCAATGATTTCTTTTTTTTAAGGCAAGAGTAATTTCTTATAAGAAATACAAGAAATTCTTCTCCTTCCCAGATGTTGCTGAGTGGTCTTTGTGACTATAATGTTCTTTGGCAGCTGATATTTTATTGTCTTCAGTTCAAGGGGGATGCCCTCTGATGAAGCTTAGGATGTAAATTTGGATCTTGGAAGTGATCTCATTATAACCAGGTTAAACCTAGAGGGGTCCATTCTGAAGGTCTCTGTAAACCCTGAGTTCTTTATGACTCCAATATCTTGTATCCTGGAACATGATCCAACTTCTGAAAGAGCTGCGTCTGATATATGCCACAGTTGTCTGTGCTAGAGTAATTCAGGTGACCACTTGGCTAAGTTTGACCAGAGTTTTAATAACATAATAATAAAGTCATATGCAGGAATAAAGTTGAAGAACAGTGCATGGCGATTTTGTACACAGTCTGTGTGTTCAAATGAAACCCCAGGTCTTCATTCTGAGGTTTGCAGGAGTGGCATTCTAATGATTTGGGTTTGACTTGTAATTGACAGCCTCTCCGGTGTAGGAGGGAAAGGAAGCCTACCAGGCAGTAACTCCCTGGAGCATTTTCTCAGCTTGTTTGTCAGTCAGATGTTTTAGAAGTAGCCACATCCATTGTATGATTTCACAATCCTGCCTTGACTACTAGATTTAGGATTTTCTTTTTAAAAATAAAGTAAGTATGATTTATATACAGTGCTGTCCCAGATTGCAAGTGTTCAGTTAGCTACGTTTTGACAGTTGCAATAATGCATGTAACCACCACCCAAAACAAGAAGTAGAACATTTTTATCACCCCAGAACATTTTTTCATGTGTTTCTAGTCAATATCCTCCCTCCCTGCCCTCAACCCAAATAGGCAATCGCTCTTCTAATTTCTATCACTATAGATGATTTTGTCTATTCCTCAACTTTAAGTAAGTGAAACCATACAATATCTGGCTAATTTCACTCAATACAGTTTTTAAATTTTGATACATAATATGTGGACATATGGGGTAAATGTACTATTTTGCTACATGCATAGCTACAAAATAATGATCATATAATGATCAAATCAGGGTATTTGGGATATCCATCACCTTGAGTGTTTATCATTTCTATGTATTGGGGACATTTCAAGACTTCTAGCTATTTTGAAATATACAATATATTGTTGTTAATTATAGTCACCCTACTCTGCTTTCAAACATTAGAACTTATTCCTTCTATCTAATTGTATATTTGTACCCATTAACCAACCTCTCTTCCTTGATCCTATCCCCCACACCCCCAAACCCCCACCTCAGCCTCTGTAATTCTACTCTCTAGCTCCATGAGATTAACTGTTTAAGCTCCCACATGTGAATGAGAACACGCAATATTTGTCTTTCTGTGCCTGGCTTATTTCCTCCAGTTCCATTTAGATTGCTGCAAATGACGGGATTTCATTATTTTTTTATGGCCAATTAAACATTTCAATGTGTATATATACCATATATTCTTTATTCATTCATCTGTTGATGGACACTTAGGTTGCTTCCATAGCTTAGATATTGTGAATAGTATTGCAATAAACATAATCGTGCAGGAATCTGTTTGATATACTGATTTCTTTTCCGTTCCATAAATATCCAGTAGTGGGATTACTGGATCACATGGTAGCTCTATTTTTATTTTTGGGGGAATCTCCATACTGTGTTTCATATGGCTGTACTAATTTACATGCCTTCCAGCAATGTGTAAGAGTTCTTTCTTCTCCACATCCTCACCAACGTCTGCTATTTTTTGTCTTTTTGATAATAGCCATTCTAACTAGGTTAAGATGGTCTCTCATGGTGGTTCTGATTTGTATTTCCCTCATGATTAGTGATGCTGAGCACTTTTTCATATGCCTGTTAACCATTTGTATGTCTTCTTTTGAGAAATGTCTGTCCACATTCTTTGCCCATTTTTTAATGGAATCATTTGGGTTTTTTGGCTGTTGAACTGTTTGAGTTTCTTATATATTCTGGATATTAGTCACTTGTCAGATGAATAGTTTGTATTTTCTCTCATTCTACAGGTTGTCTGTTGACTCTGATTGTTTCCTTTGCTGCACAGGAGCTTTTTAGTTTAATGTAGTCTCATTTGTCTATTTTTGTTTTTGTTGCCTGTACTTTTGAGGTCTTAGCCATAAAATCTTTGCCTATACCAGTGTTCTAGAGTGTTTTCCCTATGTTTTCTTCTAGCATTTTCCTAGTTTCAGGTCTTATGTTTAAGTATTTAATCTATTTCGAGTTGATTTTTTTATATGTTGAGAAATAGGGGTCTAGTTTTTTCTTCTGAATATGGTTATTCAGTTTTCCTAGCATCATTTATTGAAGAGAGTGTCTTTTCTCCAATGTATGTTCTTGGTGCCTTTGTTAAAAGTCAGTTGGCTGTAAATATTTGGATTTATTTCTGGGTTCTCTATTCTGTTCCATTAGCCTACATGTCTGTTTTTATTAATTTACATTTTATTTCATTTTGAGACAGTGTGTTGCCTTGTCACCCAGGCTGAAGTGCAGTGGTATGAACATAGCTTACCATAGCCTTGATTTCCCAGGCTCAGGCAATACTCCCACTTCAGCCTCCCAAGTAGCTGGGACTACAGGCGCACACCACTATACCTGGCTAATTAAACTTTTTTTTTTTTTTTTGGAGATAAGGTTTCTCTATGTTGCAAGGCTGGTCTTGAAGTCCTGGGCATCTTAAGCTGCTGGGATTACGGGTGTGAGCCATCACATCTAGTCTATATATTTGTTTTTACAGCACTACATGCTCTTTTAGTTGCTATAGCCCTGTAGTATATTTTGAAGTCAGTTAATGTGATGCCTCCAGCTTTTCTCAGGATTGCTTTGGCTCTTTGGGCTCTTTTTTGGTTTCATGTGAATTTTAGAATTTATTTTTCTATTTTTGTGAAAAGTGTTGGTATTTTGATAGGGATTGCAATGAATCTTTAGATTGCTCTGGGGAATATGCTCATTTTTTTAATATTAATTTTTCCAATCCATACACATGGGATGTATTTTTATTTGTTTTCTTCCATATCTTTCATCAGTGTTTTAAATTTTCTTTCTAGATGTCTTTTACCTCCTTGGTTAAATTTATTCCTAGGTGTTTTATATAGCTACAAACATATATATATGTTATATACGTTTATATATGTATATATATGTCTGTAGCTATTGTAAATGGGAATGCCTTCTTAATTTCTTTTTTAGCTCATTTGTTATTGGTGTATATAAATGCTACTGATTTTTTGAATGTTGATTTTGTATCCTTAAACTGTATGGAATTTATTTATCATATTTAAGAGTCTTTTGCGGGAGTCTTTAGATTTTTCTTGCTATAAGATTGTGTCATTTGCAAAGAGGGAAAATTTGACTTCCTCTTTACTAATTTGGCTGCCTTTTATTTCCTTCTCTTTCCTGACTGCTCTGGGTAGGACTTCTAGTACTGTTTTGAATAGAAGTAGTAAAAGTGGGCATCCTTGTCTTGTTCCAGTTCTTAGAGGAAAGGCTTTCAGCTTTTTCTCATTCAATGTGGTATTAGCTGTGGGTTTTTCATATATGGTTTTTATTATGTTGAGGTATGTTTCTTCTATGCCTAGTCTGTTGAAGGGATTTTCAAATTGATGAACATGTGCTTTTTGTCCTTCATTCTCATGATGTGATATATCATATTTATTGATTTGGGTATGTTGAACTATCCTTGCGTGAGTGGGATAAATTCCACTTGACCATGATATATATCTTTTTGATGTGCTGTTGGATTCAGTTTGCCAGCATATTATTGAGGATTTTTGTGTCTATGTTCATCAGGGACATTGGATATTTTCTTTTTTTGTTGTGTCCTTGTCTGGTGTTGGTATCAAGATAATGCTAGCTTTGTAAATGTGTTAGGGAGAATTCCCTCTCCTTCTATTTTTTGGAATAGTTTGAGGAGAATTGGTGTTAGTTCTTCTTTATAAGTTTGGTAGAATTTGGCAGTGGCTTCATAAATTATTTGCAATTCTTCTTCATGGGAGATTTATATTTAATTTTTAAGAAACTAACAAACAATTTTCTAAAGTGGTTGTGCCGTCTTATACTTGCACAAGCAGTGTCTGAGAGTCCAAGTGTTCCTCATCCTCACCAACACGTGGTTTTGTCAGTCTTTTTTTTTTTTTTTTTTTTGAGATGGAGTCTCACTCTGTTGCCCAGGCTGGAGTGCAGTGGCGCAGTCTCGGCTCATTGCAACCCCCACCTCCCGGGTTCAAGAGATTCTCCTGCCTCAGCCTCCCAAGTAGCTGGGATTACAGGCACCTGCCACCATGCCCCGCTAAGTTTTTGTATTTTTAGTAGAGACGGGATTTCACCATGTTGGCCAGGTTGGTCTTGAACTCCTGAACTGGTGATCCGCCCACCTTGGCCTCCCAAAGTGCTGGTATTACAGGTGTGAGCCACTGTGCCTGGACCCAGTCTTTTACATTTTAAGCATTCTAGCTGGTGTGAAGTGGTATCTCATTGTGGTTTTTACGTTGCACTTGTGACAACTAATTATGATGAACACTTTTTCTTGTACTCACTGGCTATTCTTATTTTTTTTTTAATGTGTCTGATTGAAATGTCTATTTAAGTATTTGGACCCAGTTTTTAATTGGGTTGCTTGTCTTTTTATTATTGATTTGAAGAGTTATTTGTATATTCTGGACACAAGTTGTTTGTTCAATATATGCATGAAAATAGTTTCAGCCAGTCTGTGGCTTGCCTACTATTGATTTTCCTGTATCCTTCAGTGGGCTGGCTTTAAGATTTTAGTGAAGAGATTGGGGGTTCAGTGTTAGAAGTAATGGACCCTCACCCATTTTATAGTTGATGATGTTAATTTTTATTGACACACTTTCTTTTCAAGGCATTTTATATTGTCTTAGAAGAAAATTTCCTAAGGAAAACTCAAGACTTTTCCACAGTAACAGTGATTGTGTTATTGGATATAAAGATTCCAGATATATTAGATCTCTTTGAGTAGCAACTGCTAGTGTGTAATAGAAGCGTATGTGGGAAGATCAAACTCTGTCCTTTGCCAATTATGTATTCTCCTTTTCCAAGAAGCTGTGGCATAATCATAAATGACATAGTGCAAGAAGGGCCATATTCTACATGCTGCTCAAGCCAAGTCCAATAGACGCTGAGGAATCCAGACTGGGAAACAGTAACAACAGCAGCTTCCATTAGTATTTTCCCCAAGATCTGATGACAGGCTGCATCCAAATGAACAATAAAAGGAAAGAAGCCAAACTTCTCTTGGAGAGAAGAAGGAATTCCCCCTAGGTGAAGTGGCATCATGCGATATTAAACACTGACTCATCAAATGGGTCTGGGGAAATGCTTTCAAGCTTGAGTTGGAATAACAATAGTTAAAGAACAAGGTTTCTTCCTTAGAGTGCATATGTGAACTCATTTACCAGCCATCTCTGACATATCAGCTACCTGAATTGATGCTTGGTTCTGACACTGATAATTACTGCCTCTAATCTTTCATATTTGCTTTTGTATTTGCAATAAGATTTGATTTCCTTAACAATCATGGCTCTCAAGCTGAGAAGCTGCATAATCTCTAATTTGTACTCAGTAAATACTGGCTTCTCAGTTGACTGCTATCAATTTTTAAATTATTTGGAGTAATATTTGTAATAATTAACTTTAGAGAAAAGCAAATGGAAAATCTTTGTGCATGCATTGTTTAGTACCTAAAGTATTCAAAACTGAGAAAAAGACACACCTTTGTGTTCATTTGCATACTGTGATTTCCAGACAATAAAGGTTCTGAGCTCCTTGATGTCCCGAGGTTTCACTTATATTCCAGAGTTCTCCATTTGTTTATTTACTGCTGATCCCACAAAACTGAAGGAAAAAAAATAAGAGTGGCTCAAGGAGGAAATAGCCAGGGCTTAGTGTAATGTGTGGATAAGATAAGGGAGTCAGAATTACTGAGAAGACTTAACAGTCAATGGCACCCCTCAGCACGATTTTAACAACTCTAAAATGTGAAAAAAGTTTGAACACTAAAAACACAGTTCTGATCTCTTTCTTTAAAAAAAATTTCCTCTTGGAAGAGAATGTGAGGTTTTAAAAATCAGATAAAACTATGTCTGAATGTAACTGTTATCTTTTACTAACTGTCCATTCTCTTGCCATTTCAGGTAAACCTCTTTGTGCTGCTCTCTGTCGTTTGTGTCCTCTTAAATCTAGCTGGATTTATCCTAGGCTGCCAAGGGGCCCAGTTTGTGTCCAGTGTGCCCAGGTGTGATCTGGTAAGCACTCCTAAAACATCACTATGCATCTAGGCAGACCCTGGCTTATCAGGTGTTCCTGGCAAGACTTACAACATTCAACATCAGGCAACTGTCCTGAATTGAAACCTGAAATGGGTAACAGGAAGTGGAAAAACAAAACAAAGACCTGCCTGCTGATTATTTTGCCCAAGTTGTCAATTACTTTTTCCAAAGCAGGGACCAGCCAGCAAAACCCCGGAACCATAGTGATATAATGCATCATTACTTAGTGAATGGATGGATCAGGTGTCCACAGTCAATCAGCCTCTGAATGTTTTCATCTAAAGAGAAAAAAATGGATATTGCCAGAATAAAGGTCAACAGTCCTTTATCTGAAACCTTTGGAGGCCAGGTGTATGTCAGCATTTAGAGTTTTTCCAATTTTAGAAGATGAAATATTTTGCACATACCATAGTGGAGTCTGGGACAGCAGGCTGTGTCATGACTTCTGGTTTTCAGAGCTTTTTGGATTTTAGCATTGTGAGCAAGAGGTTGTGGACCTGTACCATCTCTGAACTCAAAAGGAAAAAAAATTATTGTGGTAAAATACACATAGCATGAAATTTATCATCTTAGTTATTTTTAAGTCTGCAGTTCAGTAGAGGTAAGTATATTCACATTGTTGTACACCCAGTCTTTAGAACTGTTTTCATTTGCAAAACTGAAAGTCTGTGCATATTAAACAACAACAGCTCCCCATCCTCCAAGCCCTGGCAACCACCATTTCACATTCCCTTTCATGAATTTGACTACCCTAGGTACCTACCTCATACTAGTAGGATAAAACGTTATTTGTCTTTTTGTGACTGGCTTATTTCACTTAGCATCATCTCCTCAAGGTTTATCTTGCTGTAGTATGTGTTAGAATTCTTTTCCTTTTTAAGACTGTACAGTTCCATTGTATGTACATTGATACCTTTTGTTTATCCATTCATCTGTGATGGATATTTAGGTTGGTTCCACCTCTTGGTTATTTTGAATAAAATTGCAATGAACATGGGCATGCAAATATGTCTTTGAGATCCCTGGTTTTAATTCTTTTGGACATATAACCAGAAGTGATCATTTGGTAATTCTATTTCAAATTTTTTGAGGAAACTGCACCATTTAATATTTCCACCAACAGTGCACACAGGTTCCAATTTCTCCACATCTTCACTGACACTTGTTATTTTCTGCTTTTTTTTAAAGTGGCCATGCTAACAAGCATAAGATGATACCTCATTTGGTTTTGATTTGCATTTCCCTTATGATTAGTGATGTTGGCATCTTTTCATATGCCTGCTGGCTATTTGTATATCTTCTTTAAAGGAATGTCTCTACAAGTCTTTTGCCCATTTTAAAGTTGAGGGGTTTTTTTGTTATTGAGTTGTAGAAGTTCTTTATATATTCTCTATATCAGAATATGGTTTGCACTAAGTCTGTTTTTAGTAATTTTTTTTCCTATCAGAAAACCAACTCTGTGATTATTTCTGATGATATGATTATAAAATTTTGGACAAGCCATGAAAATATTAGGTAGAATTAAAATATCGTTTGAGTTCCCCCATCCCAGGATAACAATTTGGCCATGTGTTAAGCATCTCTTTATGCACAAAAACACACGTAATCAACAGGATCATGTTATAACTGTTGTTTTCCTTTGGAGAAATTATTGACAAATGAAACCTTTTTGGGCAAAGGGTTGCTCTTCTTTCCTCTTTCCTGCTCTACCCACATCTGTCACCCCAAATCCTTAGTAAAAGGCTGGGGAATTATATTTCATAATGTTTTCATGGTCATGTAATCTTACATACATATGCATGGGGTGGGGTTGTTTATGGTTTTTTAAAAAATGGGGTGTATTTTATGTACTTTCCTGCATCCTGTTTTTATCACTTAAAGATGTATCACTTAGAGATAGATTAAATACAGACTAACACCCTTGATTTCTTTTACCAAGTTAGTTACTTATTTTGTTATTGTCTGTTGTGGCTTGGGTTTTGGCCAATAAACACAGTGCTGCCATTAATATCATTTGGCATATCCTCAGGGAGACTTTCAGTCCTAAGAGGAAGTAGGTTCCCAGGATAAAGAATTGTTCTCAGTAATATATCTTTTCTCCTGCTTGTCTCATTTATTATTACAAATTCAACCATTTTATTATTCTAACCATTATTTTTAAATTGGGGTAAAAGTGACAGTGAAAAGCACAAATCTTAAGTGTGCAGTTAATTATAAGTTTTGACCAATGTATACATTCATTTGACAAATGTATACACTCATGTTACACTCTAAACAATCTCTATACTCCATATAAAATATTGTTTGTTATACTCCAAACATTATTTCTATCGCCCTCATTTCTTTGATGTCTCTTTTCAGGCAGTCTCTGCTCTCTCATAGGCAACCACTGTTCCTATTTCTTTCACCACAGGTTAGTTTTGCCTGTCCTTGAACTTCATATACATGGAGTCACATGGTTTGACCATTTTTGTGTCTGACTTTTTTGCTCAGTGTAATGTTCTTGAAATCATCCATATTTTTATATTGTATCTGTTGTTTGTTCCTTTTTTTAGAACACTATTTCATTTTATTAAAATATTAGAATTTGTTTTTTGTTTTTTTGTTCTCCTGTTGATGGACATTGGGGTTGTTTCCAGTTTGGTGGCATTATGAACAAAGCTGCTGTGAACGTTATTGTTGGGGGAGGCAGTTTTCATTTCTCTTGAGAGAAATGGGCATGGAGTTGCTGGATCATGTGGTGCTCAGGAGTTTTCCAAAGTGGTTGGGGAAGTGAGTATTTTTAATTTAAAATGGATAGCCAGTTCCTTCATTAAAGGGCTTAAACTCACCAGTGACTGAGTTTCTACCAGTGGCTCTCCACATCTCCATCAGCAAAGAGAGTTTCTCTCTTTTTAAAGTTTTGCCAGTCTGATGAGGCCAAAGTGAGAGCTCACTGTCACTTTAATTTGTAGTTCCTGAGTGCCAAAGATGGCATCATCTTTTTTTTTTTTTTTTTTTTGAGACGGAGTTTCACTCTTGTTGCCCAGGCTGGAGTGCAATGGCTCGATCTTGGCTCATTGCAATCTCTGCCTCCCAGGTTCGAGTGATTCTCCTGCCTCAGAGTCCCGAGTAGCTGGGGTTATAGGCAAGTGTCACCATGCCTGGCTAATTTTGTATTTTAAGTAGAGATGGGGTTTCTCCATGTTGGTCAGGCTGGTCTTCAACTCCCAACCTCAGGTGATCTGTCCGCCTCGGCCTTCCAAACTGCTGGGATTACAGGTGTGAACCACTGTGCCTGGCATGGCATCATCATTTTTTAAAAAGCTCTCCAGAATATTCGAATGTGCAGGTAGGTTTAAGAACACTACAGTTGAAAGGCGATGGGAGGAAGCCAAGGATCTGATGTCTTCAGGCAAAAGCACCAAGAGTGCAGGGTGGATGCTCATTATGTAGCATCAGGGACACTTCTACGGATTTGTGTGCAGATAGGCTGAAGTGACTGATAAGAAGTGAGATTAAGTTTTTAGAAATATTGGGCAGAGATGGGATTAAGAATGGAGGTGAAGGTATTAGATTCTGCAAGGATCAGGATTAGGGGAGCAGTAACATACAGGGCTCAGTTGCCTGGAATCATTTTGCACAGTCTCAGGGCTTCTTTGTATCCAGTGGGCAAATTAATTGATATTCATGATCATTTGCATAATGAGTAAACTTTCAAATAGATTTGTTTAAAGGGATTAAATTTCACCCATCTGGAAAATTTTGCCATCCAGACTGGCTCACTGCAGAGGTTGCAGGTAGCTGAAATTGCTGAAGAGTGGGACATCTATGTCATATGAATAAAGCACTCACATGTGTGTAGCCCACATAGGCCTGGTTTCCCACTTAACTGAATGCTTTGTATCAAGAGTGAACTTGTTGGCAAGGGAGTACTTTATAAGATGATGCCTAGCATTGTCTGAGAGAGATAGAGCTTTCAGGTTAAGATCTTAAGGCTTGCACCAAATGCAAAAAATGAAAATCAGAGTGCATTGTGTTGGGAAAAAAGAGTGAATTTGGTTCCTCTTCGGGAAGAGTGGGACCCATGTACATGAGCAGAATGGAGGCTGATACTTCATCTTGTTTAACTGCTCATCTGTTAGTGCTAAACAGGATTAGTATAAAAACAGGAAGTTCTCAGCTGGAGACTTTAAAGGAGAAAGGAGGAATATTAAAATTCCCTTTGTTGGGAAAGCCACTGAAATTTAGGTTTTGGTTGTTATCATGCCATACCCTAGCCCATCCTGACCAACAGAAGCATTGCCTGACACAGAACCCTGCCATATCTCATTCTACAGGATTGGTGCTGCATGGTGGGGTCAGGATATTTTTCTTTAATAATTAAAGTATTTTTCTACCTTTCCTCCCTTAAGGTGGACTTAGGTGAAGGCAAGATTTGCTTCTGTTGTGAAGAATTTCAACCAGCCAAATGCACAGACAAAGAAAATGCCTTGAAACTCTTTCCGGTTCAGCCTTGTAGTGCTGTTCACCTTCTACTTAAGGTACCTTGAACAGATTCCCACCCCCACTGATAAATACACCACAGAACCCCCAAAGAAGGCAAAGCTACTTGAAATATTCATGTTCTGTTACCTCCCTCAAACAATTAAGCTGCTGGAAAGCACATGTGAGTAACCCCTCATTAGTACCCAGAAACAGAATTCAATGCAGAAAGAACCACAGGTTATTATGTGTGTTAAACTACGCTGAATAGTTTTCTTTGTGTTGGAGAACTGTAAGACAGTAAAAAATGGAAAGGAGCTGACTATATATATGTATATGTATACACATACACACATAGGCATACGCATATATGTATACATACACACATATATACGGTGTAGCTTTTAGCAAAACCTTTAAGTTGCACACTCATGTGTCATTGTTCTGATGCTCATTTGTTCACTTACGTGGGTCATATGGACCACTGAGTGCTACCAGTCTGCAATACGTATCCAAACGAGAGAGACTGGCCAGAAAATATAGGGGGAATTGAAGCACCTTAGCTCTTGTTTAATAAGCAACAATTATAAGTCAAAGAGATTAAACAAACAAACAGATGATCCCAGTTAAAGAGAAATACACAATTAGCCTTCATCAGGGAGTTGTATAAAAATTATGCCCTGACTTAAGGAACATTAGCTCAGTGAGTGACAAAATCAGCTGGTGAACCCTGAGGTATGGCTTTTAGAGAGTCCACTTCCGCCGGCTTTCTTTAGATGTTTGTTTTGGGTTTCATTTTGGTGAGGAGGAAGAATCTCCAAGCAAAGAGACAACTGTTCCAAGCAACCAGCTCTGGGTTGTGTGGGATGTAGAGATGGCCTGCTTTCCATTGCTTCTGCGTTTTTGGTAGCTGAATCACCCCCAAACTTTCTGAGCCAGGACTTAGCTTGGGGAAAGCCCCACTAAAGGAGCCAGGACTGTAGCAACAGAAGCTTTTGGAATGGGCTTTGCTGCTATTTTGAGATGTGTGTTTAGTGGAGACAAGTCCTATATACACTCTGGCTAGGCCAGCCCCTGCAGCGTCCTCGTCAAGTGCAAGGGGCAGCACAGCCAATTGCTCTTGAAATAGAGTCAGTAGCCACAAATTAAGCAGTGCGCTGTCCTGGTGGGAGGCTGTGGGAGGGAGGAGGCTGGGAATTGCTATCCCTGGGGACATCAGCCTCAGAAGAGAAACTCACTGCTCTCCTGGAAGGAACGTTTCCTGACAATATTCTGATGCTTGCAAAGAGAAGTACTGTCATGCCAGGTCATTGTATGACAGGGAGCTTCTAAGATAAGTTTTTGGAATTAAGAAGTACACATTATTGCATGAGGGTCATAATAATAGCCAGCATTTATTTGGGCACTTTCCACGAACTAAATACCACCTAAGTCCTTTACATGCACCCTCTCCTGAGAATAGAGTGTTACTGTCATTTTTAAGATTGTCTACATTGTATTCTGGTCATGTGTGTTGAAGTACTTAGTGGTGCCATTGTTTCCTTGCCCCAGAAAGTCCTCTTTGCCCTGTGTGCCTTGAATGCCCTGACCACCACCGTCTGCTTGGTGGCCGCTGCGCTCCGCTACCTCCAGATATTCGCAACCAGGAGATCCTGCATCGTAAGTCTATGCAAGGGCGCCATGCCCATGTTTCCGTGGAGCCAGCCCATGGACCCTTTCCTGTCATCCATTGCCTCTCTCCCTGTGCCTTTGTAAGGAAGGCTGTTGACTAACCGAGCTGCTGTTTAATCAGGATGAATCCCAGATTTCTGCTGAAGAAGTGGAGGATCATGGACGCATCCCCGACCCTGATGACTTTGTGCCGCCTGTGCCTCCCCCTTCCTATTTTGCCACATTTTACTCGTGCACACCCCCGGATGAACCGCAGGTATCGTTCCTGAGTTCCCCTGCAGTCTGAGTGGGGTGCTGTGTGTTCTGAAGACTGAAGCGTCTCCAGAACTCACAGCATGAGATCCGACTTTTCTTCAAAAAAGAAAAATTGTGCCTGACTTAAGGAACATTCACCCAATGAGTGACAAAATCAGCTGGTGAACCCTGAGGTCTGGCTTTTAGAGAGTCCACCTCTGCCAGCCTTCTTTAGAAAATTGAAAACCAATTGTGCTGTTTTTCAGGGGTTTCTATTCTCTCTGTCTCTCTCTCTTTTTCTGTCTTACTTTCTCTGTCCCTTTTTGTCTGATAAACCAGATGAATCCAAAGAAAAGTTAAACTTTGAACCTAAAGATAGACATTTTCAATTTCAATTAGCTTTCTAGGGAAAACTGACACCCAGGGAGATAACAGCTGTAATCTGACATGACTGAGAGTCGCTGTTGCCTTGGAAACACTTCCAGTTAGGCCAAATCGATGTTTCATTGTGGCACCATCAGCAGGTCTCACCAATCATGAAATTCTTCCTAGCCATTAAAAAGAGATTAATTATTAATTGTATCTCCCTGGTCTGGAAAAAATAGATCTCATACTTACTTTCCTTTTCAAATTTCAAGCTCAAAATTATGACTTTCTTTAGTATCAAGGATTAGTATTGGTATAATGAAATGCCGCATACATTTGTCTGATTGTTAGCAACTTCTAGAATGAAACCTTTTTAAAGAAAGACTTCTTTATTCATTCAACAAACAGAATCCTCTGCTGCTTAGTAGTTGCTGTGCTGGGTTATTGGAATTCAAAATGAGCTAGACCTGCTTCCTCCCCTAACGTTAAGGAGCTCACAGTGTAGGTCATTAAAATGTGTGTTGGAAGGATCACAGTAGTATTCAAAAGAGGGCTGTTTGGTGCACAGAGAAGGTCCACCTAACCCAGAGTGGTGAGGCAGTCAGAGATAGTTTCCTGGAGGAAGTGACCTTAAGCTGAGTTTAAAGGATAAGCAAACCTCTGTTTAACTTTCTGAAAGAAAAATCTCTCAATTCCACAGAAAGACTAGTGTCTTTAGCTTCATATTCAGAGGGCCAGAAATGTCTATTTTTTAATCACTATAGTACATGTAGAGACTGATCAAACCAATTTGGTGCTGAGCTTGAGGTTTTTAGAGAAGCATTTTCTAATATCCAGGGCAACCGTATGTGACTTTGAGATAGGTCACCAGTGGGGCTGCCACTCAGACACTGTTAGTGTTCTTTTCAGTGGGTTAGCTGCTGACTTGTCCCTTAGAGTTATACCCGAGCCCTAACTCTATGCCCTCCCCTGCCGACCTGCCCAGGCAGGGGCAGAGATGACTGCAAAGCTGGAGGGGGGTGTAAGCTGGGTGACAGGTGGCCTGGGCTAGGCCCATGGGACAGCTCGGCCTCTCTGGTGTTCAGGGAGTGGCCTCTACTGGAATTTCGAAGCCTCAGGGGCTGGGATGGCTTCCCTAATCTTTTAGGAAATGAGCCAAGAATGACAGAGGCAGAAGAGGTATGGCAGCAGAACACATGTTCTTTCTGTACCTGGGGACACATTTGTAAAAATCTTAGCCCTTTCTCAGGCTGTCTGTAGAGGGTACACTGAAGGACAGCAAAAATGACTGATATTTCATGGTGGGGATGAGAAATACCCTCTCCAATAAGAATTCCTTGGTGCCGAGGTTGCGAATGAGCAGTCTGTTGACCTGGGAGGAGGCAATAACAGATTTGGTTTCCTGCAGTGGCAGAAAGGGAAAGTGACTCATGTCGGTTTAGGAGCCGTGCCATCCCGCAGTGTGCTGTGAGCACTCCCGACCTTCCTGTCTCCTCGCTTTCCTTTCTCTTCTCTGCTCCACCATAATGCTGCTTCTCAGTGCAGATATTTCCACGCTTTAAGATTAAGGTACATCCTCAGATTTGTCTCTCTGAGTCCTAAGACAGCCTCTGGCCAAATCTAGGTTGGAAGAAAACAGACAAGCTTCTCATCAAGGGCTTTATCACTCAGAGCTTTCTAGAAATAAGGTGGAAGAAGGGAGTTAAAGTACTATAGTCTTGTGAGAAAGAAGACATTGCCCAGTCTAAAATACCTGCCTGGAGCCCTATAATTATATTAGCAATGGGCAAACACCTTGATTTTTTAAAATTTTACCAATATCAGAGTGCAGTCCACTTTCCTTTATTCAAAAGGGCTGACTTTATTCACATTTAGATACATGTTCTATCAAAAAATTTAAAAATGTGACCCACTTTGCTAGATTCACACTATAAATCAGCTTTATAGATATTACAGTTTAACCTCAATTAGTAATTTTCTTTCTCATAAGCAGACAGGCAAGAATATTCACGAATGTCTTTGTTACTATTTCTATGACCAGTTTTATTCAGAGTGTTCACACACCAGAGGGTCCCCCATTTCCTGTAAGGTATTATGACCTCTGAGAAGAGGTTTATTGGTTTAACTTCTATAAATACAACCACTTCGTGCATTGGTATCTCCTTGAGAAAAGGCTTCTCGAGTTACTGTCGTAAACGGGAGCCTGATTGCAGTTGAGGTTTCTGTCCAAAGATGGGCTGGCTATTTTGTGAATTGATTTGTAATACAGGAGGGGTCATGTACTACCTCCATGACTCTAGGATGTCTCTGTTCTTAGATGTTGGCTTGAGCCCGGAATCAAGGGGTCTCCAACCTATTTCACGAACATGGACCTGCTTTTTACTCTGGTGATGTAGCATATTAAATAAAACTGAAAATGGGGTTAGGGTTTCTCGGGCACTGATGTGGTTGACATGGACATTTCTTAAAGCAGAGCCCCCAAAACCCTACTCATTTCCTTTCTTGAGAATTTCCAAACCCAAACTCAAGTGAAGCTGGGCAATATTGGGGTTGAACCAGTGCTCAGCTATAGAGGGTGGAGGGAGGGCCCTTCCCTCTCCCCGCTCCACGCAGGAACCCTGTGCCCGGTCACAGAGTACAGTTTTCCAGTACAGGAGGAGGAGGATTCTTTGGTCAGTGGTGTATTCACTGCTGCATTCCCCCTTGAGTGAGTTTTCAAGACCTATTTGTAGCAGTAAAGTAGAACATGCTTTGAATTTCCATCTTCAGTGCTCCTGAGCCTGTACCAGTGAAGGCTTCCTGGAGACTTGGTGATGAACTTGAAAGAGCCCAGGTTCTAGAGTCTCTGCAGAGGGTGACCCAGGATGAGTTCTCACCATTTCTGAGCCTCAGTTTTCTCATTCACCTTCGCTGTCACGTGGCTATGGGCAGTATTATTATAAGATAATGAACATAAGAAGCTTTCTGAAAAGAACAGCTTAGACTCAGCTTTCCCAGTGTTAGTTCTGCGGTTTAAAATGCTCTTGGTATGTGTTCTACTCTTAGGAAACACTTAGCTCTTAACCTTAGCCTGACCTTATTAGGCAACTATCTTCTGAAGGCCCTCATTCGTAATAAAAATTTGATCAACTTGCCCAGTAGAACAGGTTTTAATTTCAATCACCATTATCCATTTCCTTTGCAATAGGGCTCAATCTTGGTGATGCCTTAGAATGCCCTAGGAGCGCTGAAAACAGTCAGATTTCCAGGCCCCACCACAGGCAATGAATGCAGAATTTCTAGAAGTGAGGCCTGGGCCATCCATAGTTTTAGAACCTCCCAAGGTGATTCTACCCACCTTACCAGGGCTGAGAGCCATGGGGATCCGAGGAAAGAAGAGTTAAAAAAAAAACCCAGCTGGGTGCAGTGGTTCGTGCCTGTAATCCCAGCACTTTGAGAGGCTGACATGGATGGATCACGAGGTCAGGAGATCAAGACCATCCTGGCTAACACAGTGAAACTCTATCTCTACTAAAAATTAGCCAGGCGTGGTGGTCTATGCCTGTAGTCACAGCCACTCGGGAGCTGAGGCAGGAGATTCACATGAACCTGGGAGGCGGAGGTTGCAGTGAGCTGAGATTGCGCCACTGCACTCCAGCCTCTGGGCGACAGAGAGAGACTCCATCTCAAAACAAACAAACAACCTGCCAGTATGTAGCAGACCCATTTCCCTCCATGGATCCTTGTTTACTCAAATGAGATAAAATAGATTGCTGAATAGGAAAGGATCTTTCCTTCTATGTCAACTCCAGCAGCATCTTCCTTCAAAGCAAAGCTTTTATGGGGTTTATCATAACTACCATAGAAGCTGTTTACTTTGTGATCAACTTGGATAAAGTATGCCCCCTCTTCCCCAGTTTTTCTTCTGGAAGAAATTCTGCAACAGTTTAGGATCTAAAACAGAGCCTGTTCTTCCGACCTCTTAGCCCTCAGCAAGCCCTCTCCTCTCTCCAGACACATAGGTAGCCATTGCGTTAGGAATGCCAAACGGGGACCATCAGAGCTAACAAACAGACAACCAAAGCTGGGGAGATAAACTGTTGTGTCCCCAGGCAGGGGACACAGCAGTGAAGAAATACAGGTTTTATTTATTGGGGGAGAAAAAGTTAAGTGTTTGTAAGTGCTAGGACAATGGCTCATAGGGCTATGCTCTTTAAAGATGGAAGCCTGGCCCTCTGGAGAGGACAAGAGGTCCATAGGTCTCATAGATGAAAACAAATTTCACTGTTCATTGGCTGGGAAAGGGTCTTCATTCTTAGATCCTGGAAGCATCTGGCTTCTCAGAGTAACTCAGCATTTATAGTCCTTAAACAGTTTCAGTGGAATAGGGGGAGTTGGAATGAAGCCCGTTGGCAAGACCTGCTCTCGGGGAGAATCTCTCTTTCATGATAACTCTGCCTCACGAAGGGACCCTTTGTGCTAGTGCCTCACTTCCAGCTGGAAGCTTGACATGTTGTGGGCTGAACCTGAAAACGTCCCTACTTCAGGTGTCAGCACATCACCTTCTGCCTTCCCTTTCAGGCCAAGCAGGGAATGAGATCCTCGCTTATGAACAGCCAAATATAAAGGAAAATGAGGGAGTGCTTTCTCATCATTTCATTCAGCTTGCAGAGTCTCATACTTCTCAATCCCAGAATTCCAGAAGCTTTGTTGTTAGAAAAAAAGAAGATCACATCCTTTTCAAATATTTTCTTCCACCAATCACATTTTGTACATGGCCACAAAGAATAAAACGAAACAACTATAAATTCAGAGAACACCTCTCCCCAAAAGGCAGTGCCTGCAAGCAGCTAGCCCAAGAATCTGTTTTCTCATCCATTTCTTTTAGCTTTCTAAAATTCTTTTTTGTATTTCAAGAACAGGCAAACTTTTGCTCTGTTTTTTTTTTTTCATTCTCTGATACTCCATCGTGGAATACAGGTTTTCTGGATTGTATATGTATTTTATAAATTATTTTAAAACTTAGATTCTTCCTTATCTAGATCATCTAGCACCTTGAACAGAGATTTGTGGAATTTTCTATCAACATTGGTGAGAAATCTTGTTTAGGATTTTGCTATTATTTTGAATTTCGCTGTTGACAGTTCTTTAGCCACAGGACGAAACAAGAGCCATGCAGAATGTAAGAAATAACTGAATTTCCCTGAGTCCTTAGTTGTTTTTTAAATTAAGATGAAACTCATATAAAATGAAATTAACCAAAGTATACGATTCAGTAGCATTTAGTACATTCACATTATTTCATAACCATCACCTTTATGTAGTTCCAAAGCATTTTCAATACTTCAAGGAGATCCCATACCCATCAAATAGTCACTCCCCATTCCCTTCTCCCCCATCCCGTGGCAACCACTAATCTGTTCTGTGTCTCTATGGATTATTGTTTGGTTTTTGACTGATGAGTTTAAATGGAATGATGGGGTTGCATTTTATACACTGTCATTTGCATAAGGAACTCTGGCCACTCCATCAGAGAGCAGCTTCTATTATTCTCCCTCTCCTGGCCAGGGGAGACCATGGTATGGAGAGGTAAGTGGTTTTCCCCATGGTTTAGGGCAAAGCCAGTATCCAGGCCTCACTGCAGTCACATGGCCAGGCTGTAGAACGTGCTTTCTGATGCCAAGTCGCTTTTCCTAGGATGGTTGGTCCTGATGTTATTCCCCTGCCACATATCTATGGAGCTCGAATCAAAGGTGTGGAAGTGTTCTGTCCTCTGGATCCCCCGCCGCCGTATGAAGCTGTGGTGAGCCAGATGGACCAGGAGCAGGTACCATCCTGATTCTAAGTACATTGACTACAAGTGGGAAACACAGCACCCCCCATCCCCAGAGAACAGCAAGGAGTCCGGGGCCCCACACATCTTTTTAAGGAGTTCATTGAGTCTGATGAGGGCTGAATTAAACATCCACAAAGTAACCCTCTTTTTTCCTGCAATGCAGGGATCTTCATTCCAAATGCCAGAAGGATCAGAAGCTGCTGTGATCCCATTGGATCCATGCTGCACACAAGTGACTCAAGGTAGTAGATACATTATGACATGATTCAGTAGATTAAAACATGATAAAATAAGCTGGGCAAGGTGGCTTATCTCTGTAATCCCAGCACTTTGGGAGGCCAAGGTGGGAGGTTCACATGAGGCCAAGAGTTGGAGGCCAGCCTGGGCAACATAGAGAGACCCTGTCTCTACAAAGGAAAAAAAAAAAAAAAAAAAACATGATAAAATAATGATCCTGTCTGGTATTTTGTTGGAGGGCAGATATTCTTGCAGCAGATAGTTCAAGCTACATCTTTTTCTCCAGGCGCAAAAATACCATCAACTATTAGGGCTTATAAATCAGAGAAAATATGTGAACTAAAAAAAGATATCCTTAGAATTTTTTATGAGCCAAAGTACTCTCAGGAACCATGAAATAGATTACAGGGTTTGATTTGGTATTCCTGTGTTTTCTGATCTATGATTTTCTTCCTCCTAAAAATTAGCTAGACTTTTGGCAGGGGAAAAAATTCCCTCTGTTGCAGAGTGGTTTGAGGTGAGATTGTGCTACATCATTTATAACCTAGGGCCCAGGTTATGCTGTCTGAGCAGCTAGTGAATTCTGATTTTCAGTACTACCGTAAGTACTAGAGGCAGTTTACGTTTTTCATTGTTATTTAAGGGAACACTGTTATGGCCTTCTCTCTTGGGGAGGTTTTAAGTGGTCCAGAGAAGTGTCCACTAGGACAAAATCGCAAATGGTAATAAATAATGAATCAACTCAGCAATTTTAGATGGAGGTAATTTTTCAGCAGTACTATTTGTAATGTAATACTCTGTGCTCTGTTCACCTTCTATCTTAAGTAGAATTATGAAGCAGTATTCTGTCTCCTATGTTCATAATTTTTTCATTTTTTAATTATTTTATCTTATTTTTATTTATTTATTTATTTTTGAGACAGAGCTTCGCTCCTTTTGCCCAGGCTGGAGTGCAATGGCGAGATCTCAGCTCACTGCAACCTCCGCCTCCCAGGTTCAAGTGATTCTCCTGCCTCAGCCTCCTGAGTAGCTGGGATTACAGGCGTGTGCCACCATGCCCAGCTAATTTTTGTATTTTTAGTAGAGACGGGGTTTCAGCATATGGGCCAGGCTGGTCTGGAACTCTTGACCTCAGGTGACCCACCCTCGGCCTCCCAAAGTTGCTGGGATTACAGGCATGAACCACTGCACCTGGTCAGTTTTTTAAAACAGTTTCCCAAATTACAACTCAGGTTCACAAATGATGTGATTTTATTTTCATGAGCATATATTATCCAATCCCAGTGGGGTTTTATGGATTTTTTTAGTGGCCACTTGGTCCTCTATCTTAGCCATCCATGGGTTCTTCAGCCCACAGGGCAGCCACCTCACCTGTCCAGGTATTACCTTCCTGAGAACCAGGCTCATACTGAGCTGTCAGGGAGCTTTTCAGTACTCCCCAGGATGCTTCCCTGGAGAAGATTCTAAGCACCTTTAGGAAAAAAACCCTGACATTTTGGCATGGCTCCTTTATTTTGCTCTTGGATTTAAATTTTTCTGTTTGTTTGTTTTAGGCATGGAGGAGTGGTTTGGAAAGGCAAGTTTTCCCATAGTGCAGTGCTATAAAAACTTACTGGGCCAGCAGCCTGAGTAAATGTTATTAACTACATTACCTTTCCCTGGCAGGTTTAGGCTCACAGGTGTTTCCTGTCCATTTCGAGGAGTGAAATAATTTATGTTTTGCCTCTTTAAAAAAAAAAAATCAGGTGGGGGACATTCCTAACATACCTGCAGAAGAAAACCCATCCATGCCAACTCCCAGTTCAACCCTGGTGCGTCCTGTGAGAAGCCACAGAGCCCTCCCACCCCTGAGGACGAGGTCGAAGAGTGACCCCATGCTCCATCATTCCGAGGAGAGAGGTGATGTCATTCCCCAAGCTCTTTACAGGGCTCTGTGCTTATTTGTCTAAAGGACCCAGGTGAAGGCAGGTGGCTCTGGCCAGCTCGAGCCTGCAGTTGAAGTGGTCATTCGAAAGAGCTTATGAGGCCTTGGGAAAGTAAAATATTCTACATGCATGCTAGGAATATACATCTGTCATGTCTTTTAAGGATGATAGGATTTTTTTTTTTAAGTCATTGTCATCAAAAGAATTTGGTTGTACATGATACTGTGCTAGATGCTCTATGAAGAAAATTATGCACACCTAGTTCTGATTTCTAGATGCTGCAATCCTATGGGAATATGCATTCTCTTAAAAAAAATGTCAAAAGGATTTTTGTATACTCCCTCTTCTATAATTTGTTATATTTTTACTATGTATGAGTAGATTGAATTATTGAAATCCGACCTTGTTTTTAGAACTTTGATAGAATGAAATACATATGCCCACACACTTCACCTCTCTCTCTGTGTTGAGTTTTTGTGTATAGACGTTACCTGAATAACTAAACATTTAAAAAAACTAAAGTAACGACACTGAGGATTTTTTCTGAATATATGAATACCTGAACATCTCCAAATATCTCTTCATTTAGAAAATTATAAAAAATAAAGAAACTAAAGGAAGAAAATTAAAACCTCCTGTAACTCCACCAGCACTGGCTTCTTCTTGTGAAGTAGTCTAGCAGAGCTGACCTCTGCTCTTCTAAAACTCTATGCAAATAAAACTCTGATAATCCTCCACCCTGCTCTCTCTAGGGTCCTGCCTTGAGCCCTTGCAGTCTCTGTTCTGCCTCTCTGACAGTGTGTTATTTGCCACAGCTCTGGACTGACCATGTGCGAGCCAGAGAGAACACTCCTCTTGTCTCTACAGCGGCTTCTGAGTGGAAAGTCCTGCCGCCTGGTACTGAGTCTCTGTAAGTCAGTGGCCAGGCAGCCTGGCTTCTGATTCCCAAGACCTGCCTTCACTATGGGTCTCCTACACCCAACATGGCAAGTTGAGGACTCCAGCCTCAGTGGAAACTTGGCTGTTTGCACAGCTTAGGGAAATCTCTCTGGAACCCGTTCTCATTCTGCAGACCTGCAGGGATGAGGACAGCAGCTGCTGGAGCCCTCCATTGTGGAAGGCACAAGGTTGCCTTCGAGTAGAAGAGTGGAGACCCTGACTCTGTCCTCACACATGAGTGTCTTTGGCGAGTGCTTCTAAAAGACTCTTGCTCTCTGTGACATGCACATGGCTGCCTGAGAGGACAGTCTTGAATCCTGGTTTAGAGCTCCCCACGCCTGCCTTTCTCCAGAGGAAAAGGAGTGCTCCCCTTCTTCCACCTGCTCTCACCTCCTGCTTCTTGTCTTCTTTGAATTTCTAAATTTCTGCTTATCAGGACTTCATAGACTGATGATGCCAGTGTTGTGTACACTGAAGGCTGCTGGCTGGCTTCTGGACACATAATGACCAGATCTGAGTTTTGCTTCACCCACTTCACAGTGCAGAAGCCTGCTGGTCTTTACACCCTTGCTGATGTAGGTAGCCATGGAGATTAGAGCCTGTGACGGGTTTCCCAGGCCCTCTGTTGACTTCCAAATGATGTGTACTTTTTCTGCACCGAAATTTCTTTCTGTAATAGCTATAGATCTACCTCATATCCATGGTGTGAGCATCAATAACACAAGTCAGTACAATGTCCTTGAGGACATTTGGGACAAAGGTATAGTCAAAGTGACCAGAGCATTACATTCATCCAACAAGTCTTGTCTCTCTTCAGCCCCTTCCTCTCTTAAGTGACTGCTTCATCCTCACTCCTTGGAACGTCCTTTCATTGGTCAGCCACATTTTTCCTGCCTGGCCCATCCATCCCCATCTATTTGTCATACCCCATGAAACTTACTTCATTGTGGTTTGCATTCTGGATTCTCCTCTCTACCATCTGGCTTTACCTTGGGGGTGGTGTTGTACATGACACAATTACATGTTTTGGGCCATATCCAGTTGGAATTGGACTTCAGGGAATAAACTCATGTCATAGTTGTTTTTCCCCCCTTTTGCAAGATGAAAAGCAGGATGTGCATGGCTATTAGCATTTGTCAGATGCTTTCCATGTTGAGTTTTGTGGTCTGTGCTTTCAGGTACAGGCATGTGTTCAAAAGGGGTTGGCCAATGGGTACATATTGTTTGTTTCTGCCCACAGCTGCCCCAGTGCTCAGCTGTGAAGCTGCGACACAGACTGAAAGGAGACTGGATCTGGCTGCAGTGACTTTGAGGAGAGGCCTGAGATCGAGAGCTTTGCGATGCAGACCGCGGTCTTTGATAGATTACAAATCCTACATGGACACCAAGCTTCTGGTGGCGAGGTTCCTGGAGCAGTCCTCCTGTAGCATGACCCCGGACATCCATGAACTTGTAGAAAACATTAAATCTGTTTTGAAGTCTGATGAGGAGCACATGGAGGAAGCCATCACAAGTGCCAGTTTCCTAGAACAGGTAGTTTTATTATTAATCTCAGGCGTGAATCAGATAACTCATTTTCATAGCAGTTCAAGTGGCTTCTCTGATTTCCTGTCCAAGGCCGAGTAAGTTCATGGTCACAGTCTTCAGGGAAATGGGATTCAGAGGTCAGGGGAGGGAGAGAGAGAGGAAGCCAGGGAGCTTTCCTTTCCTACATCAACCTTGGCTCAAGGAAAGAAAACCCAGTTTTTCTGCAATGTGGAAGCATGTCTGGAAAAAGAAAAGAGTGTATCCTAGGAATAAGGGCAGAGGCTATGGACAGTGTGGAGTGCATGCAACATTTGATTTCCTGAATTGAAGGTTCCCTTTGATAGGGCATGTTTTCTCAGCCCTTTGAAAATGATGACATAGGTGAATTTTAATATTGACAAGATTCTAAGAGCTGTTCACATTACTATGACATGTTTGGCAAGATAAATAAGCCAACAGGTCCTAAAGGAAAAACACCTTTTCTTCCTATAGATTAAAAAGTACAAGGCAATCCCCAAAACTGAAGTCACTTGGGGGAAAAGATAGAATTGGGCATGAACATAATCCAGTTGGGTCTCAGGTTTCTCCTCTTTAAAGGGTTGGACTAGGTAGTCTCTGCACCTTTATTTCTGAATGAATGGAGTTTCCTTCTGGTAACAGCCTTCTCTCCACCTCTTTTAAAAGTCATTCCCTTTTGGATGTTTGCTTCATTGCTACAGGTAGTGAGGTGGATGTTGTAGACAGCATCCCACAATGGTGTTTGGATGTTATTGTGGTTCTGTGTCTTTGTGCATTAAATGCCCCCAAAATGCTTCTTCAATTGAAGTGGGCTAATTTCTCAGGATAATTACCAACTTCAGGATCATAGGTAAATTTTTAATTCAGATTGAGTAATTACCCTTCTCACTTTCCCCTTCTGTTCCCCCATTCTACCTGCTGGCCTCTTCTTACAGAAGCCAGAAGCCAAACTCTCTCCCAGTCCCTCAGGGGATCCAGCGGGGAGGAATGATCTGATTACTTGCATGAAGAGGTACATGAAGCACAGACTCTAAAAAGTCTGATCAGTTGATGGTTCCGGATCAGGCTCCAGTAACTAGCCTGTGTAGGGGGAAACATTTTACATCCTGGTGTCCCTTAGCTACTCCAGATATCATTCTCTGTCACCTTCCCTCTGTCCGGCCCCAACAGCCCAATAAACAGGAGCCACTTCTGGAAGGCTGCCAAGCTCTGATGAAGTAAGAGCTGGAGCATTCACCAGGCAGTGGGCCTGGACCTTCTGCAAAGTTTTGCTCCCCTGGGAAATAGCTCTGGGGTAAAAGAACATGCACTTGTGCAGTTCACTAGATGCTATCATCACAAATGTTCGCTAGATCTCTGCTCCAGACTGGTTAAAAGTTCATGTGCTGAGATTGTTGTGATATATTTTGGGCCATCTGCTCGGCCTTCCAGGACTGGGCCCTACAGGTGAGGTTTTGTAATGCCATACCTTTTCCCAGGCAGAAGGAAGTAAGGACTGCAGAAGGAGACCTGTTATTTCTGACTCTAGCTGGCTTCGCACATTGAAGTTTTTAGATACATTATGATTTTTACTGATATCAAAACCACTCGTCCTCACTTACTATGTAACACAGTCAACTTCTATGAATGTTGAACTTTTAATCAGGAGACAAGACAGACCTTAAAGACAAATGTAATTAGTAGACTGCTGATAAAATTTAATTTCCCATCTTTGTGGGAATAACCTTTTAATGACCTTCAAAGCTCAGAAAGGTACAAATGAAACAAAAAGTCATCCAAATGATTGTACTGTGATATTAGGTAATAATAAAGCCCCAAGTTTTTCCCAAGCTGCTAGCAGTATTATAGGTCACATAGACATGGCTGTGCAATTTTTAAAACATTGTCTGGACAGTTCTGTCCTCTTAAATCTCAGTTGGATGAGGAATTTTTCATATTTTTGCCATTTTTACAAAGTAAATGATATGATTTATTCAAAATTATGTTTGTGACACATTGCAAAATAGATCTAGCAAAAGAATCATTCTTAAAGACTTTTTACAAATCAACTCGCCTGGTTTTTGTGTTTTTTATTAAAGGATTATCAGATCCATTTGAAGCATCAGTGGATGGTTTGTGTTGATTTTTTTTTTTTTTTGAAACAGGGTCTCGCTTTGTCACACAGGCTAGAGTGCAGTGGTGTAGTCATAGCTCACTGCAGCCTTGAAATCCTGGGCTCAGGTGATCCTGGCCTCAGCCTCTCAGGTTGCTGGGACTACAGGTGCACACCACCACGCCCAGCTAAGTTTTTTTTGTTTTTTGTTTTTTTTAATTTTTAGTAGAGACAAGGTCTTGCAACATTGGCTAGGTTGGTCTAGAATTCCTGGGCTCAAATGATCCTCTTGCCTCCGCCTCCCAAGTAGCTGGGACTACAGGCATGAACCACCATGCCCAGCTAATTAAAAACAATTTTTTTTTTGTAGAAATGGAGTCTCGCTGTTACCCAGGCTGGTCTCAAAGTCCTGGGTTGAAGTAATTCCCTGCCTCGGCCTCTCAAAGTGCTGGGATTACAAGTATGAGCCACTGTGCCTGTTCTTTGGTCAACATTTTATACATCCATCACCTGGTTCCAATCCCAGATCAGTGATTCTCACTTGGGTTCTTGTTAAAAATACAGACACCTGAGCCTGAGCCCAGGCTCACTGTCCCCATTGCAATGGGACTTCCATGGCAGTTCAGCTGGGAATCTATGTTTCTGACAATAACTGTCCCTCCCTGACCCAGTTATAGTATTCAGATGCCAGTAAGGATCACTGACTTAGACTTTGGAGAAATGAGAGAAAGTGATGAGAAGAACGTTAAAGCAAGAAATTGCAGTGGACAAATCAGTTAAGTGTGGTTTATGGGTCTACAGCGGAAATGGTAGAACATTTGCAGAATTTACATTCAAAGAACCTCCAGAATTCCAAGTGAATTCCACTTTGGGAGAATACCTTTTCTTTTCTTCTTCTTTAAAGCAATTACACTTGAAGACAGGTGGATGGACCTAGGAGGTAGGTCAAAGAGCCACATCTGGTAAGACTTACTTAACTTCTCCCCCACCTCCTCTTCTCCCAAAGATAATGGCCCCGTTGCAGCCCAGCACATCCAGGGCCCACACGCTGCCCTCGCGGAGACAGCCTGGCCTGCTGCACCTCCAGAGCTGCGGCGACCTGAGCACCTTCACACCGGCAGGGAGGCCCCAAGCTGAGAGGAGGCCCCGGCGAGTAGAGGCTGAGCGGCCACACAGCCTCATTGGGGTCATCCGAGAGACTGTCCTGTGAACCCTGGAAAACAGAAGGCCACTCCAAGGGGAAGGATTTCCCTCCTCTCTGCCATTTCCTGGCTGGGAGCTGGGGTCCCCCTCAAAAAAAAAAGAGCACTGTGGAGGACACGTTTTCCCACTTGTTGGCTCCCGTGTCTGCTGACCAAGGGCATTCAGGGGTAAATGCACAGGTCAGCCCAGGCCCATTTGGATTGGGCTGCACCGAGTTGGAGGTTATGGAAGCATTGATCCTCTCCTTCCTCTGCTGGGCCTCGTGGCATTCCCAGGGGTCACATGCCCTGGCATGGGCAGAAACTGGGCTAATGATTCTTTGCCCACTTTACCCCTCGAGTCTCTCTTTGTTGCTAAGTTCTTTTCCTCTTGGAAGGACAGCTCTGCCGGGCTGCTATTTTTAGCTGCCTGTGGCCTTTCACTGTTCGGTGAATTGGCAGGAAATAAGGTGATTAACCCTATGTGTCCACAAGCCTCAAGCTTGTTTCAGGTCACCCTCAAATCACACTCTCTTTAGGCAAAACAGGAAACTTTTTAAGTGAGAAATCTTAATGCAAGACATTTAAGGAGAGGATTATTGTTGATTCTATTTACTCATGCTTGCAAAATTAGAGACCCCTAAGGCAGAGTTGAGAATAAAAATGTTTACTTTGGGTGGCTGGGCTTGATGTGTAATATTTGTTTATACTCAGTTGGCCAGGCCTTGCCTTACAGAGAGGGCTGGGAACTTGGAGCTGTGGTGGTCAGGCTCACCAGGCAGGCCACTGAACCAGTTTAATTTATAAAGCACCCAAAGCTCATGGATAACATGTGTCCTTCATTCAACCAGCAAGAGCTTGGCTCGATAGCTTCATGGAGCTGCCTTCTCATGGGATCATGAACAATAAATCAATAAAGTAATTACAGATTGGGGATGATTGCTGAGTAGCAGGTGGTTAGAGAGCTTCTTCGAGAAAATGACACTTGAGCTGAGTCACGACTTAGAGGGTCAGGGACGAATGTTCCAGGTAGAGAGAGGGAGAGAGAGAGGCGAAGAACATCAGAGGCCACTGTGACCACAGTCCTGAGTCAGTGCAGCAGTGGGCGGAAGCTGCACAGACTGCCTGTTGCTAACAATGAGATACTGTTGAGGAGTTTTCAGGAGAGTGATGGATGTCTGTCAGCATATTTTCCAAAGATCACCATGCTGCATGGAGAATAGTTTAGGCCAGCCATGAGTGGAGGTGAGGAACTAAGAGGTTACATAGGAGATGGAATACTGCTGCTTGCTGGGCACTGCCTGTGCACCAGATACTAGGCTAAGAGCTTTGCACACGCTCCCATTGTGTGCTCATGACAGCGTAGGTGGTGGGAGCTGTTATTGTCCCTATTTTACAGATGTGGAAAATGAGGTTCATTCGTTTTCCCATAGTCCCCCTACAGCTATGGGTTTGCCAGTTCACGTTTCTGTGAGAAAGGTCTGTTAAGATTTCTAGCTTGCCTCCCCAGACCACAGACTCCCTGGCTCCAAGCCAACAAACCATGCCAGAGTGGGGAACTGTGGTGGGGACAGGGCTGGAGAAAGGAGGGGAAAGACTCCCATGTGGAGGTGCTGAGCTCGGGTGGGGAAGGGGGCTGTGGGAAACAGCTCTGGAAATGGGGCAGAGATGGAGGCCCGTCAACAGGCTGGGGTCTGGGCCCTTGCGTGGGGTGAGCTGTGTTTGGGGAAGATCTACAGTGACATCTCAGAATAACATTTTCTATGTTTCTTATTCTCCCATTCCCAGAAACTGAATTCCCCTTCAGGCTCATGATCTTTCCATTTCTCTAGGAGTCCTCCTGTGAGCACCACAGCCGTTCACTGTCCACTATGGGCTGGCCCACTGCCCGAGTAAGCCCCTGCCTTGTTTGAGGGCCTCACTGCAGCTCTCAGACATTCCATGGACTGCCCATGTGGCCCAGTCTAGTTTCTTCTCTCCTTCACAGCTGCTTGTGTACCCCCAAACTGGTTTCTCCCAGGTGAGGCCCCACAGCTCTTAGCCAACTACTTTGTCCCTCTCCCATAGCCAGGCAGAACAAGGGACCGCCTTTGCTTCCCTCACTAAGGCCTGGCTCTGGACTTCTGTTTTTTTCCCAGCTGCATTCCTTTCCACCTTCCCTTCTGAACCCTGTTGCTCACCTCCACCTGCCACCACAGGCCTCCCTGTATACCTGAAAAGCTCAAGGAAGACAGGTGGGGTACCACAAGTGTGGGCAATGTCTGGCTTCTAGCCTTGGGGGGACAGTCACAGAGATGGCCTCAGCCATCCCAAGGAATGAGAAATTTCCAGCAACAACCAGAAGAGGAAAGGAGCCATAAAGCCTGAGAGCATCAGTTAGATGGACAACAGGAGCAAGGGGGGCCTGTCTTAGTTTCATAGAATTGTTCCTGCAACTTGAGAAATGGCATATAATTCCAGGACTTGAAGGTATCGGCGAAATCTGAAAACCTACTTCTGTCTTCCTTCCCTGACTTTAAGGACTATTAAAGTACAAACAAACAAACAAAAACCCCCCCCCCAAAACATATACATATATATAATGTAATACAGTAGTTTTTATATACTTAGCATGGGAGGAAACTCAGAGGTCATGTGATTTATCTCCCTGCTAGTTCATCTGGGTGGTGGTATACTTTTAAATACTTAAGCATTAAGAATGACACACATGCTCATAGGTTAACAGTATCCATAGGGAGGGCAGCTGTTTTGCCTTTGGAGTTCTTTAGGAATCCACAGTCCAGAGGTGTTGACAAAGCATTTCAAATGTGGGTATCAAAATGACACCAGAGGTTGATTAATTAGCACGAGGGATGTTTGAAATAAGTTTTCACTGGTGAAGTAAATAATGTTCATGATATGTGGCCAGCTAGGAGTGCTGCACAGTCATCAATGCCTCTGTACCAATGAGACATAAGAATCTGGTCCCCACTTTGTGACACTGTCACAGGATGGACTGGGACGTGGGTTGCTCCTTCAAGCCCCAACCTTTCAAGCAAGCTATGCGACTGAGAGTCTGAGGACAGCTAGGACTTTCCCAAGCGTACAAACTGTCTTGTGCAGCCTTGCTAATGAGCATGTCTGGTTGGCAAAATTGCCCAAGACTTGCTTTCATGGGAGCATCTTGATGGTGAGGGTTGGAGGAGGAGTCTATGGCCCCTCATGCCAGAGGCTGCCTGTATTTGTCAAAAGAACCAGACATTTGCTGAACTATCAAATTGGGTAGGTCGGATCATGCTACCTCCTCAATTTGCAGAAGAGGAAACTGAGGCCCAGTGGGGCAGGGTAAGAGACCAGCACTTCTGGCTGGAGTTAACTCTTGGTGTCGTCCCCTTCCATGAATTTGAACAATGCATAATGACATGTATCCCCACTGTAGTGGTATATAGAGTAGTTCCACTGCCCTAAAAATCCTCTGTGCTTCTCCTAGTCATGCCTGTCTCCCCTAACTCCTGGCAACCATTGATCCTTTTACTGTCTCCATATTTTGTTTTCCCTAGAATGTCATACAGTTGGAATCATGAACTATGTAGCCTTTTCAGACTGACATCTTTCACTTAGTGGTATGCATTCAAGTTTCCTCCATCTTTCCATGGTCTGATAATCCATTCAAACCCTTTAAAAATTATTTGATTCAATGCTCATAAAAGTACTCCATCAAGTTAACATCTCAAAACAGTTACCCTCATTTTCTGAATTTACTCACGTCAGGGACCAGGGGAAAACCAAGTCTGCAGCCCACACTGGATTAGTGCTCACCTGAGTTCCCACTCTAGACAGAGTCTCCCAGTTTCATTTGTCCCATGTGATAGGTGCTGGGGACACTGAAGAGGACTGGGAGGGAACAGGTGGGGGACCCCTCCTCTTCCCTCTGCACCCGTGTCCATCTGTGAGGCTACCTGTGAGCTGAGACCCATCCTCACAGCAAGGCCCGCGGTGCGAGGTCGACGCTTTGGCGAGTCCCCCAGGATTAGGAAGAACTGGCAGAGGAAGGAGGGAGCTGCAGCCAGGCCTCTACCTAGCGGAATGGAATTCTGGAAGCAGAACAAAGGGGCCCATCTTTACCTTCTCGCAGGCCCTGCAGGATGCAGAGGAGGACAGTGGGGGCCAGGAGGGGAAGGGCCCAGGACAAGGTCATCTTTGTTTCCTCGTTGTTCCTCCCTGAGGCCTCTGCAAAGAAAGCCAAGTCTGGGGCCAAAAGACACCACTTTTCTTCCACTCCTGTCTCTCTGCAGGAGCCTTCATCCTTTCATTCACTCAACAGGTATTTATGGAGCTCCAGAGTACCAGGCCGTGGGCCAGGGCTGAGGGAAGAATGCTGAGCAAGAAGAGGAGACACACAAACCACAAATTACACATGCAAAGCCACCTTCCTCTTGGCTGCAGAACCGTGCCCAGGCCCAGCAGGGAGGACGAGCCAAGAGAGGGTGCCTTTGAGACCAACCGAGCGCACACCTGGATTCTCAGAGGCTGGCATGAAGGATCTCTCATCCCTGATTATCAAATAGGCTCACACAGCAGGTGGTTCACCATCCTGGGAATTCTTCAAGAAAAGTTATTCATGACTCTTGTTAAAGATAGTAACAGGCTGGGTTCAATGGCTCACACCTGTAATTCCAGCACTTTGGGAGGCCAGGGCTGGTGGATTACCTGAAGTCAGGAGTTCAAGACCATCCTGGCTGACGTGGTGAAACCCTGTCTCTACTAAAAATACAAAAATTAGCCGGGTGTGGTGGTGGGTGTCTGTAATCCCAGCTACTTACTTGGGAAGCTGAGGCAGGAGAATCGCTTGAACCCGGGAGGTGGAATTGCAGTGAGCCGAGGTTGTGCCATTCCACTTTGGCCTGGGTGACAGAATGAGACTCTATCTAAAAAAAAAAAAAAGATGGTAAGGAAGACTTTATTCAAGCAGGAGCCGCCGCAGTGGGGATTCTGCAATAGGATTCAACCCCAGACACAGCAGGACAAATGGAGATTTATATGGCCAAGGAGCAAGGCTGGGGTCAGTAGATAGAAAAGTACTAGGAGGAAACAGGGCTAGGGCAATTCTTGATAGACCAACTCACTAGGATTCTTGCTGAAGGCAGGCCAGGGTGATAAGCTATTAGGGTAGGGAATGAGGAATGTGATCAGATACCAAGGATAGGAGATTTTTGCTAAACTGACTCCACAGACTTTTGCTAAAACTGGACTAAGAGTCCAAAGTCAGAAAGAGGACTCAGGCAGGGGCAATGGCTCACACCTATAATCCCAACACTTTGAAGGCTGAGGTAGGATAATCACTAGAGTCCAGGAGTTCAAGAGCAGACTGGGCAACATAGTGAGACCCTGTCTCTACAAAAAATGTAAAAATTAGCCAGGCATGGTGTTACATGTCTGTAGTCTCAGCTACTTGGGAGGCTGAGGTTGGAGGATCACTTGAGCCCAGGAGGTTGAGGCTGCACTGAGCCATGATTGCACCACTGCACTCCAACCTGGGTGACAGAGTGAGACACTGTCTCAAAAAAAAAAAAAAAAATCAGAAAGAGAAAGTGGACTCAGCGGAGCCTTACTCAAGTTTGATGAGGGGCGGGTTTGTCAAGACTCTAAGGGGCACCTACGTTACTGAGTGGGAACTCTACATCAGACTGTGTCCCTTGCCTCACGCTTGTCACTGTCTCAAGAAAAATGCTCCTTTCATTCCAGCAGCTGGCAGGATCTCTGTGTTTTGCCCTAACAAAGAAGCTAGAGCCAAAATTAGGATGAATCATCATTCTTCTCTGGCAAAGTGGCTGTAGGTCCCAGGTCTATGGAGGCTTTCCCAGAATATTTTAGATACTGTTCATGAATTCTGATCCCAAAGGAACATTTCATAGTGGGGCACAGGGTCACATATTAGGCAGAAAGAATTCCAAGCAAGGAGAGTTGCTTGGGATTATTCTGCTCTGGTCATGAGCTGTTTCTCCCGCCACCCTCTATCTGCTTGGTGGAGCAAGCAGTAATCATACACCAAAATACGAGAGGTGTCAGGCATGGAGGCCTCTCTCCTCATTTTGTGAGATGAGGAGACTAACATCCAGAAGTGGTAAACAAATATGCTTGGCTCATACTACGCCAAGTGTCAGCATGCCACAACTGTAGCCTGTGTCTCCTGCCTTCCATCATAGCGGACTGCTTGCTCTTCTCTAGACTTGCTGTAGAAGGGAGCTATGGGGAGGCGAAGAAAGACACCAGGGAACTCATAGGGAGCTGAAATGGTAACACCAGTGTATCATTTACAAATAGTGATAAGGAGGCCAGGCACAGTGGCTTGCACCTGTAAGCCCAGCACTTTGGGAGGCCAAGATGAGAGGATGGCTTGAGCCCAAGAGTTTGAGACCAGCCTGAGCAACATAGTGAGACCATGTCTCCAAAAAAAAATAAAAAAAAAAGATATTAATGACTAGCATTTCTCGTGTGAGCCCTTCCAGGAGCTGTCTTATTAACTTAGTTCAAGTAAATATTCACAGTAGTCTTCACAATTCTATACCAGTTCTTATGACTCTACTTGATTTCTCTTGTTTAATTACATTGGCTGACATGTCTAGTACAATGTTGAAGAGTAGTGGAAATGAACATCCTTGTCCTGTGCCTGATCTTAGAGGAAATGCCTTTGATGTTGCCTCCATTAAATAAGATACTAGAGCTTTAGGACAAAAATAAATACATAATATATAAAGATAGCATACCTCAGTTCCTATGTTCTTGAGGGTTTTTGTTTTGTTGTAGTTTATTTTTGTTTGTTTCACTGAAAGGGTATCGGCTTTTTTTTTTTTTTTTTTTTTTTTTTTTTTTTTTTTTTTTGAGACAGAGTTTCACTCTGTCTACCCAGGCTGGAGTGCAGTGGCTCAATCTCAGCTCACTGCAGCCTCTGCCTCCCAGGGTTCAAGTGATTCTCCTGCCTCAGCCTCCTGAGTAGCTGGGACTACAGGCACGCACCACCATGCCCGGCCAATTTTTTGTATTTTTGGTAGAGAAGGGGTTTCATCATGTTGGCCAGGATGGTCTCCATCTCCTGACCTCGTGACCTGCCTGCCTCAGTCTCCCAAAAGTGCTGGGATTACAGGCGTGAACCACTGCACCCAGCCTGGGTATTGGATTTTGTCAAAGGCTCTCTCAGCATCTCTGGAACTAATCTTATGATTTTTCCCCCTTAGGTTTATTAATGTGGACTATGTTATTAATGGATTTTGAGTAGTAAACCAACCTTGAATTACTGAATAAATCCCATTAATTCATGGTGTATTATTTTCTTAATGTGATGTTGGATTCTGTTTGCTAATATTTTATTTCAAAAATTTTCAATGCTATTTATTAATGATATTGGTCTGTATATTTCTGTAAACTCTTTATCTGGTTTGGGTATTGGTGTTTTATTAGCTTCATAAAATGAATTGGGAAGTTTTCCTTCTTTTTCAGTGCTCTGAAATATTTTAGAGAACACCAGGATAGCTGGTCTTTGGAGGTATGGTAGAATTTCCTGTCAAAGCCATTGGTGCTTTTGTGCAGGATGATTCCTTAATAAATTTTTCTATTTCTTTTACTAAAATTCGTCCATTTAAACTTTCCAACTCTAGTGAGGATCAATTTTGGTAATTTTTATCTCCCCAGGAAAACACAGTTTTCCAAACTTATTTGCATAGACATTTATCATCTCTTATAATTAATAAAAATTTTTCTGTTCCGATGGTTATTTCCTTCTGGTCATTTTAAATTTTGTATCTTTATGGTTTCCCCTCATTTTTCTTGTTAGCTATTTTTTTAAAAAACACTACATTTTATTTATTAATTATATCCACTGTCTGTTCCTTTTCTCATTAATTTTTGCTTTTAGGTTTTTTTGTTTTTTTTTTTGGACAGGGTCTCACTTTGTCATCCAGGTGGGATCTCAGTGGTGAGATCACAGCTCACTGCAGCCTCAACCTTTCCAGGCTCAAGTGATCCTTCTACCTCAGCCTCCCATGTAGCAGGACTACAGGCACACCACGGCCAGCTAATATTTGTATTTTTTGTAGAGATGGAGTTTCATCATGTTGCCCAGGCTTGTCTGGAACTCATGAGCTCAAATAATCCTCCCGCCTCGGCCTCCCAAAGTGCTAGGATTACAGATGTGAGCCACAGTGCCTGGCCGCCTTTAGCTTTACTATTATTATTATTTTTATGCTTTCTTTTGCTCTTCTTTATTGTTCATTTCTTGGTGCTTTGAGCTGGAAATTTAATTCATTTGTTATTTTCTTATTTTCATTGATAAAGTGTTCAGCCCAATGGATTTTCTTATCACTGCTTGAATTGCATCCCATAGAATCTGATATATTTTCATTGTGATTAGGGACCGCCTTGGAAATAAAGAATACAAAATTAGGTACAGGGCATTGAAAGGGGCTAATTATGGGATAATCCATGATACTTGAATTTCAGTAACTTCACAATAAATCCACTGCTGTTCAAGAATAAGGCTTGGGAGTTTGCACCTGAATTTTGGGTAAGTGGTTGGCATTTTTGAGATGGGCAGCAGTAAGAAAAGACCCTGAGGGCATGAGTAACAAGAAAAAGGAACTGGAAAGAGAGTGAACTATCCTGTGTATCTCGTGCCAGGTACTTGGCAGAATTAATCTCAATAAAATCTTACCATGTGTGTGATTGTTGTACTCTCACCAGTTGCAAATGATTAGAAGGAGTTTCTGAATGTTAAGTAATGCCTTTCAGATCACACAGTTGGTTAAGTGAGCCTACATCCAGCCCAGTCCAACCCTGAAGCCCATGTTTTTTTCACTACACTCACCACATTGCTAGTGCCAGAAAGGACTGGCTTCAGTGCTCCTCCCATCTTCTTCCACAAGCTGTGAGCTGAGGAACTTCTTACAGAAAGTCACCTGGAAAGACGAGTACTGGCAGTGTGGAACTACTTTGTGCAGGGCATTAGACAAAACATGGTGACCATAGCAGTCATCTATTGCTGTGTAACGAATTATCCCCAACTGACGAACATTTATTATGTCACAGGCTCTGAGGGTCAGAAATCCAGGAGCAGCTTAGCTGGGTGCTTCTGGCTCAGGGTTTCTCATGGGGTTGACATCAAACGGTTGTCTAGACTATACTCACCTTAAGACTCAACTGGGGCTGGAGGATCTGCTTCCAAGCTCACTTATGCAGTTGTGGATGGGCCTCAGTTTCTCACTGGTTACTCAGCATTCACCATGTAGACTTCTCACCATGTAGGTCTCACTGTGTAGGCTTCTCCATAAGGCTGCTCACAACATGGCAGCTTGCTTCCCAGAGACATGAGTGAGGAGAGAGAGAGAGAGAGTCACAAACCAGAAAGCCCACCCAAGATGGAAGCCACATTCTTTTTATAACATATCTTAGAAGTAATATACCATCATTTATGTTTATTAGAAGCAAACCACTAGGTCCCACCCACACTCAAGGGGAGAGAAATTGAGGTGTACCTTTGAAGGAAGGGGTATTTAAAATGTGTGTGGACATTGATGAAGTTCAGGACACATGTCTCAGTCTCAGTCTGTTTTCTGTTGCTATAACCGAATACCTGAGACTGGGTAATTCTTTTTTGGATGGAGTCTTGTGGTGTCACCCAGGCTGAAGCGCAGTGGCACATCTTGGTTCACTGCAGCCTCCACCTCGTAGATTTAAGTGATTCTCCTGCCTCAGCCTCCCAAGTAGCTAGGATTACAGGCACATGCCATCATGCCAGTCTAACTTTGGTATTTTTAGTAGAGACAGGGTTTCACCATGTTGGCCAGCTGGTCTCAAATTCCTGATCTCAGGTGATCCACCTGCCTCGGCCTTCCAAAGTGCTGGGATTATAGGAGTGAGCCACCATGCCCGGCCTGAGACTGGGTAATTTATAAAGGAAAAAAAGTTTATTTGGCTCACAGTTTAGGAGACTGTGAAGTCTAAGAGCATGGTGGCAGCTTCCAGCAAGGACTTTGGTACTGTGTCATAACGTGGAGAAGTGAAAAGGGAAGTGGGCATGAGCAAAAAGAGGGTAAAACATGAGGGTTGGCCTTGCTTTATAGCACCCTGCTCTCCCAGGAACTAATCCAGTCCCTAGAGAGCAAGAACTCACTCCTATCAGAATCAACTCAGTCCTGAAAGAGCAGTGTTAATGTCTCCTAATGACTTAATCACCTCTTAAAGACCCCACCTCCCAATCCCATCACATTGGGGACCAAATTTCCAATACATGAATTCTGGGGAACACACTCAAACCACAGCAACACACTACCCCAAAATATGCCACCTTGGCATTTGACAAAACAGCGGAAGTGGGAAACTCACATTCACCTTCTCCTCACTCTTTTCTCCTAAAGCAGATCACAAAACCTTCTTTCTAGAGGTTCCCTTCCTATACCCGAAGAAAGGAATGTCTTTATCTCTGAAGATGCCAGGACACAGAGAGGGACGTGAGCAATCAGGCCTTGCTTAAGTTTCCCCCAGTTTATTACCATTAGATCATAACTTGTCTACACCTATCCACTTCTTCATCAAACTTAGCATAAAAATACCTAAGTTTCTCTGTTCCTTTGGTTCTTCAGTTTTAAAGCCTTGCATGTCACATGAACTTTATACGTTAAATAAATTTGTATGCTTTTTGTCTTGTTAATCTGTGTTTTGTTACAGAGTCCTAGCCACGAAGCTAGCCATGAGTGAAAAGAGGAATTTTTTCTTCTTACAATGTATTTTAAGGCCATCACAGGGATACTGGCTGTATATGCAGTATATCCAGCCTTTCAGAAGTTATCCCTGCCATGGGATTTGTAACAAGGGGATTTTGTCTAGGCTGAGCCATCCTCCAGAACCCATTCCTTGCTCTCCCTGGAAATCTAAGCCTCAACATGACCTGTGGTGTATAGAGAAGAGGTCACCCTCATTCATGCCTTCATTCATTCACTCACTCAGCAAATATTCATCAAGTGACAACGAGATGTTGGGCACAGCCCTAGGTACTGGGGATCAAGAAGTCCCACATGAAGTCCCTGCCCTCATAGAGCTCACATTTGAATGGGAGGAACCAGACAATGAATCAAAAGATAATTGAAGTAACAACAGTAGTAATAGGGCTATGAATAAAAAGAATGGATAGGAGGGGATGGGCACTGCTACCTTAGAGTGACCATGGTCGGTCCTCTGCACTGTGTTGGAGGAGGTGCTCAGAGAAATCCCTTCTGCTGAGGATACATGTCAGCAGAAATTTGAATGAAATGAGAGCCACGGGGATACTAGGAGAAAGGTAGCAGGGGCAAAGGCCCTGAGGCAGGAGTGTTCTCGGTGTGTGTTCAAGGAGTAGTGTGGTTGGAATGGAGTGAGCAAGGGAATGATGAATAGGAAATGAAATCAGAGATAGGCGCCAGATTAGGGCTTTGCAAGGTCCTTGGATTTAGTCTAGTGTGATGGGACTCACTTGGAGGGTTTTGAGCAGAGGAAAGAAGCAATCTGATTCATCATCACTCCTACTGCTAAATGAGGGATGGGATGGAGGAGAAAAGAGGAAACAGGGCAAATTAGGAGGCAGCTGTGGTCATTCAGGTAAAGAAGGTCGTGGCTTGTTCTGAGGAGGACACAGTGCTGGTCATGAGATGTGGTCAGATTTGGATGTGATGCCTCCTGCATTGCTGTTTCCAGGAGGTGGTGCTGACAACTTAAGGATGTTTCTGCTACTTTTGTATGTTTCTAGTTAACTGTTGGTCGCTCTTTCAACAAACTCTCAAGTTATATACTATCTGCCAGGTGCTATCCTGGCATAATGGGTAAAGAAGTGAGCCAGACACTGTCCCCACCCACATGACACAGAACAGCAGGGAAAACAGGCAGAGCAGACACATCACAGTCCAATGTGCTAAATGCTGGAAAAAATACTAGAGGCATCACAAAGCAGCAAGCCATTCACCCTGGGAACAGGCACGAAGACGGAATAGGATTTGCATGGGCAGGAATGGGGCGGCAGGTGTCACAGGCGCAGGATAAAGCTGTCCGTGTCCGGAAGCAGTGAGGAGCCACAGAAGATGAGGCAGGACAAAAGTGAGAGCCAGGTTTCTAAACACCCTGGAATGCCAAACTAAAGCCATTAGACTTTATTCTAGGAGGCACACGAGTAGGTCCTGAGTAAGCCCAGTGGCAGCAGAGAGCATGAACGGAAGTAGAAAAAACTGGAAATACGAACTTCTTTTGTGACGCTATTGCTAATACCATTAGGAAAGATTCAGGATTTAAGAACAAAGATATTAATTGCAGCACAACTTAAAATAGCAAGAAAAAAGTGGAAATAGGCCTAATACCCAGCAAGAATAAATTATTTCTCATTGACATTTAAAAAATTGTACATAAGCCTCTTGGGAGGCTGAGGCATGAGAATCGCTTGAAACCGGGAGGCAGAGGTTACAGTGAGCCAAGATTGTGCCACTGTACTCCAGCCTGGATGACAGAGTGAGATTGTCTGAAAACAAAAAAATTGTATATAAGATAGCATAATATATTGACATTAAAAATGTTTTCCTTTGGGAGGCCGAGGCGGGTGAATCATGAGGTCAAGAAATCAAGACCAGCCTGGCCAACATGATGAAACCCTGTCTCTACTAAAAGTACAAAAATTAGCTAGGTGTAGAGGTACGTGCCTGTAGTCCCAGCCACTTGGGAAGCTGAGGCAGAAGAATTGCTTGAACCTGAGAGGTGGAGGTTGCAGTGAGCTGAGATCGAACCATTGCACTTTAGCCTGGCAACAGAGTGACACTCCGTCTCAAAAAAAAAAAAAAAAAAAAAAAAAATGTTTTCAGGCCAGGTGTGGTGGCTCACACCTGTAATCCCAGCACTTTGGGAGGCTGAGGCAGGCAGATCACTTGAGGTCAGGAGTTCAAGACCAGCCTGGCCAACATGGTGAAACCCCATCGCTACTAAAAATACAAAAATTAGCCAGGTGTGGTGGCGGGCGCCTGAGAAATACACATGGTCCGCACAGTTTAAATGGAAATACGTTGAAGGGCCACAGTGATTCTCTCTGGATGTTGAGATTATATGGTAAAGATTGACATCTGGATCTGACCATGTCTCATTAGCTCCTCAGAACAAGCCACCACCTTCTTTACCCTAAGATTGCCTTTTCCCTCTTTGTTTCTAAATTGTTGACAGTTTTCATGTGAATATGTATTTGTTTTATAGTCAGAAAAATTACTTCTAAATAAAGATTGAAAATCGATTTAAAATAAAGATCTGCCCAATCTGATGGAGAAGGGTGGCCTGAAGAACCGATTTTGAGCAGAGAACTAAATACTTTGGAAGCGGAGGTTGGTGGTGGGGGGGATGGGCGGGGGGGGTGGTCAGAGAAAGAACTTGCTTTCTGATTGAGGGTGGGAGAGACAGAAGAGTCAAAGATCAATTCAGCCTTACCTCTTCAGCCCTCCTCAGCGCAGCAGCCAGAGCGGTCCTGTTAAAACAAGTCAGATCACATCTTCCTCTGCTCACTACCGCCAGTGGCTCCCACGTTGCTTAGCATAAACACTGGTATCCTTAGAGTCACTTCACAGCATAAACTTCCCACCCATCCTAGGGTTCTCTCTCAGTTCCTAGCCTCTTCCCCCTCGCCTTCCCTCATTCCCTGCCTCTGTTCTCCTCACTCTTCCTGGAACAGGTGTAGGAGTTCCTGCCTCAGGGCCTTTGCACCTGCCAGCCATCTGCCTGCTTTCTGTGTCTGTTTTGCCCTCTCAACTCCTTGGAGTCTTGACTCCAATGTACCTTTCTCAGGGGGCCTTTTCTGGCCGTCCTCTCCAAATTACAGCCTCTAGAACTGTTAGCTTTTCCCTGCTTATTTTTTCTCTTTGCCTGCCCCACAACTTCATATAACCATCTCTTTTACTTATTTAACTTGATTTTTTTGTCTCCTTCGCTGTAATATAAATAGCAGGAAAGCAGGGATGTTGTCTGTTTTGTTCTGGGGATTTTGCCTAGGTTGAAGCCATCCTCCGAAAAGACCACAAAAAGATCACGAGATTTACCCACCGCTTAGTAAAAGGCATTTCTTTGATGGCTAAACTTCTTTCAATAGTAAACTCTCTCGGTACATTTCCACATTCTTTCTTGGTCACTTTTTTTGTTTTCGGGAACAGCATAATTTAGACTGGAGATTGCGGGGAGGTGGTGGTAACCGGGGTCCCGTGTCCGGCTGACTGGAGGATGGGGGCCACTGGGGCCTTGGTTCCAGCGCGGTTCCCACCTCCTGGGGCGCTGGGGGTGGCGCTGCTCACACGGCGCTCCGCTCGCTGTTCCAGTGGCGGTTTCTGGCGGATGTGGCCTGGGCGCCGCGATGATCGTCCAAGACATTCTCCTGGCCGCAGTGCAGTGGCAGGTCCGGTTCTGCTGGCGGGGGGCGCGGGTCGAAGGCGCGTAGACCGTGTCCCCATGGGGGCTTCTGGGGGTCCAGCTCCCACCGGAGAGGGGAAAGGCCGCTGCAGGCTGACGCCACGCGCCACTCAGACGAGCTGCGCTCGTGTCTCCCCCAGGCCCTGCCGCTTCTGGCGCAGAACGAAGCCTCTGGTGTCCCAGGCCGCGAAAACGCGACCCCCAACAGATTGGCTGGGACCCCCAGGACCCCGGCTAGTGGGGAGCCGCTGCGCTGGAGGGAACGTTCTGGAACGCGGGGCGGGGTCGGTGGACACTTCCCTCCTGCCTCTGGGCTCCAGCCTGATGTCTCCTCTCCGCCTCATTAGTTTTCGAATGGAAACAACCTGACGAGAAAAGCAGCAGCGGCGGGCGTTTATTCCACGCCCAGCCTCACCTGCTCTAGATCAGCCGAGGGAACACGGGGGGACGGCTCTCTCTATGACTAAAGGGAACTGAGGACGGAGGGGACGGGACTGGGCCGTCCTGGGGGGAGGGATCTAGACCAGGCCAGGCCGCAGACTCCTTCCCCGCCGGGCCACGTCCCAGGGTTGCTGTATCCCCCCCGCGGCCCACCAGGTGGCTGGAGCGCGTCACAAACCGGGCTGGACAAGGCCAGGAGAGCCGGGGCCACCTCCAAGCAGGGCGAGTCCCAGCCTATGGGGACGCCAGGCTAGGACGCGGGCCACCGAGGCTCCTAAGTCGCCGTGGCTAACAGCCCGGGAACGATGGCCACGGGCCTTGCATCCGCAGCTCGCAGTGCGTGGCTGGCACCTAGCCCTGCCCGGAAGCTCCTTCCTCCGAAGCAAGGCTGAAGGGCGAGAACGCCAGTGAGCAGTGAACAGCACGGGCAGTTTCCAGCCGCCACCACCCAGAGCTCTTCTTTAGTCAAGAGTGAAATAAAACAGAATAAAGTGGAACTGAAAATGGACTTGCTTTCTTGGGCCCCGTATGTAACTCTAGCCCACCTTTCCTGTCCAACCGCAGGTTGGCTGTGCTCCCCACCGCCAAATCCTCCGCTCCGTGGCCCCTGCTTCCCGGAGGCTGCCCATCCGGCTCCTGCAGCTCCATCCACCTTCCCCAAGCTCCCTGCAGCTTCTGTTCATCTCCTTCCTGAGATGTCACTTGTGCTGAGCATTCTGCTTGAGATTTCAGCTACCTGGGTACCTGCGGGTCTCACCCCTGACCACAAGCTCCTCAGGGAAGAGGAGATGGAAAAGTAACAAGACAGGATCAAGTTTGCGTCATCACTCTGGGACCTTGGGCAAATTACCTACCACATCTGAGGTCAGTTTCTTCATCAGTAAAATGGGGTATTGCCTGCTTTGCGGTATTGCTGTGCAGGTGAGTGATGGAGCCCACGCAGCTCATTTGCCTGCTATCCTATAGGTGCTCAAGGAATGTTAGCTCTCATCATAACTGTTAGTGAGCCTGGTTGGAACTGGTGAGTGGTTAAATTTTTTTTTAAATCACATTACTAATAGAAATTGAATGTTGGAGTATTTCTAGTGAGCATATGAGAGGGGGAAAAAAATAAAAAGATTGCAGTGGAAACGTTTCACTGTGTCTGCACTTCAGTAAGATGGGAGCTAAGCAGAGGCCTACTGTGTGTCCTGTGAGGCCACTGCATAGGAGGGGCCCTCAGGTGTCACTCAGAATGCTGTCTCTTCACCCTACCCAAGGCAGGTCCTGGAGACCTTCAGAGCCTGTTTTCTAATGCTGTGACAAACACCTAAAATGTCGACATTTGACTTGTGTGCTCGCAAATGGACCATAAAAGCGATGGCTTATGTTACTAATAAAATTATTATTTTTAGACCAACCCTCCACAAGAAAGCTTAGAAATTGCTTAAGTAGCTGAGACACTGGCCCACAGCAGGTGTGCTGGTAAGTGTTTAATAAGCAGCTCTCCAGGAGGAAATGGTGAGTGTGCATCTGTACTTATATACAATACATATATATTATAAACTTACTTGATATAAAGGACGTGTAACACAATTTACAAACAATAATCATATATTCTCTCATTTTTTTCTTTTTTTTTTTTTTTGTGGAGGGAGGCAGGTAGAAACTCACTCTGTTGCCCAGGTTGGAGTGCAATGGTGCAGTCATAGCTCACTGCAGCCTTAAACTCGCCGGCTCAAGCAATCCTCCTGCCTCAGCCTCCCAAGTAGCTGGGACCACAGGCACGTGACACCATGCCTGGCTAGTTTTTTCTGTTTTTGTAGAGATGAGGGTCTTGTACTGTTGTCCCAGGTGGTCTTGAACTCCTAGGCTCAAATGATTCTCTTGCCTCAGCCTCCCAAAGCTCTGAGTTTACAGGTGTGAGCCACCATGCCCCGCCTCACTAATCTTTATTGCAAATGCCACCCACCTATAACTTCAGTATGACTTGGTATTTCCTGCAAACTCACAATCAGTTTTTCTAATTCTGTCATCAAGAATAGTGTCACCAAACCAGACTACAAATAAATGTTTGACTCCTTTGTGAACTGCCAAATATGTCACTCATAATACTGATGAATGAGTGGAGCTCTGACATGCTACCGTGTGGGAGGCTGTGCCTCTGGGTATGGTAGGGACAATAGGGAGGACAGCTGTAACTTGAACCCCGGTCTGTGACTCCTCTTCTAATTATAACTCACAGTGATGAGAAAGTCAAGGAAGATTTGGCTCCTGCCCATGAGAACCTCCAATTAGTGGAGGGAAGAGGTGGTTAAGGTAGTAAGTAGCTGGTTAGTTGTGTTGTCTGAGATGGACAATAGGAGCAGAATGTGGAGTGGCCCCTGGATCGGGGGTCCAGGGGTAGGAAGGAGGTTGTGTTCCCCACCTCCCACCTCCCACTTCCCACAGTGGTAGCCTCGGCCTTCCAGGAACAGCTTCTCCCCCACCTGGAGGAAGGGACTGGAAGGCAGCAGTTATCGAGGCTCCACTGTCACAAAGACTCTGGAGCTGGCCTGAGAACTGAGGTTGCAGCAGTGCACTCAGCCTGCCTCCAGGGCCTCCTGGGTCTGGCCAGTAGGGAGATGAGGTCCACCATTGTTTTTTTTTACGTTTTTGTAGAGATGGGGGTCTACAAAATCTCTGTCAGAAGCTGGGATCATACAAAGGAGCATTAGTCTGGGAGCCAGGGAGGGAGGTTCTAGCTTCCCACTCACTGTGTAGTCTCCAGCAAGTCCTACCCCCTGTTGGGGCCTTTAGTTTCCTTATCTGGAATACAAGGGGCCTAGGATGGGTGGCCAAGACTCCTTCACTCAATTACCTGGTAATCTTGGCAGTTATCTGGAGTTCGCATTTCTCATGTGATTCCACCAGAGGGCGCCAAATCCTAGCTCTCGCCAACTTAGTTCCTAATGTGGGTGTCTAGTAGGGAGAGCGCAGAGGTGGAGTGTGAGTTGAGTGTGATAAAGTGTGTGGAAGCAATTAGCAATTAAGTGTATGAGAGAGAGAGAGAATTGTGTGTGTGTGTGTGTGTGTAGAGCACCAAAGCTCCTATAACCACCTATATCTCCCGCCCACCACCACCCTCTGCTGACTGCATCTTCAGCCACTTGAATTCTCCTTTCTTAGCTCTTAGGGCCTCCTTCACGCCCTGCCTGAAAGGTCTGGCCTCAGGGCCTTTGTCCTTGCTGTCCCTCTAGCTTGGAACACGTATCCCTAAGGCATCCACAGGGCCCTCCCTCCTTTCTTCTTCATGAGGCCTTCCTAACCAACCTACATAAAATAGCCACCCCCAAACTCATTCTATGCTTTAGTTAAAAATATTTTTTAAAAAACTGTGGTAAAATATATCATAAAAATACTATTTTAACCATTAATTTTTTAAAAATAAAAATATAGTTAAATACATGTAACATAAAGTTTCCTGTCTTAGCTATTTTTAAGTGTAGCGTTCAGTAGTGTAAAGTACATTCGCGTTTTTGTGCAATCGATCTACAGGACTGTTTTTGTCTGGAAAACTGAAGCTCTGCACCTACTTAACAAGAGCTCCCCATTTCCTCCTCCCCGTGGCCCCTGGCAAACACTCCTCCACTTTCTGTCTCTAAGAATTTGACTACATTCGGTATCTCATGTAAGTGGAATCATACAGTATTTATCTTCTTGTGGCTGGCTTATTTAACTTAGCATAATGTCCTTCTAGTAGTGATGAGCCCTCATGCTAGCATGTGCTGGAATTTCCTTCCTTCTTAAGGCTGAATAATACCCCAGTGTGTGCTCGTACCATGTTGCGTTGACCCACTCAGGGACGGACACTTGGGTTGCTTCTGTCATTTGGCTGTTGTGAATAATGCTACCATAAGCATGAGTGTATGAATACCTGTTTGAGCTCCTGATTTCAATTATTATTAGTATTATTATTTGAGACAAGGTCTCAGTCTGTTGCCCTGCATTGCAGGCGCACAGTCTCAGCTCACTGCAGCCTCAACCTCTCAAGGCCCAGGCAATCTTTCCATTTCAGCCTCCCGAGTAGCTGGGACTCCAGGCTTGCACCACTGTGCCCAGATAATTTTATTTTATTTTTTTGTAGAGACAGGGTCTTGCTCTGTTGCCCAGACTGGTCTGGAACTCAGCTCACATGATCCTCCTGTCTTGGCTTCCCACAGTGCTGGGATCACAGGCGTGAGCCATTGCACCTGGCCCACTTTCAGTTCTTTTTTCCATGCTTCATTTTTTTCTACAGAGTGCTGATTATCATCCAACTGCCCTCCTCCAGCCCACAACTAGAGATGCAAATGGTTTCTATTTGGTAGAAAGATAACCCTAAAAGTTATAATTGTATTGCCTTAAGGATATTAGCCAGTTTTATTTCTTTATTTTTTCTTTTCTTTTTTTTTTTTTTTGAGACAGAGCCTTGCTCTGTCACCCAGGCTGGAGTGCAGTGGTGCAATCTTGGCTCACTGCAACCTCCGCCTCCCGGGTTCAAGTGATTCTCATGCCTCAGCCTCCCAAGTAGCTGGGATTACAGACACCCACCACTATGCCCAACTAATGTTTGTGTTTTTAGTAGAGGTGGGGTTTCACCATGTTGGCCAGGCTGGTCTCGATCTCCCGACCTCAGATGATCCGCCCGCCTTGGCCTCCCAAATTGCTAGGATTACAGGTGTGAACCACTGTGCCCAGCTGCAACCAATTTTATTTCTAACCTAGTAATTTTATTCTAACATTCTTTTAAAAATGTCTATACTTAGGTCCTCTAAATGCTGTTTGGACTAGCTTTACCATCTTGTTTCATCGTTAATGATTAATAAATCTCTGTTTCATGTTCATTTCATCTTTGTTATGGGAGTCGTGTTTTTTAACTTTTAAAAAAAGTATTCATTGGCATCCAGAAGTTTTTCCCAGGGGCTAAAATCTGAGTTTGGATGAAATTCAGTACATCAGTAGTTTAGGACTTGGGGTGTTTGGGGGTGACCTGCACTAAGCCGTGCAAGTGCTTGGGGAGCCTCCTGAGTTGTGGCTCTGATTGGTGTACCCAGGGGGTCTGGAAATTCCAGGAAGCTGATGAGGACCTGGACCTGCTGGGCCCCAGGAAAGGTGGCAATCTTGCTCTAATACCACAATAACCAGTACTTCCTCAGCACCCACTATGAGCTATGCACATTCCGAAAGCTTCCTATGAGTTAGCTTATCCTCATACGGTCCCCCTGAAATAGATACTAGTTTGCAGATGAGAGAACAAGCTCAGAGGGTCTAAGGAACTCTGAGGATCACAGTTTAAGCAAAAATTACAGAAGAAAGACCTAAATAAAGTGGTTCTATGTGCATCAAGATGGTTGAGTGGATTTTTTCTCTAGTTCTGCAACTTCATCTAAGATCAAAGCCGAGAAGGGGAAGCTAAGGTATAGTCTGTGGTAGGGGCAGCCTTGCCCATGGGGGCAGACCCCAGCCACATAGGCAGACACCATCCATCAGGGGACTGTGGTCTCCCGTGGGACAGATGCACTTCCAAGGGGCTTGCTGAGAGATGCCAGTTCAAAGACTAGACCCTCCCCACCAGCTGCCTTTTCATTTTCATCCTGGTGATGGGAGAGGGATGCTGCCATTGGCGGGGGGATGGGTACAGACTTCAGGAAAGGAGCTCCTTACTCACCTCTCCACTCTGGGAGGCAGACCCTAAGAGCATCACTGTGAAGGTTGGGGGCCTGTGCCTTCCACTTGCCTCCCCCATACACTGATGTAGATCTGTCTTATCTACAGTGGCTGAGGGACAGGACCAGCAGAAGGTGAGGTGCTGTCGGTGATGAGACAGATAGGAAGCGATGGCTCCGGGATGGGCAGGGGAGAGGTGGCCAAGGGTGCCCCTCCTTCCTTCCTCGGAGGGTGAGGAGAATGGATGCTGGATGCTGGAGGAGCTTCCCCCACTGGGGGAGAAGGTGGCTGCAGGGGGCTGGGGACACAACCTGGGTGGAAGAGGTGTGCACAGATTGGTGCCAGTCTGTGGCCTGTTAGGAACTGTGCCACACAGCAGGAGGCGAGCAACAAATGAGTGAAGCTTCATCTGTATTTACAGCCGCTCTCCATCACTGGCTCACATTACCACCTGAGCTCTGCCCCATCAGATCAGCAGCAGCATTAGATTCTCATAGGAGCAGGAACCCTATTGTGAACTGTGCATGCAAGGGATGTAGGTTGCACGCACCTAATGCCTGATGATCTGTCACTGTTTCTCATCACCCCTAGATGGGACCATCTAGTTGCAGGAAAACAAGTTCAGGGCTCCCACTGAATTACACAGTTCACCATAGAATTATACAATTCTATGGTGAATTGTATAATTATTTCATTATATATTTCAATGTAATAATAATAGAAATAAAGAACACAATAAATGTAATGTGCTTGAATCATCCTGAAACCACCCCCCTCCCTGGCACCCAGTCTCTGGAAAAATTGTCTTCCATGAAACTGGTCTGTGGTGCCAGAAAGGGGAAGACCACTGCTTTAGAGGACTGTAACCTAAGGGGTCAGCTGGAAGATGAGGCCCAGGGTTCAGGGATCCCCAATGCCTGGTTGCTGCCAACTGTATGTCTTCATTGAGAGAACTAGATCAGCAGAATGAACCAGCAAGGAGAGGCCTGTGACTTTCCCAAGGGCAACTCCTAATGTAAGGGAACCTCTGTGCATCTCCTGCCCATGCCCCTTCCCATAAAGGGACCCAAAGAAGGAGACAGGGAGGGAAGGAGGGAACTCAGAGCAACCCCCGCCCTCTCCCAGGCCAGTGCCCAGTTCCACTCTGGGGGTGGGGAAGTGGGGCAGCCTGGTTTGAATGGGAGATTGAGGTTTGCAAATCAATGGAAAAAAACCTGGAAGAAAAACACCATTAAGAACCAAAAGATACCCAGAAGTCTGACACTGAGTTCATCAGTGTGCGATGACAAGCCTGTCCCAGCACAGGTGGGAGCTGTTGGAAAGCTGGGCGCAAGTGCTGGAACCCTCTGTGCCCGTTTCCTCTCGTATAAAATGGAGACAATTATAATACAGGAAAAGCTTCTCCCTCTTAGAGGTGTTGTGGGGGAGTCACCAAGTTCATTTCTGTACAAGGCTAGGCACGTGGACGGTGCTATAAAGACTAGGTGTCATTCTCCAAATTGTGACTTCCCCAGACACCAGTTCAACGTGCTTTCTTCCCACTTGATTCAACAGCAGCCATCTTGGTGGTGGGACACTTTGCTTGCTGTGAGAAGGATGGAGGAGAAGGGGCCTCTCAGGGCCAGGCCACAGGACCCGCCTCCACGTGTCAGGGCTTTCAGCAGCTATGGACCTGAGGGGGCTGCAACAGGCTTTGCAGGGAAGATGGGGAAGGGGGGTATGCAGAGAAAAGGCCTGGCCAGCATTCTGCTTTGAAACAGGGCTGGACACTTTGTGGTGGGGAGTCTGGGGCCCCCAGCATGCCCCTAACAGCAGGGAGGGTGTGCCTGGCAAACTTCAAACAGTGAATTTGCAAAGAGCACCAAGAGGAAACCTTCCAGAACCTTCTTACAGAACCTTTGGGTAGGACCCTCAGGATTCTGTTTTCCACTGTCCACTTAGTCCCTTAAAAAAAGGCACCTCCCCCTGTGGGAGATGACTGAGGTTGGGGGAGAATTAATTCCTGTTTTCCTTCCCTCATGGAGGATGTCAAGTATGAAATCCAAAGAATTTCTCTTTCTCCCGTTCAGTGTGCTTGAAGGAGAACCGCAGACTGAAGCATCAACTGGGGCAGGAGAACACAGCCTTTCTAGTCTAAAACTGGAATGGAATAAAAGCTCATTTAAAGAACTGCTTGGCTCTCGGTGGCAAAGCCGTGCCTGTAGGGTGGGCAGGAGCAAGTCTGTTAGGGAAAAGACAAACACATCACATGGTCCCGAGGCTTCCCTGCAACAACAAGACACTTGGCCAGGCCAAGAGGTGAAGTTCTTGTTTATTGTTGCAGCAACTCTTATACAGACATTAGCGTTCAGTTAAATAAAGGAAGATAGCACAGTAAATACATCACAACCCCAAACCGGATGACTGTGGCCACGGTACAGAGGAGGGAGGGAGGGACCAGTGACCAGACTGTCCAGGAAGTACATTCAGTGGGTGTGCAGTGTCCACATTCCAGGCTCACGTGTAGATATATTTTATTTATATATTTATTTATATTTATATAGAGATCATTGAGTTTTGTGTATACAAAGAACAATATTGTTACAAATACAATACTATACTTCTCCCGACGCTTTACAGTAAGCTCTATTTCACCCTCTTTACAGAACAATAGTACAAGTTCATACGCTAGGTGCTGTGCTAAGTATGTACAAGAAATGTCATTCCCACACAATCCTCACACACTGCCTTGATGGAGGGGAAGAAGATCAGAGTCGTGTGCTCAAGTTGACCCAGGCCAGGGAAGGAGACAGACGTGAAACTCAAACCGACAGGTGGCCTGTGAATGTGAGTAAACACATCTAAGGAGGGGCCGCCCCTGGTTGTAAACATTGGTAACGGCTACACCACTGGGTCGAGGACCCCGGGAAGGGCTCTGCAGATGGTTTTCATCCATGTGTCGGGGGTGTTGGTGCCCACAGGGTGAGGGGGGCAGAGGAGTGATGGGGGAGGTAGTAGGTTACTCTGGGACTCCCTGAAGGCGGTGTTGATGGGCAATGTTCAGAAAGCAAACCCGTGCACAGGGATGCGGTGCCCCTGCGATGTGCTCCGTCCCCCAGGAGCCTGCTCTGGTGAGGGAGGAAGGTGTCGCTGGAGACATGGGCTCCAGGTATTGGTCTTTGGGGGTTTCTTCCTCTCGTGAACCCAAGGCTGATGGTGGCTCCCTGAAATGCTCACATTGGAGAAGAGGCAGGGTGGGTTCTGGTGCCTCTGCCTGGACCAGAAGGGGGAGGCGAATGTGGGAGTTCATCCCCAAAGCTGAGCCACCAACACACCCTGGCAGAGTGGCCACAGTGGCTCTGTGCCCTCGCAGCATTTGGGAAGGCTGCTCTGTACATAGCCTTCCTGTTACATGGGGTATTTAGTTATTTACATATACAACTATATATACTGGGATGACAGAAGGGAAGGAGACCACCACTTCTCTTGGGACTTTCAAAAATCTAGTGACTCACTTTTAAGACTCCGGCTGCTGGGGTGACCCATACCTAGGCTCACTCCCTTGCCTCAGTGGTAGCAGGAAAAAGAATCCACTTCAGCTGGGTGGGAAGTACCAAGCTCCAGCAGCTTCCACTCACTGGGTGTGAAGACACACTTGGATTAACACAAAAGAATGTGTTGGATAAATCATCTCACTCTTACGTTACAGGGTCAGTCCTCTAGGAGAGCTTGCAGAATTGGCTTTTTCAGCACCTCTCAAAGTTTACAAGGTTTTTGTGCAATAGGAATAGAAAGTAGAGTCTCTCCTTGAGGTGAAGATATGTAACTCTTACGTCCAGGTTGTACAGGGACGAGCTACTGGAGTTCTGTCCCCTGGCCAATCAAGGGCAGGCCTCTGTGGTGCTGCCCAGGTGCCGGGGGGGCAGATAAGCATGAGCCCCTGCAATGATTTTCCAAGGCTCCTGATGCCTGAGATGCCACCAGTAACACTCCATTCCTGTTCTCATCCACTCTTATTGGCAGAGGAAAGATGAACTGGCCGTTGACTCTTTACAGTCTCATTGTTTTACCTGATACCGTACAGCAAATGGAGAACCTGGGCCATGGTTCCTTCCTGGTCCCCATGTTTGTGATGGATTGACCTTGGGGCTGGTCTCCCAGCAACATTCTGTAAAGCATCTTTCAAAGAAGTCCAGAGGAGCTTTATGGCCCAACCCAGAGCCCCTGGCCCCACCCCATGCCACTCTCTGCAGTAGCAGAAGCCCCTTTCCCCACAGGGCACCTGGGCAGCCAGTGGCCTCCCTTCCTTAGGGCTCCTTTGTAGTACCGTGAAACAGAGTTTCGCTGCTTGTTCCTTTCAGGCATTGAGCTTCCCTGATTCTAAGCAGAAAACTCAGAAGGTACAGAGGTCTCAGGGGAACTGATCACAGAGCTCTCTGGTTGAAGTCTCTTGTTCCTAATCTTGTTATAGTCACTTTTCTCCCTCCTTGAAATCCCTCCATTCTCTCTATAAATACATGCTACCCAACATTTGCTCACTGAGTTCCTATTTCCACAGACACAACATAAATATCCTGGATGCAGAGAACAGGGACTATATTAATTACAAAATATATTAGTTTCTCTTCCCCTGTCTCTACTGAGGTCATGAATGAAACAAAACAAAAGCAAAGCCAAATCACACCTCACATGAAAACAAAATGCTCTTTGGACCAAGAATAAGTGAAAACTGGCTCAGAATTATAATATTACTAAAACATCTACACTGAACCAAGACGGAAGCCATAAATATGAGGCACCTAATGAAAACACAGAACATTCCACACCAGCTGAAAACGCTCTCAGGCCCACAAGGCAGCAAGATGTTGTTTCTCGGCCACATCTGGGGATTCTTAGGCATAACTTGAGGTTGCTATTGACCCCTTAATTTTGTGGCTAATGTACTGCTCTGGTCTTTCCAATATCACATCCTGCCTAGTGGCCCTGAGCAGAGAAGAAAGCTGGTCTTACCTTGGGCCAGAACACAACGCTATGGCACCTGGAGCCTCGCCTTGCGGGGAACAGTCCCTCCTCCCCAGACTCCTGGGATGTGTGTTTGCAGGGGGAGGGGGAGTCCAGGAGGGGGATCCTTTAAGCCAAGGTGGTGCTGGAGGGGATGGGCCTCAGCCGCAGAGAGGGCAGGTCCTTCAGGACGAGGCTGAGCAGCCCTTGCGTGCCTGGCCACCTGCCAGGGAAGGGGCCTCCCATAGAGGGTAAGTTTCCAGGGGATCTGTGTGTCTAATCTTCAGCTTGTCTTATTGGTGGTAGGAGCAGGGAAGGGTGATATGCAAGGGACTGTGTGTGTGAGAGACACAGAGAGAGAAGCAGACAGTACCTGCCTGTGTTTACATAATGGTTGATAAATTTTAGGACAACTTGGCAAAGCTTTGGATGCCCCATGAATTCCCAAGGTCTCTGGAACACTATGGTGTCCTTGCCCAAGGCAGTTATTTCCCCTTTCATCTTGAGGTGAGAAGGCTCGTATTAGAAAACATACATACGTTGAAATTAAAACTAGCGATAGAAGAGGTTTAAGGTTGGCTCAGAGATTCTGGGAGGAAATAATGTACGGTGCCCCAACTACATGGCAGGCAGTGTATAACCTTAACGACGTGGGCTGGCCCTGGGTACTACCACATTCCCACAGATAAACTCAGAGAGCAGAGATCAGCAACTGGGTTTTAGGCACTGCTGAATCAGCTGCTTCACTGCCCTGGGAGCTCTTTCTAAGAGGTCTGCACCTCTTGGGAAGGGAGTATTCCCTGTTAGGCAGTGACAGCCCACCTTTGGACACCCCCAGAAGGCCCTCCTGGATGGCCCTGGGTCGGTACCAGGTGGGTGGTGGCTGCTCTCCATCCTCAAGGGAGTGCATACGAAACTTCCCCTGGTATTTTTAAAACAAAAAGCAAATTGGAGAGAGTAAAGAGGTCCTTGCGGATTCTTCTCTTTCTGTGTAAAACCGAATGCTGGGCGCGAGAGGGGAATGTCTCAGTGGACACAGGGATGCAGCACGAGAAACACAACCACAATGAGGAGAGTCCTCCATGCATGCCACTGCGCGAGGCTGTGGTCAGATGTAAACAGGCTGCTCCTGGGCCGTCAGCAGTCTGTACATGGCGGCTGGCATTGTCTTCATGTGAATCTGAGGGTATAGAACACACTTTAGTGGGGGCCGAGGCTGGGAGGTGGCTGCATGGGACTGCCCAGGGCTGGAGAGAGAGGCAGTGCCTCTCCCATAGAGGGCCTTGAAGATACCCCCCTACCGCCCAGCCACCACCAGGGACCTGACCCAAGGTGGCCTCCAGGAAGAGTGGAATCCACTGACTTTCTCAAAAGCTTAGGGGTGACAGAAATGAACAACAAAAACCAGGCAAGACTTATTTCTCAGTCAACTGCTCTTGCTCTCACCAGACCCTACTCTTTTAAAGAGAGAACTCTGAAAATGGAGGGAGAAGGCTCCACGCTTCTCAGGGCGCCTGCCTCCCTTGCCTCTCTTGGCAGATGAGGCAAGGATGACAAATCAGCCCTAGAATAGCAGTGATGACTGACAGCAGTGATGAATGGCATCAGTGATAACTGATAGCAGTGATGAATGACAGCAATAATGACTGACAGCAGTGATGAATGACAGCAATGACTGACAGCAGTGATGACTGACAGCAGTGATGAATGACAGCAATGACTGACAGCAGAGATGACTGACAGCAGTGATAACTGATAGCAGTGAATGACAGCAGTGATGAATGACAGCAATGACTGACAGCAGAGATGACTGACAGCAGTGATAACTGACAGCAGTGATGAATGACAGTAGTGATGACTGACAGCGGTGATGAATGTCAGCAATTACTGACTGACAGCAGTGATGAATGACAGCAGTGATAAATGACAGCAATTACTGACAGCAGTGATGACTGACAGCAGTGATGAATGACAGTAGTGATGACTGACAGCAATTATTGACTGACAGCAGTGATGACTGACAGCAGTGATGAATGATAGCAATTACTGACAGCAGTGATGACTGACAGCAGTGATGAATGACAGTAGTGATGCCTGACAGCAGTGATGAATGACACAAATTACTGACAGCAGTGATAACAGACAGCACTGATGACTGACAGTAGTGATGCCTGACAGCAGTGATAAATGACACCAATTACTGACAGCAGTGATAACAGACAGCACTGATGATTGACAGTAGTGATGACTGACAGCAGTGATGAATGGCAGCAGTGATGACTGACAGCACTGATGACTGACAGCAGGCAGCAGTGATGACTGACTGACAGCACTGATGACCGACAGCAGTGATGAATCCAACAGTGATGACTGACTGACGCACTGATGACTGACAGCAGTGATGAATCCAGCAGTGATGACTGACAGCACTGATGACTGACAGCAGTGATGAATGGCAGCAGTGATGACTGACTGAGAGCACTGATGACTGACAGCAGTGATGAATGGCAGCAGTGATGACTGACAGCACTGATGACTGACAGCAGTGATGAATGGCAGCAGTGATGACTGACTGACAGCACTGATGACTGACAGCAGTGACGAATGGCAACAATGATGACTGACTGATAGCAGTGATGACTGGCAGCAGTGATGAAACGTCATGCCACACTGCACTGGGGTCACACCTCTGGAGGGCCACTTTGTTGATTCGACTTGAGTCTAAGACTTAAATCTTTTAAGTACATTTGGGGAGATTAACTGGGGAAAATGGAGGCAACTCAGGCAGCCATACAAAAAAGCAACATGAAGCTGAGTGTTGAAGAGAAGCACATAGATAAAGCACATCAGATGAAAGAGAAGGCTGAGGGTGACCTGATTCCATTTCATGGAGGAGCTCCTGGACAACTGCTTGCTAATGGGTTTGGCATTTGGTCAGACAGAGATAGGTCTGGTTGCTGGGGAGTGTTCAGGATTGGAAACTCAGGGAGCTTTCCTGGAAGGTCTGCTCAGGGCCACAGTGAGCATGAGGCAGGGGCACCAGATGCCACCCTCAGCACCAACCCCAGCCCCGGACCTCTCCTACCTCCCCAACAGCATTGGAGAGAATGTGGACGATCTTCTCATGGGGGGTGGCCACGACGCTCTGTCCATTGATTTCAATGATCCGGTGCCCCACACGGACACCTCCTCTCTCAGCTATTCCCCCCTCGCATGAGGCTGCAAATCTGCCAGAGTCAAAGGCCCAGTTACCCTCATCTCAGAGAGTGCAGTGGGGCTGGAAGGCCGTTTTTCCCAAAAGCTCCCTGCCCCCACACTCTCCTCTTAGAGAAACCAACATGGTTAGGCTTTGGGCATTTAAATCTCTTAGTGTCTTTCACAAAAAAAGAGGTGCTGTCAGCCCACACGGCCACCTTGTTCATGCAGCTTGCACAGAGATTGTAGCACATCACTGGTTTTCATGGCACACTGAATTCTACTTTTCATCCCAGCTGGGGCTGGGTAAAAAGGGCCATTTGGGCCTGTCACAGAGTCGCCAGTGTTTTTAAACTGTCAGCCTGTGTGACACAGGTTAGTGTTAGTTCCCACAGTCATGACTGGGACTCAAGCAGTGAAGTGTTTAATGCTAGCAGACTGTTTTTAGGGTCATGATTGCCTGAGCCACAGTGGGGCTGGAACTCCACTCTGTGTTCCAAAGTGTGGCTGGCTGGAGGGAAAAGGCTCCTTTAGAGTTTCCCAACCCAGTGGCCCCTGTTAAAACTCCCTTCCCACAGAAATGATAGTGAGGCTGGATTTTGTGATGGCACAGCAGGGCACTGCGGTGACCCAAGGCTGCAGGCAGGACTGATGAGCCCTCCATCCTCACCTTACACACACTGCAACATGACTTTGCCCAAAAGAGTAGGTCTGAATTTACTAAGTTGACTTTTAATTCCAGACCATGCACCTTTATTTAAAAGTGGATGCAGACAAGATTGCAAGTGACATCTTGCAGCAACATGCTGTGTGATTCTGTGATGTGTGACCCAGCTGCTCTCTCAGCTAGTCTGAGGTCAAAACATTCCTTAGGTGTTTTCTCAGTGGACCCATAGGTGTTATTTAACAACTCCTTGTTCATATCTGAACTTTTAATACTATTTAACTATGAACAAAGCATACAAGTACAAGTACAAACCAATGAAAAGATGATATCAGAGCTAAACTGTAAAGAGTAACCCTAGGTCCTGTCCTAACAGGCAAACTAGGCTACTCAGGTACAAAGAACACAGGAAGTGGGGCTGGATATTTCAACTCCAACTGGGAATTTCAAGGGTATTTCTAAACCTTAAAATGTATTTGGAATGATATTTTAATTACCTAAGACTCTTTTTTTTTTTTGACAGAGTCTTGCTCCGTCACCCAGGCTGGAGTGCAGTAGCAGGATCTCCGCTCACTGCAACCTCTGCCACCTGGGTTCAGGCGATCCTCCTGCCTCAGCCTCCTGAGTAGCTGGGATTACAGGTGCCCACTACCACATCCAGCTAATTTTTGTATTTTTAGTAGAGACTGGGTTTTGTCATGTTGGCCAGACTGGTCTCAAACTCTTGGCCTCAAGTGATCCACCTGTTTCTGCCTGATGGCCAAGGTTTGAAGGATCACTGAAACACTGAACTGTTTGAATCTCACTTGTGACTGTGGGAACTGAGCCCAGCCCCTATACCCTCAGGCTTCGGAGTCAGCTGCTCTGCGGGGATTCTGTGCAGCCTGGGTGGACAGCCCAGAGGCAAGGAGGCCCTTGGAGGGCGCATCCCAAACTCTCAAGCTGGCAGCTGGGAGGGCAGCCCTGCATGTCACAGAAACACTGGATTCTGGGTGGGAATCTCTGCTGAAGGGACTCTGTCCACAGAGGGAGCTGAGCCTGCTTCACCCACTCATGCTCTTCCTTGACGGATTCCTTTAGGGAACAAACTGGCTTAAAAAGAATCAAAGGCCATGCTACATTTTTATTTGTCAACATTGTGGAAAGGAGTGTGGAAGGTGTTCTACTTACAATTCCATTCTGGACGCTGAAACCCAGCTGGTAGCGAAGGTCTGGTCTTCTGATTAACACGGTGGTCACTGGAGGACATCTTACAATATTCAGCTTGACCCGGGACTGATTCTTTAAGCCCTTAAACATGAATAAAGTACAGTGGGTATGGTGCCCACCAAGGCAGACAGCATAAACAAAAGCAGGCAGCACTAAAGGCAAGAGAAGCCACACTGAGTCTTCCGAAGGACCCGCCACCTGCCGTCTTCCAGTGCCCGGGCTGGTTACAGTCACTGCTCAACTTTACCTACTCAGGGCAGATGCCACACAGTACAGATGGGCCCTTTCAGCCCATGCACAGATGGGGTTCCTGTGGTAATGCCTTCCTTTTGGGAAGTAGGCTGGGTTCAAGGGATCTGATCAAAGTACTTGTGCAACTATTAGGAAGTGTCAGATGTGCTTTTTGGCTTCAAAGATGAAGGAAGCACACTATTTGCCCCAGCCAGGAAAAATGGAAGTGGGAAATGGACTTTTTTTTCCCTGAAAGATAAACTCTAGCAATGACTCCTCTTCTAATAAAGGACATCTAACTCAGAGCAACTGGCCCGATGCATCATGGCTGTCTTCTCTGGTCTCTGATGCTCCTCTTTCCCATTCTTTCTGTCAGTGAGAGATTTTACAGCTATCAGCATTCCCACAGCAACTGGGGACTCCAATCAGTGTTGCCTCCTTGGGGGAATGGGGAGGGTTGCAGGATCGGTGTTGATGGAGAAGGAAGGGGAAGAAATATGGCTTGCAGACCGTGGTTTCGTGATCCCTAATGACACACCTCTCCCTCTAAATTAAAATGAAGCATGGAGGGAAAGCTGGTCTTTGACTACAAAAAGGGACTAATTTCAGACCCTGTGTAGAAAGCTTCCACCTCATTGTGGTCTGAGCTGAGCTTAGGTTCCTGCTCCTGTCCCCAGATCAGACTCACAGCAGTGACAAAAGCCCTGGTCTGCTCAGAAGCATCTTTAGAAAAACCATCACAAAGCTACACTTGCCCTCAGTTGAGCGGTGGGAAGGTTTCCTCCTGCAGGCCCAACTGTCAGCTTCCCCCTAGAGGAGGGTGCCAGACAAAAGGAACTCAGCCCTGAAACAAATGTCCATCTTCCACTCTCCCCAGGCTGCCTGCTCTGCCTCAACAAGCTCTTGATTGCCAGATAGGGGGAGAAGGAATGGCAGACAGCACGTGTTTTTCCACCCCTTTCAAGTCATGATATGCAGGAGAATCTTGTTTGCATGCTGGGCTAAACAGACCAAACTGTTGTAGCTAAAGGCCCTGCAGCCCCTGGCCCTGCTACGAGAACTGAGGCAGCAGGGGTCAGAGCCCTCAGTGGGAAGCGCCTGCCCAATCGGACTCCCATCTACAAGGCCAGCTGCCTGGGAAACCACTCAAGGTCAGTCTCAGGCCCACTCCTCCAAAGGGAACTGTGGGGTGGGTGGGAGGAGAAGTGGGTAACTTTTCCACCAGGACAGAATAGCTACCAGGGAAGCAGGAGGGACCCAGGGAAAAGACAAACTCTGTTCCATCCAAGCCCACAGTATCGTCCAGAGATAGCACCTGCTCAGCTCACAAATGGGTCTAGTTTGTGCCCTCTACGAGTAAAGTGGAAAGAGAACCTGGGAAGAACAGTGATAAATCCACAGAAAGCAAGCATGAAGGGTGATCATCTGGATCATCTGCCTCTTATTCTATAAATAGAATTCTGCAAATTCCACAGCCACTACTGCTGTCACCCCTTGACCAGGCTACCAAATCTTTTTCAGTGCGAGGTCAGGCCTTACATTTCACACTTTAAAGATGAAGACATAGACATAGAGCTCGCTTTGTCCAAGGGCTCTGTGGGGTCAGGACTGGGACTATGGATCCCCCGCTCAGGCACCCTGCCTAGAAACTGATGTTAGACGACTTCAGTGCAAAGAGAATCTGTAGCAAGAGTGCTTCTCGGAGTGGCAGAAGTGACCTGCACCCCTTTTGTATCTGAGTTACAAAATATGCTTTAGATTGAGGGAGAGGCAGGGGCTAATTTGCCTCTGGTAATCCAGCTTTAGTATGCTTGGCCAACAGGTATATACCAATGGCTCTTAAACCAATTGCTCTTAAACCCCACATAGCAGCAGCAGCATCCCCCGGCCACTTGTTAGAAATGCAAATTCTGGGCTCTACCCAAGCCCCACTGAATCAGAAAACCCAGGGGTGGGACCCAGGAATCTGTAAATGACAAATCTCCCAGATTTGGGTACACACTCAATTTTGTGATGAACTGGTGTAGACTACCACTGTGGAACAATGAATGGCCTCACCTACATCCAAGTGGCTTAATTTCTCCATGGATGACTAGACCCAAAGATGTCAATTTACTAGTCACACCTGCAGCCAGTGTGCTCAGTGAGAGCAGATGCTGGCAAGGGTGGGGTGAGGGGGACAGCTTGTGGGAAATTTGGTTGGCCCAGTCATCATACAGCTGACCCCTAAGATCACTAAGGTCCCAAAAATCACTGTTGCATCAAAACCCACCCTGATGATGAAACTAACTGAACCAAAATGACTGTAATTACCTGTCACTGAACACTCACTCTTGACTGGCATTGACCTGGAAATGACAGGAGCTGTCTCATTTAATGTGGTGGCCATAATGATTCCTATTTTATAGAAGGGGAAACTGAGGCTCAGAGATATTAAATGACTCACTCATATTTACACACAGCAAGATTCAATCCTAGGTCTGTCCATATTCAAAACATGCAGTATTTCTACATCATAATGCCCCGTATACACGACTGGAGAGAGTGTGTCTTCTGTGAATAAGGCTTGTTCCACAAAAACCATGGGGTTAGCCACTAAACAAATCTGTGTCCCCAAAATTCCCGGCTTCAATTGGGGCCATCATTTTGTTCATCTTCCTACGTGGCAAGAGTTTTTCGGGGTTCCTGGTCCTCATAAGTCCCCCACCCCCTGGCTTCCCCACTGATTTTTGGTTCTAGGTTGTGCTCGGAATGTGTGAATTTTGATGGAACTGAATTTCCCTGCTGTCAGCATCTGCTTCCCCAGCGCTCTGAATTCCTCTGCTTTCTGCAGGACTTGAGCCTCCCCATGGCTGTTGCTCAGCTTGTGGTCTCCATGTACCATGTGACTTGGTGTTCACACTCATGCAGCATCTCCTGGTGGTTCTGGAACATCTCCAGGGAACTGCTCTGGTTAAGGAAATGATTCCAAAGCAGAGCAATGGAATGAGTGTGATTGTCCCTGGGGGAAATGAACATCTGTGAAGTATCCAGGCCTTCCGTACCCAGCAGGTCCCATCGTCCCCATCGACAGCAGGAGATGCTCTGGCCTTCTGCTCCTGACAACGGGACCAGCACAGCCTGGTGAAGAAGACTCTCGTGGTGTCAGAAGACCTGAACTCAAGTTATATTTCTGCTACCCCAATCAGCAGGATCTGAGGCCCTTTGCTCGCCCTTGCCCCACCTCAATTTCCTCATCTTCACAACAAATGGTGAAGCTCACCAACATCTCTACCAGTTCTAATTTCTGTGATTGCACCCCCTTTAATGTGTTTTTTTCCTAAATGCCTTTGCCTGTGATACCAAATCCCAACCATTATGCTTAAACCTATTCCTAAAATTTAAAGTGGGCTTCTTCTGCGGGGCTGGGAGGTCCGTGGAGAGCAGCTCAGACATTCATGCAGACATTTCCATCTGCTTTGAGTGCTTCCTCCTTCCCATCAGCTTAATCAATACATATTTACAAATCACTTGTCATGTGAAGAAATGCATTAGGCACTGGAGATTCAGGGAAGGGCACCCTCTCCTAAGCTGGACAAGAGAAAATATTGGTACTAAGCACAGACCTATAGGCCCAGAGGGGGCTTGAGTCCCTTCACCCTTTTCTCTCTCTCTAATCACACACCAGGAGACTAGGAATTAGTGGGAAAGAAGAGAGATGAATGATGAAGACAGGAGGAAAGGAGCATGTTGTTAGAATCTCAACCCTTCAGGCAAAGCCACCTGCTTTAAATGTTTACACCTATTAACCACTGAGATTATTTAGGTATGCTTGTGTGATACAGAAAATGTTGCTCAACATACTGAAAAGCAAGAGAATGACTCTATTTTCTCAATGTTGCCTAAAAATTCACATTGCTCTGGTGGGTTCTTTCCTCCTCTGTGAATTGATTTAAGATGCCTCATCTGTCCCTCAGTGAAAGATTTTCTAGATTGGGGAAAATGTGTTTCAAGATGAAGCTTAGAGAAATAGCAATTTGAAATAACCAGACCATGCATTTGCTCTGCTGTTCCTAACCAATGTTTCACATTGGGTCCCATTAGCTTGGATTTCTCAGCTGCCATTTTATTGGAGGTGCCAATTAAATAAAGGGTCATTTGGTCCCCATGACAACAGTGGAACCATGCAGCAAATTAAGAAATCTGGTGGGAGGGGAAGGCCAGAGAAGAGGAGAGAAAAGAGAAGCCAGGATGGTCTCTATAGCAACGGGAGAGCAGAACCATGATGCTCCTGGGAAGCAAGGGAAGCTATGCGCTATTCTAAAACAGAGCAAAAATCCAGAGGGCAGGACCACACAGGCAAAGGCATGGAAAGAGGCAGGCTGTAAAATGTTCCACCCACCAAGAGTTATGCCTTGGGAATTAATTATGACCTGAAAAATAAGAGGTAGGAAGAGTAAGACAAGTCAATACCTATAATTCTATTCTAGAAATCCATTTCCTGTAACCTGAGGGGGAAATGGTCAACCAATATTGACATGATGCAGAACGCATGCTTTGGACCCCTGTTCCTGAAAGTGTGGCCTGCAGACTAGTGATGCCATCACCCCCAGGGAGGCTGCTGAAAATGCAGAATCCCACCTTATACCTGATGAATCAGAACCTGCATTCTAACAAGATCCCCAAGTAAGTCCAATCAGTTTGAGAAGCACTGATTCATCAGGATGAGAGTTGCTTGTCAAAGTCACTACAGAGAGCCTGGACATACCCTGAAACAAATTAGAACATGCAGCCTTGAAGCGACCCAGATGCTGCCCTGCAGTGGCCCGAGGGGTGGGGGTAGGGCAGTGCACACATCTGTCCAGGTGCAGGCAAAAAGGGGTGTGTTTTCTAGAGAATTTTTAAAAGGTAATACAACCCACTGAAGTCAGTCTGTATTTGGTACTGGAGATTCTGGCTGTTACCAGTGGTTATCCCTCCTGCCAGCCAGGGCGGTCTACGGATGGACCGTCACATTTCCCCATTCAACACCTGGTGCATTGTGGCAGGGAAGAGAGTTCAGCCATGCTCTAATTGGGGTCTGCCCTGCTAGGTCCTTCTTTACTATGGGCGGCCACGAACGCACTGCTTTTCTTACTCTTCATCTTCATCAGTTACATCTCTTTCATCACCACTCCACCTTTTAATTTTCTGGTTCTATAGAGGTTACATTTATAGACATCAAAGTTCAGCTCCTCAAACAATCTGTTTCCGCTTAGGAAACTGTGCAGACAGAGCTCCGTCTGTACTCCAGCGAGCTTTGCTTCCACCTTGATGCTGTGATCCCACTGCAGCTGCAGAGGGAGTCAGGCTGTCCTCACAGCCTCACTGCTTCCCTCCTCTGGTCCCTGTGCAGATGAGGAGGGAGGGGTGTGCAGGAGGATGAGGACTCACTGGCCAGCTGGGGGCCCTGGGCAAGTCTCTGTGCCTTCAGGGTCTCTGATGGCCCATCTGTGCATCTAGCATCTGCTGTCTCCCTTGTGAGCTGTCCCGAGGAGGAAGGGGAGGTGACTCCAGGCCATGAGCTGGAGTCCTCGGGCCTCAGGAAGCCCAGCTCATTCCTCCCCAGGCCCCATCCCCACCCTTACTTAAGTCCTGCCCTTGTCTGAATCTGTCCTTAGTCTGCCATGACAAAGTACCACAGACTGGGTGGCTTATAAACAACAGACATTTATTTCTCACAGTTCTGGAGGCTGGAAGTCTGAGATTAGGGTACCAGCACTGTCAGGTTCTAGTGAGGGCTCTCTTCTGAGTTGCAGATGGCCAACTTCTAGTATCTTCACATAGCAAAAGAGAGCTTGCTGGGGTCCCTTTTATAAGGGCACTAATCTCAATCATGAGGGCTACACCCTCATGACCCAATCACTTCCTAAAGGCCCACCTTCAAAGAGCATCACATTGAGATTAGGGTTTCAATATGTATTTGGGGGGAACACAAATATTGTTCAGTTCTTAACTCCACTATCCCCTCTCCTCCCCAAGCTTTCTAGACCCAGAACAACTCCCCACAAACCCTCCCTAACCAGCTTCCCTCTCTCACCAATTTCTCTCTCTTGCATCTGAACTCCTATGCTGCTCAGGCAATTCCTCAACCTCAACACTATAGACATTTGGGGCTGGATAACTCTGTGCTGTGGGGCTGTTCTGTGCATTGTAGGATGTCTGACAGCCTCCCTGGCCTCTACCCACTGGATGTCGGGAGCACCTTCTCCCCAGTGGTGACAGCCCAAACAGTCTGCAGATATTTTGGGGCATGCAAGATCATCCCTGTCTGAGAAGTACTGCCCCAGGGTCTGGCCTTGGGCCTAGCATTTCACCTGACACCCTTCCTGGGATGACTCTGTATTGGAGGTTGTATGATCATGGATAATTACATACCTTTCTGTGTCTCAGCTTCCTAACTTCTACAGTGGGTACAACAGCAGTGCATGCCCACAGAATGCTGCTCTGAGGGCTCAGCAAGTCAGTCCACACACGATCTCAGAGCACACAGCACTCAGAGCATACAGAGCACAGACACACAGCACTGAGCTCTGCAAGCCAAAAGTCCTTTCACTTCTCCCCCAACCTGACCAAGCTCCCCCGGGGCCAGGACTGTGTCCACGGGGCCCCTGCGTTCCACAACCTCTCAGCAGTTCTGCACCCCAGGTGCATGCATTTTTTTTTTCTTTGAGATAGAGTCTCATTCTGTCACCCAGTCTGGAGTGCAGTGGTGTGATCTTGGCTTACTGCAACCTCCGCCTCCCGAGTTCAAGCAATTCTCCTGCCTCAGCCTCCTGAGTAGCTGGGATTACAGGCACCTGCCACCATGCCTCGCTAATTTTTGTATTTTTAGTAGAGATGGGGTTTCACCATGTTGGTCAGGCTAGTCTTGAACCCTGACCTCGTGATCCGCCCGCCTCGGCCTCCCAAAGTGCTGGGATTACAGGCATGAGCCACTGTGTCCTGCCAACCCCAGGTGTTTAATAAGCAACTTGCTCACTGGCAGGAACAACTTGTGGTCCTGCCTCCCTGGCCCCCTCCCCCCGCCACCTCTCCATGTGATCACAGCAATGCCAGACTAGCCTTTCTGCACCAGGCTCAGACCCCATTTCTCCCTGACTCAACAGCGGTCTCTGTCCATCAACTCAAGCAGAAACTTCCAAAGGTCACTTCCCTTTCTGCTACCAACTTAGGTTTTACTCCTTCAAGGTTAACTTTAAAATCACATAAAATGGTCCATCTAATCACCCACAGCCTCTCACCTTCATGTTTCCCTTAAGGCCACAGAGCCCTTGTACTTCTCTAATTACCCCCACATGCATACTGTCATCCCAGCTTCCCCAGAGTGCGGCTCAGGGCCTCACAGAGGCTCAATTAAACCTGTCTGAATGAATATGCATGTTCAAAGTCGATTCTCTAATCTTATCTTTAATGTGTATTAAGCAAGAGGTAGAATTTATTTAAGTATAAGATATAAGAAAAAGTAATTAAAGGAGGCCAAAGAGGGCTATTTCTTTCCAGGTGTGATTATCTTATGTGGAATTAGAATTTAATCTATTTCATTAAAAACAAAAAGGCACCATCCGTGTGCCCTGTATACTCACCTTCACCTCCCACCCCTACCCCCTCAGCCGAGGATGCTGGCTTTGTGATTTTCTTTTGCTCACAATGACTATTGTATGAATTAATTCCCCTCTTCCTCCTCTCTCTCTCACACACACATGCACATAATACACACACAGCTATGTTCTAGCGAAGTCTTTCAGGAAAGGCCTGCAGGACCAAAAAAAAATTGTGGGATCTCAGTCTACCTATAGTGCCACAGCACTTGGTGCAGAGCCATTAGGGTCTACAGGTGATGTCATGGAGGAGGAACATCCCAGTCACACTGGACATGCAATCAGCAAGTCCCAATGTGCTCAAAAAACTCCACATGGATGCTTCGTGTCTAAAGAAAACCTCATTTCTTCTCAAATATCCACATTTAATTTAAAGTAGCTCTTCTTAGCCTTACAAGTATCAGTTCAGATTGAACAGGAAGTATGCTCAGGTATGAAAAAGCATCCATGGACTGAAGAGAGTTTCCTTCTTTTCCAGCAACTAGCACATGTGAGTTGCTTTACCTGGGCTCTGAGGAAGGACAAACTCACCTGCATCATAGTCAGGGCCACTGGGAAGGAAAAGGTGCTCTCAGATTTGAAGGATTTCTGTGATTTTTTAACAGGGATGGTAAATCATGCCAAGTGCATCTGGCTATTAGTGATTGGATTCCTGAGCTGAGGCCATTTCTGTTGAGGCTGAGTCTGGGCTTAGTGGGAGTGCACTGTGATTGACTAGTGATGTCTGTGATGGACGTGCTGCTATCAGAAAGTAGTGTCATGTGAACCAAATATGCTTCCCCTGATCTAAATGGATTTCAGGGAAGAATCTGTAAACAGTAACTTGATGGTAAGCTTCCTGAGTGCAAGTCCACGCCTTTTGTATTTATGTCTTTCTTGGTGCCTGTTCATATACATTAATGACTGGATGGAGGTCACACTTCGTATCACTTAGGTCTACCATAGCAGCTGATTATCCCCATATTCAGGTACCTTAATAATGCTCTGGCAGGTGGACAGAGGCAGGCCCACCAGGCTGGTGCCATTAATGGACATGATCTGGTCACCAATATTCAGCTTCCCAGATTTCTCTGCAGGGCCACCATGCATCATGTTGGCAATGATCACGGTGGGAAGGATGGATCCCCAGCCAGACTCCACAATCACCACACCTAGGATTTCTCCTTTTGCTTCTCTATGAAAACCTGGAAGGAGAAAAAGACATTTAGAAAGCCTGCATCAGCAACCATCTGGGATAGGTAGAAATCGAAGCCTCTCCCCCATTCCTGTCTTGACTAAAGAAAGACACTTCCCTAGGGACTCCAACCCAGATGAGTTCCTGTCTTCTCGGCATTCTGCACATTTGGAGTTTGAATTCACCCAGGTCTACACTCTTGTAATTCACTTTTGTTTCACATAAGCAAACTTGCCTCAGCACACAACCATGAGGGCCACCAGTTTTTGGTTTTTTTTTGAATTTCTTCAGTCCTCAGTGGCAGGAGAAGAGATCTGTGGGGTAGGTGGTGTGTTATGGTTTCTAGAAATAGCTTTTCGAATTCCATGCACAGGTTCCCCCTCCCACAGTGCTTCACCAATTCTCTCCGACATTTAAGTGTCTTGAATTAAAAATAAATAAACATACAGAAACACTTCTCTGCAAGGAGAAAGTTGAGAAAAAAGTGATGCTGAAGTTTTCACAACCAAAAGGCTGGGTGTGCACAGAGGAAGTGCATATCTTGGATACACAGACTTTTTTACAGCCTTCATTGCCAGGCCAGAGAAGACAGAAATTGATGTTGGATACTTGCACTTGAGGGAGGCCTGCAGAGATGCCACAGAAAGGTAACACACCTACTGGAAGCATCCAACAAAGAGCATGCATGTGTATTTTTGGGGGCTTGACAATGTCCCCTTCACAGGTTGGTGTCTGCTTCCCCCAGTTGTTGAAGCTCACACTCAGCCCCTTCCCTGGAGAACTGTCCTTAGCTGAACGGGAAACATCTTCTGTTAAGGTTGAATTGTGTCCCCCCAAAATTTGTATGTTGAATTCCCAATCCCCAGTGCCTTAGACTGTGCCCTTATTTGGAAATAAGGTATTAACCAATTTTAAATGAGGTGATTAATAGGGGCTCTAATCCAATATGACTGATGTCCTTATATAAGAAGAAGAATGGTTGTCTGTCATGGGTGTCAAAAAAGAAGAGGAAATCTGGACATAGAGACATGTATAGAGAAAGGATGATGTGAAGACACAGAGCGAAGACAGCCATCTACATGCCAAAGAGAGAGGCTTGGAACAGATTCTTCTCTCATGGCCCCCAAAAGGAACCAATGCTACCAACATCCTGCTTTTGGACTTCTGGCCACAAGGTCTGTGAGACAATACGTTTCTGTTGCGGAAGCCACCCAGTCCATGGTACTTTGTGATAGCAGCCCTAGCAAATTCATATTACCCCCTGTCTAGCCTTGGCCAATGACTGGCAAGGGGTACAAAGGCTTGCCAGATCCCTCGCTTCAAGGTGAGACAAATCTGTCCTACAATCTGTGCCCTGGAGCTTCCCTCTGGCTCAGAAGGAAACTCATGCCCGGGGACCACACCCTTCTTTGGTGTCCCACCACCCTGCTTCCAACATCCCTTCTGTGCTGAGGTACTCTCCCAAAAAACCTCTGCAACAAGAATCCCTGCCTCAGGCTCTGCTTCTGGGGGAATCTGACCTAAGACACCTGATAGACCTCAGTGGATCAAATGATCACTTTCTCATTAAAAGTTCTTTTTACCTATGGGATCAAGTCCAAACCTCTCAGCAGGACTTGTAGGCCTTCCAGTCCTGACCCAACCTCAGATCCATCTATCTCCTTTCCTCTGCCCACCTCCTGCTCTAGCCAAACCGTACTTCCTCATTTCCCAGATAAATCTGGAGCTTTATCACCTCTAGGCTTCCAACCATTCTGTAGACCCCACCCTTGGCTTTCCCCTATAATCCCCAGACCTCCAGACCAGCTCGGATGGCCTCATCTTTTTACAGGCACTTCTGAAGAGCTCAGTCTGAAGCCACGAGCCATCCCCCAGAGGAATATAGTGAGCCCAGCATCTCTTGTCTAAAACCCAAGATCTCTGTTTGTCCAAGTGTAGTTGGCTTTGATTAGTGCTTTTTCAGTGCCCTTACCTAGATGCAAGGCTTTGTACAGGCAGATTTCAGGTCCTATCTGCCTCTGCGACCCACCCAAAACTCAGATCAGGATGACCTTAGCTCGGCATGACCAGGAGCAGAGGATGTGCTGCCTACCTGTCCACGACAGCATTTCACAACAGGGCCCCAAAGCAGGGAGTAAGAGATGGGTGTGAGTACCTTCACGATATCCTGCCAATACCCCACTCCTAACCCTTGATCTACCTTCACTTTCGTAGCAGGGTGCCCCCCTTTCCAGGCCCCTGCCCAGCTGACCCAGCCTAGAGAACAGTTTCAGGAAAGTACCCACATCTTTGCAGTTTTCCGACTTGGAGAAGTGGATCAGGTCATCATTGTACATGTCCTGGGTATTGAGCAGGTCACTATATTCCTTCTGGCTGAGATCTTCGGGGTTAATCCCATTGGCCCTAGGAATTCCTGGTATGCCACACTAAATGCCTGTCCGATGGACTGTGCAATCAGCTGAGCCTGGAAGAGCAGCCAGAGAGGAAAGACGGTCAGCAGGGCAGTGCACTGCTGGAGTTTGAAAAGTCCTAGACATCACACTTCCTGGGCCAGTGGTTCTACATGGGGCCACCAGTGCCCACTGGGGGCCATTTTCAAAATGGCTGGGGGATGGGTGTAGTGGCTCACGCCTGTAATCCCAGTACTTTAAGAGGCTGAGGCAGGCAGATCACAAGGTCAAGAGATCCAGACCATCCTGGCCAACACAGTGAAACCCCGTCTCTACTAAAAATACAAAAATTAGCTGGGCATGGTACATGTGCCTGTAGTCCCAGCTACTCAGGAGGCTGAGGCAAGAGAATCACTTGAACCCACGAAGTGGAGGTTACAGTGAGTTGAATTCCCACCACTATACTCCAGGCAGGCAACAGAGCAAGACTCCGTCTCAATTAAAAAAAAAAAAAAAATGACTGGGGGATGCTTTGATTATGACGATGATCTTAAGGGAGCTACAGGCATTCAGCAGACAGGAGTCAGAGATGCTGAATGTCCTGCCATGCAAAAAACAGCTTGATACAGTGAAGAGTCATTCTACATCCTGCACCATCTTCACAGACCCCACTGGACATTCATGTATATGTAATACCTGTTTACAGTTATCTGAGTCCAGGATTCAACTCCAATTTATAAATAAATGCCAAGACTTTGTGAGGCTCTAACACACATTGAACATTTCAAGAATAATACTGTGTAAATTAAGAGAAGATGGTATTTTGCTTCATTCAGTACTTTACCAGGAGGAAGCTTCATGACTTTGGAAAATCAACATCAGTGCCGTTTGGTATCTGTGTTGCTGATAAATCACATCCCTCCCTATAACCCTGCATGTTTGTTGTCGTGCATGGTGATTCTGCATGTGCTTGTAGATACATACATATTATTTAACCCTCAATTTGAAATGTCAACTAGAAAGTGTTTACGATATCCCACTGCACACTGTGTTCTCCCACATCCAAGCTTAATGAAGAAGGTATAAGCATCTGACTACCTCATTATGCCTTTCAGAATGGTTGGGCCAAAGTATTTATTAATACATATTGTAATATGGTTTTATTTCAGCTTGTTTTCCTCTTATCTTTCCTTTATTTCACATTTATGGCCACAATTTGATTATTCTGTGAAAGATTTTTCAACAGGGGAAGTTATATTAGCTATGAATTTCATTTCAGGATAGTAGTGGGTCATTATAAAATACTGATTGTAGAAAGGCAGTGTTGGGTCTAACAGAGTTGAGAACTCTGATTGGTCCAACCCTGCATTTGCCAGTTGAGGAGATGGAGGCCCAGAGACACAAAGAAACCTCTCAAGGTCACACAGCTTACAGGGAGGGGGCTGTGGCTTCTGTGCTGGGCTTTGATAGCTTTTCCCTGCATTAATTAAGCACCATTATTGATCCGGACAGCCAAGAGCAACTGAGCACTTCTCATGTGCCTATGCTGCAGTACATGCTATACGAGGTATATGCTATGCAAAGTAAATGCTATACAAGGACCATCACTGAATCTGCGTATCAATTCTATGACAGATACTAGTGTGACTGGTCCACAGTCCTTCACTTGGAATGTTAGAGGCTCTGTTTCAGAATTCAGAACTTTTTTGATTTTAGAAAGGTAGCAGGGTGCAAATACTAGACATTGTGCCATAACCCCCTTAAGATCTGCGGGAAGTACACAGAGTACAGTAGCATTTCTGTGGCAAAATGTGTAAGATTCAGGGGTAAGCTGGACAAATCCTATAAACAGCCTCCTGGCAGACAAGGCAGGGTTATCAGCCAACTGATTGCAAAAATCCCTTTTGTTTCTCAGAGCTTTCTAGACTTTGGAATTGTGGATCTGTATTAGTGTTCCCACTGGGTAAACCAGGATATGGAGGTTGAGGGGTTAAACTGCACATTCCCTGAGAAGGCGCTGGGGAGCTCAACCCAGGGCCCAGCCTCCTACCCACCACACCAGACAGCTTCTCTGTGAAATTCCAATGGGCAGAAAAACAAAGCCAAACCAGAAAATCTCTAGAGCAGTGTTTTAGAAACACAATCCTAACCTCTACTCTTTCCCCACCTTTCCTAAATGCTGGTAAAAGCGCCTTATTAACAGCAACATGGGAACTTTCTGTGTGGCTAGCTATGGGAAAAGAAATACTTAACTTTACTCATGGTGAGAATCTGGTAGCTTTACAAGTCACACCAAGCACTACCACTGTCTACCCTATTGTAAAACTGGAAGGCGTAATGCATTGCTTTCGGCATCAGAGAGGCACGTGTAGCCAAACGGAAAAATATATACCTGGGAATGTGGTGAGTCGATTTCCTGATCATCATTAGTGGAAGCCCCTGGTGAACATACCAGCCACTGAGATTTATGGACTACTAGCCATGTGCCAGACATGGGCTTTAACTGCAATATCTATGAGAATGACACAGCAGCCTGGTGAGGGAGGCACTATCGTCCTACAGGAGGAACTGAGGCTTAGTAGCTACGCAGCTTGGATGAGGAAGGGTCACGCCCATCTTGCCCTTTTTCTGGAGCCAACGCACTCTGGCCCTGCTCTAGTGAAAGCAACGTGGTAAGATTCCCCAGGTCTGCTCTTCTACCTCTTGCTTCTCCATTCTTTCCTTTCTTCCCTGATGAGAACCAAGGGCACCCCAAGGAGAAGAAACCCCCTCCCTATGAGTTCCAGCCAGATGGAGGTGGCAGTGGGGGCCTACAGGGATCCTCAAGCCTGGTGGGAAGTGCTAACTCCACCGTTTTGCTGGCCTGCAGGACACAGGAGGCTTAAAAGTCCAAATTTTCACTCTTTTGGAACTTTCTGAATACCTCCTAAAACTCATCTTCCCCGTTTGCATGTCTGGCCTCAGCTTTACAGGAACGGTAGGGAGAAAAGTAGGCAGAGGCATTTCAAGTTCTCTGTCCTCCCAGTGACCTTGTCCTGTGGCTGCTTTCTAGAGAATCAGACCAGTAAAGGATGGTGACAATGAGTGCCGGTATCTCCGCCTCTCTGTGGCTGCAGCCACGACAGCGCTGGTTCCCCAGAGAAAAAAGCGGGATAGCTGCTGACACCTAACTTCTGGAAGAAGGCAATTTCTGCAGCTAGATGAATGCTCTACTGGAGAAGAATGGCCTTTTTGAAGGAGCTAAGGCTACCAGACGCAGTCTTTTCTTCACAGATCAGGACTCCATGCTCCATGTGAGAAACAGAGCTTATTCCTCTGTGTCAGGAGGAATAATGAGCACAGTCGAAAGCAATAGCCCTCAGTGGGTGGGTAGTTTTCTGCTGCTAAAAACTACTATGGGGCTGTGGCCTCCCCCTGGAAGGCGGCTTCTTAGGTCTGCTGAGGCCCAGGATGGCAGGGGGAAGTAGGGGAGCACCTGGAGCAGCTCAGGTGCTAATGCAGTTTGCAGCCTGGTGGCCTCACTAGCAGCTTGGGTTACAACCCTGAAAGTAGGCCAAATGAAAGCATGGCCTCTGTTGTAAACAAATTTTCTCTGTTGACTGCATCACCCAGAGAAATGGAGCTTAGGAATCACTGGCTTTGTGCCAGGAGGGAGGGAGCTGGTTGTCCTAAGGACTAGGGTGGGCAGTGCTCCTGCTGTTTGCTGGGGGAATGGTAGGGATGCTAACTTTCCTGTAGCCCACAGGATGGTCCTGTACCACAAGGAGCTGTCCTCTCAAAGTGCCCTCATGCTTGGGCAGACCTGCTCAACCCCTACAGGTGGCCAAATTCTTCCTACTCTTCACCTCATCCCAAAGTCTCTAATAGCTCGGCCTCCTTTCCCTTCCTGAAAGGGAAATGCAGCTAGTCCCTGCCTCAGGGCCTTTGCACCTGCTCCTTCCTCATTCTCACTTGATTCAGGTCTCTGCTCGAAGATCACCTCCTCAAGCGAGGGCTTGGTTGATCACCCTACCTGATATAGCCCCTGTCCCTCCATCCCCGACCCTGTTTATTCGTCTGTAGAGCACTCCCCGCTACCTAATTTTACATTAAGTATATTTATCTATTGACTTTCTGTCTCCTTTCAGCCATTGTGATGAGTACCCTGTCTGTTTTATTCAGCCTTATATTGCTAGTGCTGGAACAATGCCTGACACACAGTATGTGCACAATAAATACATGTTTCCTGTGTGATGAATTAGACTGAATCAGGTTCTGAGAAGTCAAGAGAATGTGACCCAGAAGGAGATCCAAGGAAGCCACCCTTACGTCCTCAGACTCAAAGACATGGCAGATCATCTTGTACTGCCTTTCCATCCTGGGATGGGTGGGACGCTTCCACATTCTCCTGGGAGTTGGAGCGAGGCATCCGCCGGCGGGCCATCAGCACAACGATGTTTCCAATATCCGCAATGTAGGAAATGGTCCTCAGAGGGTGGTCCATCATTGTCTCCTGGAGGCAGGAGGAGAGGGCAAGTAAGTCCAACTTAGCATCTAATGACCCAGAGAGTGCCTGCCACCCCACAGCCAGTCAAATATGGTTTACATGCAGGGCAGGCTCGGGAGCTCACTGCAAAGCCCATGCTGAGGGATGAATGGATACCCATCCAGGCCTAAGGGCATTTCCCTTGGGTAACCAATTGCAGGAAATGATCTGTGGCAGGTTAAAGGAAATAACAAATTCCAAACAGTAGAATCTCTTGTGGGGAAGTTAAAAAAAAAAGACAAAAAATCAAAATGGCATGGTTGTCTCTGTTTTTGCGTGCGTGAATTTATGTGTGATTTTAAACACAATTTCTTAAAAGGCAAACTTGTCCACATTAATGAATCCTCTGATAAAAATTTCTGAACATACTAAACATCATCCATGTCTTAGGGGTTTTTTGGGGCTTCAAGAAAGCAATTCCTTGAACTGTGATCCAGTGGCAAAAGAAAAAAAACAGAAAGAAAGCAATCCCAAACCCCACCCAGCAGCAGGCACTGTGAACACCACCTTCTAGCTTGCTGGGGCCCTGCATCTGGGGACAGCTGCTCTACAGATACACGAATCTCTGAGTTACGATGCCACTAAGCTTCACCCCAGGAAAGGTGGAAGCCAGCTGATACCTGTGTGTCGGCGTTCAGCACTTTGATTCTCTGGGTAGAAATGAAGAGATCCACCTCAGTCATTGGCTGAGACTCACCTTCAGGAGCCTGAGAAGAAAAAAATGCACCAAGAGAAAGTTTCACTACACTACCCTGACTGACCTAGATGCAGAAGGAGTCAGGTTAGTTCACACACAGAGGCAGCAAGACACAGTCACCAGAACAGCAATACACACTCTAGGGTTAAACTGCCAAAGCTGAAGTTACCACACAGAGGATGGACACATGGACAAGAGTTAGCACCTCTAGGTTATAGGGGAAAATACAGAATCCCCTTCCTTTCTCCCCTATAGAAGCAGTAACTCACTGCAGTAGATTTCACTCTTTGAATGATGATGGCAAGTGACCCTCTCTGTAAGGGTTTTGGAGCCCAACAGATTGAAGAAATAGGGCAAAAAACTCATACCAAAAGACCTTGGAGAAATCACTTACAATTTGCCTCTGCTTGAGCTGATGGGAGACAATGTTTATAGCAATTGCAAATGAAGTCATTTGGATACAGTTCTGGTAAGAGGGTCTTTATGTCTACACACCACCACAGCAACACAGAAGCAGTCCTGAAGCCACTCCATTAAGAGCCCCAATGCCTCAACATCCCAGGAGTAGTAGTTCGTAAGCACCTAGAAGCTCCACAACCAAAAAGCACAGTCTGGTTCATTTAGGGCTTAACTTTGCACATGTGTGGTTATTAGCGAGTTTTCTTTTTTGCATCCAGCAATCTGACAAATCCACAAATCAAGCATAAGTATAATCAAACAGAATCAAGTCCCTGCCACATCGATGCTCCTGAATGGCTGGAACTTCCATACTACTATATGATTCATTTAGCATCTCCAATCTGCTCCCTGTTGTTCCTCTGAAGTGAAATGACTAATGAGCAACAGAAAACGGCCGCCTTCGGCAACTGAGTTTTGAGAAATGCTGGCTTATGGGGCGGTTCAAAAAGAAATCTGAACAAAAACTTGCTGGATGCAGAAAACAAAAACACGAAAATATAAAAAGGTAAAACAGAAACGAATGAAAAGAACAGGCATAACACCAAGCTGATGAAGTTGTTTGTACTGCACCTTCTTCCTGCTTTTGGCTAATTTCTGGGCCATCTGCTTAGCATGGAACAAACAGAGACAGGAGAATAGTTAGAAAGAATTTGCAGAGACTGAAAGTCAAAAAAGGAATTGACAAACTAATACTGAATTGGCATGAAGCGTTTCTGTGGGAGGAGGACTGGCTTTTAAAAATCCCAGTCTAAAGATAATCAATTTCCTAATTCAGAGTTTAGTATGTGGAAGGTGGTGAAGAGAGACAAAGGAAATGTGTTGTGGTGCCTCTTATACTTAATTGCAATCGATCTTTTCAAAGAACCAAGTTTTGGTTCTGTTAATTTTATATGCCTAGTTTTCTATTTCACTGATTTCAGCATAGATCTTTATTTCCTTCTACTTTCTTTGGGTTTAATTTGCTGACTTCTCAGCTTCCTGATATAAAAACTTAAATTATGGCTTTTCAAACTTTTTTCTGATATTTAAAGCTACAAAATCTCCCTCTAAGCATTGCTTTGGATGTATTTCACAGATTTTTTTGTGTTTCAATTTAATCATTGTTTCATTAATTTTTTTTTTTTTTCAAATTTCTACTGTGATTTCTTCTCAGAATCTTGGATTATTTAGAATTGCATTATTAATTTTGATACATTTGGGGATTTTCTAGTTATCTTTTTCTTATTGATTTTGGAATTAGTTCCACTGTGGTCAAAGAACACAGTCTGTATGTGAATCTTTTGAAATATGCTGAGGCTTAGATGAATGGTCCAGCACATGACTGACTCTGGTGGATGTGTCATGTGGATTTCTAAATATGCATTCTGTAGTTGTTGGGAACAGTACTCGATCAATGACAATTAGGTCAATTAAGTTGGTTAAGAGTATTGTTCAAACCATCTATGTACTTGCTGGTTCTTTAATCTGCTTGTTTCATCATTTATTGAGTGTGTTAAACCTCCAGCTGTTAGGTGTATTTGTCTGTGCATCCTTCAGGTTCTGTCAATCTTTGCTTTATCTTACAGCTATGTTATAAGGTGTGCACACATGTAGGATGGTATGCCTGCTTGATAAATTGACCCTTTCATTGTCCTCCCGTTTATCTCCCTCTTTGACTTCTTGCCTTAAATTTGTGTAATATTAATGTAGTTTATACCTAACTAAAAATGGATGTACCATTCTCCCATTTTGCTCACAATTAAAAAACAGCATAGGTGATAAAAGCAGAGAGTGGGGCTGGATTGTCTAAAACCAGGTCCTTGCTCGGCCACTTACTAGCTGTGTGACTCTGAGGCAAGCCACTGAACATCTTTGTGCCTCAGTTTCTTCATCTGTAAAATGAAGATAAAAATAGTATCTACCTCACAGGGCTGTTTTGAGGACAAAATGAATACATGCAAAGCTCTTCAAACAGTGCCTCGTACATTCTAAGCACCATATTTGTGTTTGCTGTAATATGATTATAATTGAGCTAGGTCATGATGCAATTTCTTGGCTTTTGCTAAGACTTGCTATTTATACAGATCTTGTACAAATAATGGTGAGTCAATGGCCAAACTGCAGACGCTGTTGTGGTCATGGGAGTGGGGTGGAGGAAGAACTGCTCTCTCATATTCCTGGGTACTCACCTGGTAGAAAAGTTCCTTTGCTCTCAGCAGCACATCTCTGTTTCATTAGTGACTAAAATATGTTGCCTATACTACCTCATTGTAGAGAAACTGGATGAGTCAGCCATCCAGACACCACATAGCAAATTTCCTGGGAAACTAGGGCAACGGCGCTCCCACACAGATGCCCCGCTGCTCCTACTGGTGGCCATGAGTACACAGTGAATAGTCTGCTCTGAAACAGTCTGAAGGCGGCAACTGTAAGGAGTCATCCTAACTGCTTCACATTACAGTGGGACTATTTCTGCTTCTGAAAGGTGACCCTATGCTGATGCTATGCCATGCCACACCACGAGGATTCCCGTGTGGAATCCCAGAGTCCAGCCAAGGATGTTCTGACTGGCATCAGTTATAATCTGCATAACTGACAGCTGGGAGATCTTTAATGTTTGTTTTTTACCTCTCCCGAAATGATATGGCAGTAATATAGGAATTTCCATTACTTTGGATACCAAATCCTAACAGCTGTTGGTCAAAATTCTTCAACTCTAGGGGAACTGATTTGAAAGAAATTTTTCAAAAGAAAATAGGTCCACCTTCACTGGAGTACCCAAATTCTTTTTTTTTTTCTGGAACTGGTGATGAGGAAGAGGATCGAAAAGGCAAACTGAGTTTCATGAAAGGTATTCTGAAACTTTTTTTCTTTTTTTTTGAGACAAAGTCTCGCACTGTTGCCCAGGCTGGAGTGCAGTGGTGCAATCTTGGCTCACTGCAACCTTCGCCTCCCAGGTTCAAGCAATTCTCGTGCCTCAGCCTCCTCAGTAGCTGGGATTACAGGTGTGTGCCACCACACCCGGCTAATTTTTGTAATTTTAGTAGAGACGGGGTTTCACCATGTTGACCGGGCTGATCTTGAATTCCTGACCTCAGATGATCTACCTGCCTCGGCCTCCCAAAGCTGGGATTACAGGCATGAGCCACGGCGTCTGGCCTGAAACAGTTTTTATGAAAATAAAAATATTCTATGGACTTAAAGTAATACCATCTTTTAAATCACTCATGATACCCAAGTACCCCGCAACAAATTATAATTTAAAATTTAAATATAACATTACAGAAGATGGCAAAGTTGGAGCCAGAATGAGAAATCAGGGTAGCAGAAAGGGGTCCAAGAGAAACATAAGGCCAGCATGCATCTTAAAGCCAGGAATGACAACATCTATTTAAACCCTCATGTTCCACGGGCTTGATCACAGCTTACCACATGGCAGGGTACGGTGCAAAGTGCAGCACCAACCACCCACTTACTCCATCCACAATGTGCATGGAGTTTCTGCCGTTGTTCAGACACTCTAGGTTAGTCATGCCAGGGATGCTCTTGACTGTTCTATCTTTTCTCTACCCACTGACATTTACTGAGCACTTGCTATGTGCCAGAATCCTTTGAAGTATTTCACATAGATCAGTGTAAAACCCCTGTGAGCTACTACCCTGGTAGGTGGTAAGCCATGATCAATCCCATGAAACACGAGGTTTAAGTAGATGTTGTCATTCCTGCCTGTATTATGGTATCTTCATTTTTCAGAAGAGGGAAATGTGGCACAGAGAGGCTAATTAACTTGCCCCAGGTCACACAGCTGTGAAGTGGCAGAACAGAGATTCAAACTCTGGCAATCTCACTTCATTGTAAACCATTAGTTGTGCAACTGGGGCAAGCTTGGTCATCTGTAAACTTCTCCATTTGTCTATACCATGGGGTTAACAATACCTACCTCACAAGATTCTCTACCCCATCCATTTTGAGGAGTAAATGAGATTGAAATAATATATTTGATGGGCCTAATACTTTACTGATTATAGACTTCTTCAACTAACGTGGGAAATGATACAACTTAGGCAGAGCTATGATAGAAATTTTACTTCTACAACGAAATCAAAATTTTAAGGAAATCATAAAATAATGAAAACATCTGCTCTTTGAGACAGGCTAGTTAAGAGGGACATATGAATATTTGATAATGAATGCAGCTTGCCAAAATGCATGGACCACAAGATACCTAAACACCATTTGTAATGTAATTGCATAAGCTTCACAAATGTAGGACGAATGGAGACACAAACACCACACTCTGGGTGGATGGACAAGAAGCAGTCTCTGTGGTTCAGGTAGGGCTCAGCAGGCTACCCTATATTCTGGTTGAAGAGCAGAGAATGAAGTGGGAATGAGAATGGAAAGCAAGGGTAGAGATGCAGTGGAGAACAAGGAAGAAAGTGAGCTCGCTGTGCTGGCTTCCTGTCTGGCCCTCTCTAGACAGGGGCCAGGCATGAGTCCCACATTATAGGGGGAGAGGTGTGTTTCTATCTAGGGCACATTATAGACTGACAGCACATAGGGCAAAGCTCTCTCTAGAAGTTTCTCCCAAAGCATGTTCCAGAGAATACTACCAATAAGACAGGTATCTATCAAATGGTGACAATTAGCAGGCATCTATCACATGGTAACAATGTATTCTGAGCTCAAGTAATTATGGGAGCTGCTAGTTAACGTGAATTAAATCTCCTTAGTGCAGGACTTCTCAGAGCCATTCAGAGGAAGACATCTGTAGCAAATATCCAAAAAGGAGAACTATTTTCCTGAGCTTATTTGCCAGTGGAACTCTGTTAGTGACAAGCACTTAGCCTGACTAGAATGCTGCAGGGTACAGCTGGTGGAAGGATGCTTCACACACTGGCAGGTCCACCTTTCTCTAAGGCAGTGGTTCCCAAGCGCTGGTGCATAGCAGAATCTCCTGGAGGGTTTGTTAAAATACAGACTCCTGGGTGCCACTTTCTGAGTTTCTGACTCAGTAGGTTTGGGGTTGGGCCTGAAAACCTGTACTTCTAATAAGTTTGTAGGCAATGCTGATGCTACTGGTCCAAGATCATGCTTTGAGAACTGGAGCTCTAATGCAATCCCCTAAGGTATATGGGGGCTCTCTGGAAGGACATTACTTCTCAAAAATGATAAGCAACAGAGGCAGAAAGAACACATTAGGGAGGGACCAAAGACCAAAACAAAACAAAATTTTTAAACAGCAGATGTCTTCTAATTCTGCTATTGTACTCAGACATGTCATCCCTTAAATTGTGGTAGATGGAAAAGCCTTTAAATTTCAGAGCCCTCAGCTGACCTTATATTATTGTTACCTAACATTCTTTTTGCCTTATTTTTACTGCGAACTTCTCAAGCTCAAGAACTGTGTATCGGTTAATTTTTATTCCCAAGGGCCTATCACAGGAGTCTGCACAGTGACAGTTGGCATTTTGGGCCAAATTCCTTTGTTTCTTTTCATATTAAGTAGAAAATACCTGGCCAAACCACAGCTTCACATTCTCTCTCCATGTGGCAATTGAATCTTGTAAATTTTGTTTGTTAAATTGGGAAAACAGTAATTCTCAAAACCGCAAGTACAAATCCAAAGAGCGATATTCAATTTTGGTATACAGTTGGTGCTATGTGAGTGGCAGACACCACAATCGACAAACAGAACAGAAATTAAAGACTGCTTTGAAATGGAAACTCAAGCTTCAAGGTCTCAAGGTCAGCGTCTGTTCAGAGATAAAGCACCACAAATACCAGTGCACATGGTGAGCACTTCTCATACACATCCAGCCATGCCCATCTGGACAAACAATGTAGGCAGAGGAAGAGAGGGACAAAATGGGGTCCCTGCAGGGAGTGAGGGGAGAATGAGGAATCAGAAAGCAAAGGAGGAAACTACCTTCACCTCTCTTTAGGTAAAAGCACCAAGCCAGAAATTACTAATCAGCTTGGGGTTAAGGACATTGCTAAATGGATTGCAAAATAAATCCACAGAGCTTTTCTTTCTCCTTCCTTCCTGGATGGACGCTATAAAGTCTGCAGCCTTGCTATGCCCTGCGTCCTTTCTGCCAAGGTAGCCTAGAATAACTCATTTTGAAAGGTGAGTCTCTTTAGGAAAGAGAGTGGCACCATCTTCCTTACAGAGCAGTGTCTCCCAGGCACATGTGGGCACCCAGTGCAAGCTCCTTCCACCTGAGCCCAGTCCAGCCTGCTCGGGATCAACACTGTCTGTCCCCAGCTTCCCTTTGCATTGATGAAGTCTGTGTACAAGCCCGGACACAGTTACTTTTTGGAGAGTACTGACTTAAACAGGCATCTCCACTGATACTTGGAAAAGGCTTCTGGCTGGGTGTAACGTCAATCAATCTGACGAGCATTTTAGTGGATATAAAAGGAAGATGAAGCAGAAAATATTTAATGACAGGCAACAGTTCCTTCCAATGCATAGACGCACATTGTAAAATGATACTTATAAGTTATAAATGAAATGTAACTATTTAATTTTACCACTCTATAATGAATTCCTCACACCAATTTGCTTGTAAAAATAAATACATGTTTTCCAGAAGCCTATTCTGCTCTAGGCAGGTCTAAAATGTGTTTATAATCAGAAAGCCTCTATCTTGCTTGTTCCAATCAACAGAGCCATCTAATTTTTGGTTCAAATGAACTGTAGAACTTCGGGATATCAATCCTTTGGAAGCTCTGAAGTAAAATCTCTGATTTCCTATGAGGTGGTTGGACTTCAAAGAAGGAATGACAACACTATAGGATACCACTGAGGAAATAAGAAAATATAATTCACAATACAGTTGGCACTGATGGGCTTTGGTACAGGGATGCTGTAGTGTACCCTGCACACTGCTTTACGTATAAGTGATGTGTCCTGTGCTTGCTTTTTCCCTGTAAGGCCATCTCAGCACTACCTAAGTGTCATAAGGGGACTAGAAAGGCATAAATGTTCTAGCTGTAGGAGTCCAAAGCTATTGGACAGCTAATAAACAAGGTGCCCCAAATGAAATCCGAACCTTAAATTTTTTGAAACCTTGATGGATAGATTCTAGGAAAAACTAACCTCAAAGCAACATGCAGTTTTCAACCTCGGGATTCTTCAGTACTTCTTTGGGGGCAGACTGCTGCTTTATTCTGGAAGATTTGCCTGAATGGGCTCTGGCAGGATTCCTTGAAAGGGGCTCTTTGGCATTTTGGTAGAGATAAAATCTTTGTTTTGTGGTTCTGCCCTGGACGTTGTAGGGTCTTGAGCACACCTGGCTCTGACCCAGTAAATGCCCCCCACTCATGGTGACAACCAGAGGTGTCCCCACCCATTTCCAAACACATCTTATGAAGGCAGTCCCTGTCTATCAGAGATCCCGAGTGAGGCACACCAGGCTTTTGTGCTTCCAGCAGACCTGGGGAAGCTAAGGGCACCACTCACCTGGAAGCCCAGGTGACATGTTTGGCAACCATGGAGTACATGGAATCAGAACGATGTCTGTATGTCTCTGTTTTTAAAGTTCTCTGCTCTGTACAAAATAGGATGTGACTATGCCTGAAAAGCAGCTTGTTCTGGGAGGCTTGTGGATTATTGTTTTGAATGCTGTGCCTGGAGTACAACTAAATTAAGATGAAGAAGACCTTGGGGAGACTTGCTGGCACAAAGTCACCACGTCGTGGAAAGGGAAAGGCAATGAAAAGGAATTAGGCCAAGCTTGGATGGGTGGCTACCCAGGAACCTGGTAACGTTCTACCGATAGCATTATTTGGTCTGAAAGTCCCAAAAGGTACGAAGGTCATACTGTTTCCATGGAGTTGTCCTGTTGGGAGCCACAGGGCAAAGATACATCTCTTTGTGTAGGGGGTGGGGCTTCCCTTGAAATAATTGGCTCTTTCCACTGTCCTTCATTCCAGGAGAGGCTAATTTTAGAAGAAGACAAACACCACAGAAATGAGCTTTATGGCAGCAGGGCCTCTGAGGCACAGACAAGGTTTGTGTGCCCCGGATGAAGTGGCTGAGTCGGTCCCTGACACATGGAAGCAACTAATAAGTCCTGTTAGTAATCCTGACATTAGGTCTGGCTTATCAGGGTTGTGACAACAGCTACTCTTGAGGCAGCTGCAAATCACTTCTCCCTGGTTTATAAAAACATCAAATGTCATGTCAAAAGTTGTAGCATGGGCTTACTGTCCTAGGAGAAGTTAAGGGAAGGGCTGGCTCTAAGCTTGGGAGAGAAGCATTTCCTCTAAGTACAGAGAGGTGGGTCGATCAGTGGGTGACACACAGAGGCCTCAGCAGCAGGAGCAGCAGAAAGCAGCCTGAGAGGGAAGCCATGAGAGGGATGTGGGGCCATTTGCACAGTATCCTGGGAACTGCAGGATAACTGGACAGCTGAGGCTTCAAGGGCATCATAATTACAGCATTAGCGATGATACAAGCTGTTTAATATTCACCATATGGTGGAGTCTGGACATGTGACTATAACAGGAATCGGCTTGGGCGTGAGGCCCAGACCAACTGCCTCTCCTCTGTAAGCAGCTCTTGGAATTGCTCATCGCTCACTGTTCCCTTCTACCTTTCAGGCAGAAGGCAGCGGTCAGAGGTGTGCATATCTGCAGGCTTCCCTGGCACTCCGGTGGCACTCGGCCTCTGACACCATCCTCTCCTTGTCGGGCACACCCAGTGCACTCCCTGGCTTGCTTTGTCATTCACTCATTCGTGCTGCTGAGCTTGAGGACAAGGATCTCACTTTATCAGCTGCTGTTTTTCCTCCCTGCCAAGACCCTGCACAGCCCTGCATGCCTAAGTGCTCAAGGAATATTTTTTCTTTGATTGTGAGATCAAGGACTCTCAGTTACTGCTGTCTATCTGTCCCTCTTTCTCCTTCCATATTACCACACAAACACCAGGATGCAACCTGAGAATGTGTGAGAGACAAGGTATGAAATATGGAATGGCTCCTTGAGAGGGGAATCCATTTTGACCAGTTGAAACTGGATAAACAGACTATGGCAAGCCCTAACCTACTCCAACTTGCTGGAAATACCTGGTCCTAGGCTTCTACTGTGATCCTGTCCCTAGGGCTCTAGGTGACAATGGTCTCAAGGCTCTGGGAGGCTGCCCAGTGGTTCCAGGTGCTGGTGGCACAATGGCATGTGGATGGCATGAATGCACCTTAAGTGTCCCTGGAGTCCTGGTTTGCCCATGATTCTAGGTAGTTTTGGTATCGTGGTGGAGATTCTAGAGCTCTGCATTTCTGCATTTATTCATGGGAATAATCTGGTTCTGGATGGTTCAAACTAGTGTGAATGACTTAAACCAGATGAGAGTGGTTTCTCCTGGATCAAACAGGCTCGTTCCTTTTATATCTTGATAAAACAGATTCAAGCATGTTATGACTGGCTTGAATTAGTTTAAACTGGATTAGCCTTGCACTGACCTTAGACTAGCCAGGTTAGATTTGGTCAAAGGGTTCATTTTCCTTGAAGCAAGCCAGTTCAGTCTAGCTTGAACAGATGGACTGGTTCAAAAGCAATGCCACCTAGTTTGAACCAACTCTGTACATGAATGTTTGCCACTGACCTCCAGCTGACCATGGAAATCCAGTAATACATGTCTCGCACTTGAGACATAATACTCAAAATGACATCCTTCCTCATTACATCAACTTTTCAAAGGTTGTTATCATAAATATTTCTTCTCAAGATTGGCCATTTGTAACAACCTAAATAGATCATATTTGTATATAAAGACTTCAGGAGACTTTGGAAATATTTATTTTTGGTGTTAATTGTTAGCAGGCACATGGATAAGCATGGCCTGTGTGATGTCATCTCAAACCACTCTCCTCCAAACTAGATGTGGAGTTGTGGCCAGTGCTGTAAACTGCTCAAGTGCCCACACCTGCCCAGTGTCCCCTGCTGGAGTACCCAGACGTCCTCACCTTGATCCTGCTTACAGCTTCCTGGGCCTGCATCATGCGCACGTTTTTGGAAGGAGTTTTGTCTGAGAGCAGCTGAGTGGAGCCAAGGTAATTGGCAGCAAAAATGATTCCATCGATCAAGTCTTCAGGGTCGCAGGGTCCTGGAACTGTAACATATAGAGCCACAGTAGTGAGGGAAGCCATCCTGGGGCAGGGACCGCCAACCCCCTTGATGGCACATCACCATTCCCCCTTGCTGGCACAGGTGGGCGAGGTACAGAGACTCCTGAGCAGGTGAGCCAATTTGCTGGTCTAAGGCATCCCTCTGTCTCTGTACCCACGCCTCATTTTCAAATAGAAGGTACAGTTTCTTAGAATAATTTGCTTCTCTAAAACCACTTACTATGAAAAGTAATGCAAATATTTACTTAAATATGGAACATAAAATTCAGCGATAAAGGGTACTGTTTCTCCTGTTAGACTAAGCTCTTAGGGGACAAGGGCCATGTCATATTCACCTCTGACTCTCTTGTGTCTTACTGTCACCCAGTTGGTATCAACTAGCTGTTTGCTGGATAAATGGTTAAGTAACTAGATGGCTGTCTTTTTAGAAATGCTTTTTACAGCAATTCCTATTACATGCCTCCCATTCATATCTCTTCCTCCATTTAATCCATAATGGAAGAAACAAATTTATAGATTGGAAAAGTAGAATATTTGTTTCAGAATGTCTAGATTCCTATAATGGCTTCTGACCCCAATTGTGCAAGACAGATAACATGATCTCAAAGCCACAGTCCCATGCTGCCAATCTTGTTCACTTACAAGGTATAATGTTCTTGGCCTGTGCCCACATACAGATCAATTCCAAGGAAAATCAAATTTTCTTTTTTTTTTTTGTAGAAAGTGGAAAATCAAATTTTCTGTTCTAATTTACCAGCCTTTTAAGTCAAATATGTTTTAAATATTTTAATCATTGGGGGCATCTGATTCTAACCAACTACAATTACTTGTAAACCCTAAGTCAAAATTAAAACTGGGATTAATATGTAACTGTATAACAGTCCACTTAAAAGGGCATTTTAATCTGTAATTAAAACCTGTGTATTTTCTTTTCTTTCTTTTTTTTTGAGACAGGGTCTCACTCTCTGGCTCAGGCTGGAGGACACACGGTGTGATCTCAGCTCACTGCAGCCTCCACCTCCCAGGCTCAAGGGATCCTCCCACCTCAGCCTCCCAAGTGGTTGGGACTACAGGCACCACCACGCCCAACTAATTTTTGTAGTTTTTGTAGAGATGGGGTTTTGCCATGTTGCCCAGGCCGGTCTCAGACTCCTGGGTTCAAGCAATTTGCCTGCCTCACCCTCCCAAAATGTGGCGATTACAGGCATGAACCACCAGGCCTGGCCCTATATATTCTATTTGACTTGAGTGGTACATCTAGGGAGACTAAAATATACATGTTAACCCACTGTTAAAACCTCAGGGTCTTAAATTAGATAACTTATAACGGAAACAATTTGCTTTTTCCTCTTGGAAGGCTAATCTGAAGTGCTTTTTATTTTTATCCTTAAACATCAAGCTCATCTTGAGTTTACACAGCTGCTTCCTCTGCTTAACTACTTATCAGAGTACAGATGTAAAATAATCTACTCATTTATCTAAAACTAAGGTGGTGCTTAAAAAAAAGAAATTAAAAAGCATTTTAGGCAGGGCTTTCACAAAGCATCTATGTAGTAATTAAATAAGGAAGCCTGTTATTTGTCTTATTCTCCATTTTTACAAGCAAGACTTGGAGACTAACACTGTGAGTGGTACACAGACAAATCTGCCTCCACTACATATCGGTAATTCACACTCTACTCAACAGTCACAGGGGCCTGCTCTGAATCTTTTATAGATGTGAGATGGATTCGGGCTATGTATGATACACAGTTTTAGTTGTATAGCAGGGATGTATATAAAATAATACATGAACAGTTTTGAATCCACATTACACTTTATATAAGGTAAAAGATTGTCAGTTCTTCTATAAGTTCCTGGTGATGCATTTACAGTGTTATTGAAACATAATCATTATTGCCAACCAGATATTGAGAAGAAACATCTCATCTGATATATGAATTTTTAAAAGTTTTCCATCTAATTTTTAAAAATCAATGTTAAAAGAAAAACAAAACTTAACTACCTTCTCTATGGGAGTTCTAACATCATCTATTCTTCTCTGATTTGGTGCTATTCACTGAGAAGGTCCCTTGTTGACTACATTAAGTGTGGGTATGGGGATATGCTTAAAAGCAATCCAAATGATATTTAAATGACTGTGGAAGTGCCAAGCAGCAAAGACACACGAATATCAGACCTAAACACATTTTGAGATATGATCTTATGCCATTTATCCTTTCGGGAAATTGAATATAATTGAATGTCATTGTCACTGCATCATATCCAGAAAAATAAAAGCCCTAGTTTCATAACTTCACTTTGGGCTTAGTACTAGCATATTCTTAAAAAGCTAAAAAAATATTAAACCCATAATGATCCTATATCAGGGAATTGCAGGTTTTCTTTTGGCCTTTTGGAACGTGGTTTTCCCTCCAGTGCTTCCTTCCGGTTGCTCTGTGGATGAGGGAGCGCATACATGACATCCTCACACTCAGGCTAATGCTGAACCTGAAAAATCTCTAGGCCTGGGGGACAAATATGAAGAAGGGAGCTTTCAAACTTCAGAAAACTTCCCAAGGTGCTCCCATGGAATTTCAGAGCCTCACAAATATGATGCAAATTATTTACAGATGACTCAAGAAAGAAACCTGAGTAACTAAACCAAAACTGTGAGCTTGTCCTTGGCTTTGAGCCCAAGGGTTTGTGAAGGTTTGTGAGTCCTGTTAACCCTTTCCCAGGCAGTGGTACACAATGACTGTTCACGCACAGGATCCAAAGGCCAGACACACCCTCAGAGAGATGTCTGGGCGTTCTCTGGCTTCCAGAAAAGCCTCCTTCAAGGAAATGGCAATGCACCAAGATAGAGCCTCAGCACCACCTCTAGCCAGAGAGTGAGTGCCTCTTTGTGAATGAGTGCCTGATTTGGTGCCCCATTTGGGTAGTACAATCTCCAGCTGGGGTACAGAGCTTGGCTGAACTTTGGCCCCACTTGGCCTCCCGCTAGGTGCCCTTGTGCAGTGAGTAACCTACACAACCATGGGTGGCAGTCCCGTAGAGAACACTGGTTTCCAGAGAGAAGTGTGGAGCCAGCCCGCCAATTCATAGCCTGACTCTGCACTGCCAACTGTGGGATCTTGGGCAAGATATCCTTTTGATGGCTTAGTTGTCTCATGTAAAACATGAGGATAATAATAAAACTCACTTCATGGGATTGATGTAAGGATTCAATTAGTTATTACACGGGAGGTGCTTAGAACAGAACCTGGCAGAGTAAGCATGCTGTAACTGTTACTATTACTAGCTCATCCACGTAATAGATGGAAATTGCTGGGAAGGTTTTTCTTATAAAAAGGACCAAAATTTCTGTCTTACGTAACGTTCATTCCCACTTGAATTTTTCTTATTGAATGGAAGAGGTGCACAGGGACGGAATAAGGAGACTTGGGTTTGGGATCCAATGTGACCACTGCTAAGCTGCACGACACTGGGTAAAGCCCACACCTTCGGCTCCAATTTCAGTCTCCATCCACAGAACCAGCAAAGATGTGAGGAGGATTTTTGAGAGGCTCCCAGCTATGATACTTAGGGTCTAAGATTCTAAGAATGTTAACATTGTGAATAAGTGACTGTGGCCTTTTTCCCTTCCATTGTCTTATATCTCAGTGCTTCATATGCCCCAATGCTAAAAGATTCATGAATGACTCAGTGCTCAATATTTTCTTTTCAGCTCTTACCTTCAACGTAGGTTGGGAATGAAGCCAAGCTTTTTCTTGACTGTAATTAAGACAAACAGGTTTCAAAAAGAGCAAAACATGATGAAATATGCATTAACACAATCATCCATGCAACATGAAAAATAAATACATCACCAGTGGCAGTTACCAGTTATTGATCATTTTTAGCTAGAGAAAGTTAAGTGCAGATAAACATGCATTTATTAATAAAGGTTACCTAAAACTCAGAATAGTATATTCATTATTTTAGATGATCTGGAAATTTTATATTTCACAATCAGAGAGGTATTTGCCAACTAAAAAACAATCCCACAGACAAAAATCTCTAACAACGGCAATAAAAGGGTCACAATTTGTATTCTTAAGGATCTGCATTTCCATGTGAAAAACCGATTAGTGAAAGCACCAATGCTATGATTATATGTTGAAATTAAGAATTCTCTTAGAGAAATTTATTTTAGTCTTCATCACAGTGATCTCCCACTGTGCTAAAGATGTGTACTAGAGTTTTTAAAAATCTCTTCCTTTCATCTCCTAATGGAGTTTTAGTTGAAAAACTCCATTATATAAATCATGATTGTGTGTTATCTTAAAATAAGAACACAACAAAGGAGTAAATTTAAAACTCTGGAATTTCTTCTACACCTCAGAACAAAGGTCAGTCTTCTCACAGCACTGTTGGAAGCAGAGATGATGAGCTAGACACCTTTTAGGGCCTGATTAATTGGCAGCTTAATCTGCCTCCTCTTAGAGGAGCAAAACTCACCATACGTTCCCATCAGAAGCAGATGTCCTAGATGTAACACTGTCTGAGATTAGAGAAAGAAATTCATCCCTGCTCCCACCAGTAGTAGAATTTGTAGCTGGTATGTCGGGACCAGGATGGTACAAGCATCACAGGAGAGTGGAGAGCTAGTGTTAAACACAAGTCCCTAAAATGGGCAGAAGGTAAGATTTGCATGGCCAAGAATTTCAATGCTGAGAACCTAACAGGTCTTAGATGATTATTTAAATGCATGCCTTTAAGAGAAAGGATATCTGGCATTGAATAGCTGTTCGACAGGCTGACCTGCATAGATGGTAGACTCTGGGTTGCCTGGCAAGCCGGACGAGGAAAGTGCGCTGGGTGAGTGTTGGGATATCATGGGATGCAACTCCATAATCTAGCACTTGACACAGTGCTCTTTACTTGGAGGATGGGAATGGCAAAGGGATGATAAATCAGTTAATACTTGTACAACAGTCTAAAAACAGTAGTTTTAATTGTTTTGTGAAAAATTGGGGCAGTTGAAGAAATCTCTAAGACTCCAGCTCAGTTCAGGATAATGACAAGAACTCAACAGTAATCACACAATACATTGTACAGGGCAACTTTTCAGTAAACCTGCTGTATGTGTGCTCACTGGGATGAAATGGCTCTGCACACCAATGTGAGTGGGTTTCTAGTGCACCAGGAATGAAAAGTTACCAGCTACTAATGCATTTATGGGAAAAATGCACACCAAATAAAAGCCAGGATACGTGGATAGAGGGAACGAGAACTCCAATTTCAGTACTGCTTTATGGTAATTTTATTTTCCACTTACCTAAATGAGAAGATAGGCCTAGTTGAGGGCCATCAGTCAAATCTGTCTAATTCTGTTTGGTTTAAAGAAAAAAAAAACCCTCATAACTTCATGGTATGCAGATGGAAGCTGGCTTCTTCACAGGGGGCTGAAAACTTTTAATTTATTACTTCTCAGCCATCTCCCTACCCTTGTCCTAAGTAACTAGAGCCTAGGGTAATGAGAGTTTGTTTAATCAAAACTGCTTAGCCTCCAGGTACATCTAAGAAGTCAATTCTCATTTTCTTGCTCTATTTGGTTACTTTTCTGAATGCTAATCTCAAAGACAGTGTCCAGATTTTAGCAGAAGCTACAAAAGAATTACTTTATAACTCTAAAAGCTGACATTTTATTAAGAGCTACAACAGAGGGCATGTGGTACATTCACTTACACTCTATTCATGAGCTCACGACTAGCTTTCTTTAATCTCTGGGGTAAGTAAATTTTTTTTTTTAAAGAGTTTTATGAAATGAAAGAATCTCTAATTATTGCATACAAAGAGGATTTTCATCATTTCTAAGGATATGTAGAAACATGAGCCATGTCTTGCAGGAACTGAGAAACTAACAAATTTGCCTGATTATATGTGATGCATAATCAAATGCTAAATATTTAGATGTCTGGTTAGCCCTTTATTTCACACATGGACTGAGATGAACATCAGTTTATTCTTAACTTTGAAGAATAAATAAATAAAGTTGCATTCAAAAAGCTAAAGGCTAAGATCTTTGGGATTTGTATTTTTTGGGGGCACATAAATTGAATCATGTGCAGAACGTGGAGGCACAATTGGACAACTGGAACAATGACAGACAAGCCACCTTTTCCATGTAGTCTGTGACCTGCAAACCTTTTCTACTCCAGGAGTGGCAAATCTTGGCAGTTAAGAGCATGAGTACCCATGAGCTCTGGATTTGAATCCTGGCTGACCACTTGTGAGCTCTATAATCTCAGGTAAGTTACTCAACCTCTTAGCTTCTTCAACTAGCAAATGAGGACAATGATACTTACCTCACAGAATTATTTTAAGAATTAAATGAGACACTACCTGTGATTTTTCTCAGCCCAGTTCCTGGAACATTGTCAATGCTCAAGAAATGACAATGCTCATTACTGTTATCATCATGGCAGCTGTTTGTTCTCCTCCAACCATGTGCCATAAAAATGAAGCAAACTGTGGAATGGTGGGAACAGCAGAAACTGTGCCCATCACTCCTGCTCCAAATGGCCAAGGGTCTGAGGCTCAAGACCAGAGGAGGCCAAAGCATATTTCTAAATTCTAATGTTGGTGTCATTTTAGAGAAGGTCTATGCTTGTTTGTTTGATTTAATAGGAACAGATTAACTAAAAAATACTTTTCCTTTGCACAAATATTTAGTGGAAAATATTTAGTGGAAAATATATGTGTATTCAAGGATACCTTGAAGGGTAAATTTTAACTAAGACTCCCTTTTAAAGCAATCTGCCACTTAGTTTAAGACAGAGATTGTTTTTTTCATTGCATTTAACATAAAATTATCAGCAAAATGAGGGAAAAGGAGATCGTTCATCATATGGGTTACCTCTTTGACTCATCTCCTCAGTGTTGATGAGGGAGCATCTATATTTAGTGTGAGCTGAGCCCACACACAGATTATGACGCAGACCAACATTTACCTGATGTTGGCTCATTAGCAGGTGTGGGTGGCAGTTCGCTAGGTGTAAAAGGACCCTGGGCACAGGAAAAGGCAGTGGCTCCCCTCTGGGGCTGCCCTTTCTCAGCCCCAGACACCTCAGTAGGAGAAAGCAGCATCTTCTCACTGAAAAGCTCCCATTAGCAGAATTTGTTGTCCAAAAGGGATACTTTAGGGCTACACTGTCTGGCAGTCTGCAGCCACACGTGGCTATTTAAGTTAATTGAAATGGGACAAAATGGAAACTTCAGTTCCTCCATCACACTGGCCACACTTCCAGGGTTTGACAGGCACATGAGGCTAATGACTACCATAGTGGACAGAGCAGAAGTGGTACATTTCCACTATCATGGAAAGTTCTCGCCAATGGCACCACACCAGCAAAAGAGAAGGGTGCTCATAAGGCGGGCTGTCTGGACAACAGGTGTGAACTGGAACCACACCCTGGGTAAACTGGGGATATATAGCCACTCTATTCTTATGAAAGATATCTCATTTGGGCCTGAAATAAATGGGTATTTACGAAACCAAGCCGGCTGGGTATGGTGGCTCAAGCCTGTAATCCCAGCACTTTGGGATGCTGAGGTGGGTGGATCACAAGGTCAGGAGTTCAAGACCAGTCTGGCCAAGATGCTGAAACCCTGTCTCTATTAAAAATACAAAAATTAGCCAGACGTGGTGGCATATGCCTGTAATCCCAGCTACTCAGGAGGCTGAGGCAGGGAATTGCTTGAACCCAGGAAGTGGAGGTTGCAGTGAGCCGACACTGCACCACTGCACTCCAGCCTGGGTGACAGAGCGAGACTCCACCTCAAAAAAAAAAAAAAAAAAAAAAAAAAAGAAACGAACCCATTTCCCAAAGCACAGAGCAACTGCAAGTCCATAGCATCAGCAGGCATGTGATGCCAGGAGGAAAGATGCTGTACGTGGAGTGTTTGGTGTCTGTCTGAGGTAGAGTGCTGTTGAACAGAATTTCTTGCAATGATGCAAATGCTCTATAATCTACCCTATCCAATATAGTATCCCCTGCTGATAGCCATCACAGTTGGCTACTGAGCACTTGAAATGTGGCAATTGTGCTTGAGGAAATAAACTTTTCATTTTATTCATTCATTAGACACCTGCAGCCAGTGGCTATCAAACTGGATGGCGTGGCTTTAACAGGCAAATTGCACACTGGAGAGGAGAAATCAGGATTGTTCTTTCCAGGGTAATGTGGGTCAGGAGTGCTGTAGGATGCTGTATTAGGAAGCATAGAACAGCATTAGAGTAAAGCAAAATGGCCTGATGGCTTTGATAACAAAACAGCACCCTACCTCTTTATTTGTGGAGGCTTCCGGGGTCACTGGGGTGAAGGGGTGTGCTTGATGACTCTGCACCCAAGGGTGAGGAGCTGCCAGGAGACGGAGACTAGAACACAGCAAGAGGAAACACAGTGAGAATTTGAGCGGACTCGCCAGACACTTGGCTGGGGGAAAGGGGCCAGGAGAGAGAAGCAAAGAATACAACCGAACGGACACTGCGGTGGGGAGAAAACCTCTGAGAAAGGAGCTGCCAACTGTACATAAAACACTGTGGTTTTCAAGCTTTCTTTTCAAGTCCCGCCATGCTTTCAAAGGAGCTTTTCTAGCTCTGGGCTGTTTTTTTTCCCTTAGGCCAAATGTTGAAAGAAAATAGAGAAAAGGTTGACTATCAAAAGTCCTAAATGAATTGAGCTAAGGATATTACACAGATATATTTAAAACATTTTTTTCTTACTGATGGAGCCAAATATTTAGGATACCAAACATCTTATAAAATCGCCTGCCCCAAATGATCCAAATGAAAAAGTAAAACTTAAAACATACATTTTTAAAGAAGTAGATGGGCTTGATTTTGATGACTAGAAACTATACCACCTATATTTTTTAAGTCAATTCAAATTTCAAATATTTTGTCTTAGTCTACAGGCTATTGAAAATTCAGAGATATTTTAGCATCCAAACATTACCTTGAATGCTCTTAGAACAGTTCAAAAATCCTTTGTCAAACAGTGTATTTGAAAATAAGGCTTCGAAAAATTAGGCCCAGGGAGAATGGCCAAGTTAGGTATGGTATTGCCTGGGCTGATGGGACCCCAGCTCCTTGTGCAGGCAGGCCCTGCTAGATGTGAATAGGAAACTCCTAGGTTGGTGTATAAATAATTTACTGAATGGATGGGCAAATAGAACAAGCAAGTGCAGGGATGGGACTGATACAGGCCCGGAAAACACTCCCCAGCCAATCACCAATCACTGTTACGTGCTCCTGAAATCTTGGGAGATGAAAGGCATCTTTACGTGAGCCACAGAGATGGTTAAGAATTCTGCAGTGATGGTCTTCTGAGAGGAAGGCTGCACTGCCTCACAGTCTGTTGGCAATGTTTGACAAAAGGCATAAAACACAGAGAAAAACCAAACACAGGTGTATTCTCTCAGGAAGCATGGGGATGTGAGTGTGGGGAGGTAAGTCCTGGGCAAAGGAAGAAAAAACACCCTAGTTCTTGCTTGAACCCAAGTCTGATTTGTCGGGACAGGCCCCCCTGGGGAAGCTGAGGCACAGAGACATCAGTACAATATCTGCATGGAAAGAGAGAATGTTTCACACAGCAGTGGTGCTGGCGGCGGGGTTGGGGGGCGGTGGCAGAGGAGCACACTGATAGACAAGGGAGAGCTTGGTAAGCATTGTGTGAAATTAAAACAAAAATCTTTTCCAAAAAGTCTGAATCATGGAAAATATAGGGGGTCACAAATGAACAGAAAGACAATGCAGTGAAATTCATTTTAATTCAGATGAAGAAGTTGTGTGATCCCAGTTTATTGTTGTGAGATTTGAATTTGTTTCTTATGACCTCATACACCTGATTCTAGGCAGGGAGGTGAGGACAACGAACGAACCCTTAAACATTCACATGCAGACATCAGACACTCTGTGGGGAAGCCAAGAGGGCAGACCTGGGGTAACAGCTGGCATAAAGAACCCCCAGGCCCCACAGCCCCTGGCTGCAATAAAGTAGCCCCGCGTGCCTTCAAGAAGAAACACACACCACTTTTATTTGGCACCCAAGAGAGCTAGTGGGTACTTGCTGATTTAGCTCTATGTTTGGCCTACTCCCAATTAATGTAGTTAAGTCTTTATGAGAATTTAATGCCTTTAAATTTCCCCAGTTTTTCAAATCTGAAGAGCTTCTTTGGATATGTATGGTTCTATTTTTTCCCCTAAGTAATTTTCTGTCACAAATATTTTAAGGGTCTGGCCCCCAGGGAATCTGGTGCAGCTGGATTTTCTTTAATTGCTTGGTTTGAGGGCTGTATCACACCTTCATTAAAAACAATCCTCCAGAGAGTCTCATATTTCCCATTTCTCAATTGTTCCAAATCTTCTAAAAATAAATTCTTTACAACATTATGGGGACCAGATGATCTTAGGATGATGTAAAAAGACAGGTTATACAGACAGTGAGCAGGGGCATGGAAGAGGGAGCCTGGACCCCACAGGAGTGAGGTGACTGCTACAGAGCACCCACATGGAACAGGGGGAGGAGGCACAGATGGGCCTGCAGTGGGCACTGCCCTCGCAGAGGATCTCGATGGACCCACAGCAACCTCATCAGGGACCCTCAGACCTCACGTGCTCTAGCCTTTGGCACATGCTTAAGCTCATTCAAGTTTCCTCCTGTTCGAATGTGCAATTAATGACTTCCACCTAGAAAGTTCTCCCTCCTTCTTTCCTATACTCAATGTTCAGTCCAAAGGCACTCATCTTGTTGAAGCTTCTGCAGACTCTATTCACAGTACATTTCTTCTCTCCATGGCCATGTGCCATGCTGTGTAACCATCTGTTCATGTGTATGTCCCTTCTCCCCCAAGAGCTCTCAGGAGGTAGGGAGCTTGTCTTGTTCATGTTCATCATCCAACTGCCTCACCTTGGGTATTATAAACAGTAGGCACTCAGTAAATGTTTACTGAATAAATGGCTTCAATTTATTCTAGCTTTACAATGTTTTTCAACTTGCATAGGAAGCAGATATGTCACAGATGCACCCAATGCTTTCTTCATGTTTTAGTGGCCAATGGTAGGCCCTTTTCTGATACAGCATCCCTCTAGTGTTGTGTGTAGAACATTCAATTTGCAGTTTTTTTAACTAAAAAACTCTTTTTTTTTTTTTTTTTTTTTTTTAAGAGACAGGATCTAACTATGCTGCCCAGGCAGGTCTTGAGCTCCTGGACTCAAGCAATCCTCCTGCCTTGGCCTCCCAAAGCACAGGGGTTACAGGTGTAAGCCACTGTGCCTGGCCTCAATCTGCATTTTGAATTAGAGAAATGGTCTTTACCTTTGACAACTGTCACCTGAGCTCCAGGGAAGCTCTTTTAATGCAGAAAGCTGTTCCCAAATGAGAGAGGACCCCATCTAATGGAAGCCTAAAAATCACCACCCCATCGTCTAAATGTCAAGGGTGGACAAATAGTTTCAAAACAGACATGACCCCATGAAGCCTAAACAATGGTGTTAGTGTTTAACTCATCTCAAATGCCTGCTTAACAAGACCTTTGTCCATTACCTCCAACTCACACCTTGATACACTCTTAAAAATGGAGGAAAAAAATAGAAGTTACATAATACTGCTAACTTCCAAAGAATTCATTGGAGGCAACATTTAGGCAAAGAAAGATGGTAGAAAAAGTAAAAGTATTATCACATATATCTCTATCTGGAGTCTCATGCCTTCTGGGCTGCTGGACGGATATCCAATTTTAAGCAAATGAGACCATTTGCTTGTGAGGGTGGGATGCAAATGTGGGGTCGGGAGTTCACAAAGGTAAATCCTGAACCTGGACATCTATCTAGGATGCAGTGCTTAGAGATGACTCACCAGCAACTCCCTGTTCTCATAATTACAAGGTCTCCTTAAGCTAACAGCTCATCTTCTGAAGATTATGTTCTAGTAGATTCTCTACAGCTACAATCTAAGTTTTACCACCACAGGTCTGGGATTCCACAAAGCAGAGCTTTCAGCCTCAACACCAGGTTCCTGAACGCCAGACAAGAAATGTATCATCCTGTCCATTGGCACTGAGGCCAGAGGTGGGTAAAGCACACGAAAGTATCCTAAGGCAAAGCTGATCATTGATTTTAATTCTTTTTTTTTTTTTTGAGATAGAGTTTCACTCTTTTTGCTCAGGCTGGAGTGCAGTGGTATGATCTTGGCTCACTGCAACCTCTGCCTCCTGAGTTTAAGTGATTCTCCTGCCTCAGACTACCAAGTAGCTGGGACTACAGGCGCACACCACCATGCCCAGCTAATTGTGTTTTTGGTAGAGATGGGGTTTCATCATGTTGGCCAGGCTAGTCTCAAACTCCTGTCCTCCAGTGATCTACCCGCCTCAGCCTCCCAAAGTGTTGGGATTATCACGGCACCTGGCCTCATTTTAATTCTGACTCAACATCTCTTAGGGGCAAAGACTGCACTCCTTGTGGTAGCAGGGGAGACATACAAATAGGTCCTGGAACTTTCACGCTATGTTTGAAGGGGAGAGAAGCAACATCACAAGTTATCGTTATTTATTTATTCCTTCAACAGATATCTCAGTGCCTATCTGTTCCTAACACTGGGCCAGGAAGCAAAGAGAAAGGAGACATGTTTTCAGAGAAGGGGAGGACACAGATATGGAAAGGCAGGGACCCAGCGAGTGGCCAGGTTGTTCATCTGTACAGTGGGGACACAGAGGGAGTGGTCAGTTCTGCAGGAGGGGGAGGGGTGTGCATCAGGCAATGCTTCGTGGGGGAGGTAGTGCGTCAGCTGAATCCCGAACACCGTGTGGTCTTCATAGAGTAGCATGAGTCAGGAAAGCAGGGGAAGATACTGGAAACAGAGGCAGGGAGGAGGAACAGCACAGCTCTGGCAGGTGAGAAATGAGGCTGAAGAGCTGGGTGGGGACTAGCGGCTGGAGCCGCACAGAGGATGGCACAAGGTGTAACCAGCAGCTACAGCTCAGCAACTAGTCTTTGTCCCAGGAGTGGATTTTTTTGTGTGTATGTGTGAGTCACAGGGCTGCTTTCCTCATTAAAGAATCTCAATACAGGCACTCAGAACTATTTCCTGAGTTGAACTGGAAGATCTAAAGGAGTGAGGGATTGAGTTACCACTCTCACCATTTGGAGATCTCAGAAACTTTTACAATTAGGAAAAGTAGATGAGATGATAATAAGAATCCACCAAAGCTGGAGGTGAAGGGTTCCTGCCTCCTTCCAAATAGATGATGAACAATGTTCTATTCTAGAAAGGCCTGAGGACTGGGGCAGGACCTCAGAGAGCAGGGCCATGATGTAGAGAGAGATTCAGGGATCTTGAAAGACTTTTGGAGAAATTCTAGTCAAGAGACACACAAAATGGTTCATAAAACTTGGGAAAGTGCAGGACTTAACAATTAAAAAAAAAGAAAAGAAAAGAAAAGAAAAGAAAAAGAAAAGAGACACACAAAAAGTGAGTTCTGTGTGGGCCATTCATTCAACACTGAAATGCTGACAGTGTCGGAAGAAAACCCAGATACCTGCCTCCCACAAGAAACTCCTGATCTTTCAGGGGAGATAAGCCTATAGGTTACAAATATAGGGTGACTTCTGTAAACAGTGGTCACTGTCTGAGTCCCTGCAGAAAAACAAAAGTTTTAATGGCACGAAAGTCACAAATGAGCCAACTACTTATAATGTGCTATAGTTTGAGTGTGCTCCTTAGAATTCTTGTGCTAGAAACTTGTTCCCCAGTGCAGCAATGTTGAGAGGTAGAACTTTTGGAAGGTGACTGGGTCATGAGAGCTCTACTCTCATGTATGGATTGATACATTCATGAATTGATGGATTAAGGGGTTATTGAGGGAGTGGGTTAGTTATTGTGAGAGTGGGGCTATTACAAAAGTCAGTTTGGCCATTGCTCATGAACCCTCTTAAACATGTGATGCCCTAAACTGCTTCAGAACTCTGTGGAGTAGTCCCCCATCAGCAAGAAAGCCCTTAGCAGGTGTGGCCCCTCCACCTTGGACTTCCCAGCCTCCAGAACTAACACAAAACGGACTAAGACACAATACCAATGCCCACCTGAACGGTCCTCTACCCCAAACACTAGCATCTATTTATCTGGTCCACATCTTTGTCAACTGGTCTTCTGTTGACTGTTGGGACCATCTGGCATTACAAGGTAAAAACAAAACAAAAATAAATAATAGCAAATAAAGTGCAGAGGTATAAATATTTTAAAAATAAATAGATGGATAGCAGAACTGCAAAAAGTTGAAGAAGGCAAAGTTGAAGTCTTGCTCAAGCCAGCTACTGACAATGGAGAAATTGGCGGGGTTGTACTGGTTAATGAAGGAGTGATGAATGGAAAGAGTGGTAACATTAGAGGTGCTTTGAAAGAGAATGACTGGAATATCAGATAATTAAGAAAGGCCCTTAGGAAAACTGAGTCAGTACCTAAATATTTTTGCTGAAATGTCTCTTTTTATGATTGAGATGACCCTTTCTGAACATGCTCCAAAAGTCACATGTGAATTGAAGGTTATTTTGTGTGATTCAGTGACTGTTTTTTGAAAAACAATTATAACTAAGATCAATACTACATCATATAAAATCGGTACTATGCCTCTGTTCTACTAATTCGTGTACAGTTGGAACTATAACCTAGATGTTGATAGTCAAAAAGTAAACTAAGGTTATATTCATAATTTTTAGTATTGCATTTCAAGGTAAAGTTCTAACTAAATCACTTCTTACTCATACATTGAGAATGCTGGTCCTCATTTCAAATGAATGAATGTTAAGTAGCTTTTTGAAGGTACACATAGGCAGGGATTCCTTAGAGCACCTCTGCCGCAGTAGCTGAAGTGTAGCATGACGGCTGCCAAGACAGGCAAGAACAGAGAGCCCTAGAGCAAGGGGCGGAGAGGCCACCTACACTGGCTGGGCCAGAAACCCTTCTAGTGGAAGAGACACAGAATCATCTCCCATCACAGCGCTTGGGACTGAAAGGCTCTGGAATAAAGCCTGTTGGCTGAAAAATCAGTCAACTCCTAAGACAATGGGTTTAGTCCTCAAAGCCACTATTATCTGCTTTCCTATATTAGGATCAATTTTGAAAAGTATAGGAACACAGTTACGTTTCTGCCTTGAAATTTTTTTTTTTTAAATGGAGTCTCGCTTTGTTGCCCAGATTGTAGGGCAGAGGTGTTATCTCAGTTCACTGCAACCTCTGCCTCCTGGGTTCAAGGATTCTCCTGCCTCAGCCTCTCAAGTAGCTGGATTACAGGCGACCGCCACCACACCCAGCCAATTTTTGTATTTTTAGTAGAGACAGGGTTTCACCAGTTGGCTAGACTGGTCTCTAACTCCTGACCTCAAGTGATCCACCTGCCTCAGCCTCCCAAAGTGCTGGGATTATAGGCATGAGCCACTGCTGCACCTGGCCCCTTGAAGTGTTTTTAATTTTATATTGTGGCTGAACAAGGTAACTTATGTTTCAGGATATCGAGGTGATTAAATGCTTAAGTCCCAGCATCTGGCAGATCAGAGTCTGAATTCTGGCTATCACTCATGGCTTTGACCCTGGGCAGGTCATCCATCCTCTCTGATACTTCCTGAGAAATGGGGAAGCAGCTACCACTCACCTCCTAAGTTGCCATGAGGATTAGTTGGTGATAATGCACACTAGGGATGGGTTCAGTGCCCGGGCATGGGCAAAGCATCCAAGTCTTTTATGATCCCAACAGTTAGAAAACTTATTTCAGCCCTCTGGGAGAGTGCTCACAAGGACAACAAACACCTGCGGGGATGTTTTCTTCATCTCATTTCCTTCCTTATCAAAATTTTATTCATCGATAAAATTGAAAAGCAAAAAGGCTCTATAAAATCATACCAAGATTCTACATTAATTCATAAGCCCCGACACTCTTAATGGTCTATTGGTAAGAAGAGCTCCTTACTGGCTAAGGCTAGTGGGTACATACAACTGCTGTGTGCATCCTCTAGCATGTCCACTATCTCCCGACCAAGACAGCATTTCCAAATACAAGGGCTGAGGGTGATGCTATTATAGTGATTGATTTACAAAAGAGAATCAGGACATATGCATGCCTCTACTGTTAATTTATAGCACAGCCCACACACAACCTTGGCACACCACTGATTAGGACACCTGGTAAAATACCCCAGCCAGCCCTAGCCAACCTTAATGAGTTCCAGCCCGTGTTGGCCTCTTTCCTCCAACAAAACTCAGTGGCAAAAATTCATGGTAATGAAGGGCAGGAGAACATAATTCTTTAAAATGTACACAGTTTTGCCAAATCCATCTGAGACTGAGTTATTTAGTAGTTTCACATATGTAGAACAATACAGAGAACCTGAGAGTAAGGTGTTTGGTTTTTCTTCTTTGAGTAAGCAGCCAACCTGCTGCGTGAGACTATAGCACTAAGAGCCCATGAACTCCTTCACCAGATACCTGTCATTAAGTACCTATTTACTGTCATTTAAAATGCAGGTTTAACAAGCTCTGAACAAGTCAATCCTCAATTCAAAAATATTTAGTCATTCTTTTTTGCGTATAGAACAAATTGTAGACTCTTTACCTCAGCACTTAAGGCACTCCAAGGGTTGGCCTTAATTCTTTTACTATTCTTTACCCCCTTCTACTTCCTATTCTGTTTCATCAATCCAAACTGAACTACTGTCTGTTCCCAGCATATCACCTGCGTTTCTGCTCAGTGTCTTTGTTTATGCTCTTGTCTGAACTCCTCACATACAGGAAGCTACAGCAGTCCATCTCCATTTCAAGTAGTACTTCTTTCATGCAGCCTTCTCAGTTCTCTTAAGGGAAAGGGAAACCCCCTCTTGTAAGAACTGACTGCATGCATTTTATCTGCACCATTCTTATGGTGCCTTACTATCTCCCTTCTATTTTATAAAAATATAATGCTACAGGACAATAATTATATTTTAAGTACAATATTTTAATAAGCACCACAAAGGCAGGATTTATCGTTAGCTTAAATGTTTCCTCTCCAAGTGCCTCATACAGAGACCACATAAAATATATAGCAGGAGTTAAATAAATGTGTTGAATGAGTGGACGCATGCATAGACAACCATCTTGTTGTATCGGAGGAAAAGGAAACAAAAAATAGGTTTATATACAGAGTGGGTCTGAACGCATGCAGCATTACTTCTCAAAGTCCACTGTCCTCAGATAGCTTTGCACTTATGTTTCTGGTTTATCCAGCTTTCTCTCTTTCTCACATCAATATACTTTGTTTCCGTCACTGATCCAAGTGTTTTAGATTAACCTTATTCCACATTAGAATTATTTTTAAAAACCCCAAATATATGATTAGTTTTTTTCTTGCCCCAAGAAATGTTTGTGCTTCTAAAAACTGAAACTGGTTAAGAAATCCATAATTATTCAGTCTCAATTTAAACTATATTATTAATGCACATTTGTATTTCTTTAATGTGGTGAAGTAGAAAGTTATCATGGCATTGTAGGGGCATAATTACGTCATTAAAATGATAATAGCCTGGGCTTAATGAAGTGTTTTATATATACATTTATAATGAATTCAATTAATACCAAGGAAACATTTTGAGATAACCATCAGCTATTCTAACCATTTTTGTTCTCTTTTCCTACAGGCAAAGCCCTCCTGTTCCCAACTCCAAGTTGGTTAAACCCATGTTAAAGCTATAGGTTGAAGACCTGGATCACTCGAAGCCTCAGAGAGCCTTGCACAGCAGCAATCTCCTCCAACAGAGGGTGATTCATCACTAGAGTCCACACAAATAATTCATTTTCTCACTCTCAAAAAGCTTCTGAAGACGTGTTCTCAAAGGCAAAAAAATTAACCAATTACTACATCAGTGTAAGGGTGACACAAGTTCTCATCTGATAAAGCTGACCTATAACAGAGGCTACCTCTTCCCCCTTTCAAACAGCCTCACTGACTTTAACCGAAATGCATTACAATTTGGAAAAATGAAGGAGTCTTTATTCATTTCCACATTTAAGTACATCCATTCCTTGACGGTGTTCCCACACTCATTCCCAGACCATTGGCTGTTAGCTCTGTGGGAGAAAAAAACCAAAGCCACTTTTAATTCCTATTAAGAGATGCAGCTAAGAGCACAAGGGGATTTGCTGTAACAGCACATTACCTGCTAAGAACAATCATAGTGACCATTTACAGATGGCTTACTATGTGTGCCAGGCACTGTACAAGGGTATATTATACCCATTATACCTTGCTGACTAGCAAAGCAGTCCCTATATGCAAGGTGCTAATCTCCATTCATTTTCATTAGCATCACAGAAGCACAAAACACAACACAGAGCATAGAATTGAAGGTATAGTGCCCAAAGTGACTCATTTATTAGAATGTGGAGAATCAGAATGCAGCACTGGTGGGTAGAAAGCAAGAAGCACAACCCCTTTCCAAGCACCGCTTCTGAGTGGTTGAGCAGCCTTTGCTCTGTCCTGGCCATCTTGGACTTCCAAGCCCCAGGCAAACCTGATTCCATTGCCTCTTGTCTGGGGTAATGCACACTCCCCCTCTCTATTCCTGCTGTACTAACTCCTACCGTCAAGGGAAATGCAGAGACCAACTTACAACCTGACAGGGTGAGAAGAAGAAAATAAAAAGCAAAGCGGCAAATGTGGTTTTCAAGCCTTAGGATCCACCTACCTCTCCTTCATGACACTCAAATTGGTACATCCAAAAGTTCTCCATCTTTCCAGGTGCTGTTTGGCCAGCTCTAGGGCCTCCACTTGTGAGCTGAGGCTAACTCCTGACCTCAGTACTCGGGTGAGTTGTTTCCAGTGGTGTTAGATGCCTGAGTCAATCATGCAACTGGTAACAGGAGATATGACCACCTCCCAAGGTGTCCGACCCTTCCGCATTAACCCCTCACTGCCTGAATGGCCCAGGCAGTCGTGCGTCACTGCTGGGCATCAGCAGCTGATGTTTCTGAGAAGGGACTGGCCTATCCCTCCTGGCAGCAGCACCTACTATTTCTGGAGAAATTAAACTCGGCTCTGAACTGCTACCAGAAACTTTCACACACCCCAAACTCTGCTACGTTTATAGAACCTGTGAAAAAGCATCCATCCAGCTCATGTGGAAAGAAGGGGTGGGAGTCGGGGGGAAAGAGGTTCTCTCAGGACCCGCATCAGGATGAACCTGGGCATGTGGGGGAGAGGCTGAAGGACACTGCGGCAAGCTAGGGGTCACACCTGTGGCCATGGGAAGTCTCTTCACCTTTACCAAGAGCCTGTGACAGCCTCACGCTGCAGTCTGAATAAGGGGTATGGCAAGCCAGCGACACCAACACAGAAGAGAGCTGCCTCCAGGGCCAGCATGGTTTGAACCAAACCAACAGATAATCCTACACTGGGCTCAAAAGTTGGACTGTATATGCTGATCCAGACTAGACCAGAGGAAGGTCAAGACAAACATGGGTAGAACTGAGCTGGAGGGAGGAGCTCTTGGAAACAGAGGCAGCAGTGTGGTTCTGAAGGCAGGAGGCAGCTAGAGAGACCTCCACAGAGAGACGCCCCCAGAGGTAACCAGCCTCTCACTGATCTGTGGTGATGGGGAAGGATGTGGATGCATGAAAAGCACTCATCTGAATAGATGACTTTAGCCTTCATTCTCATCAAACCCTTTACCAGGCATGCTGGCAGGTCTCTCTGTGAGCCTGCCAGTTTGGTTAATGTGCTGTGACAGGACCAAAAGGTAGAAAAAGGAGACATAAAGGGCCTGTGAGCAATCCACAGCTGGCAAATCCTCCCACTCTAGTTGACAATTTCCTGTGCTGTGGACAAGCTCTGCAGGCCAAAGTGAGAAACAGGGCCAGAGAGAGGGTGTCCTCTGGCACTGCCCTCTCCCTCCTCATTGTTCTGGCATTTCTGACCACTATTCCTGGCAGTCTGATTGCACCTACTCTAATCCGAATCAGTGGGATGCAAGTCCCATAGCTGTTAGCCACCATTCCAGAAAGCCCTTTCTAAATGGTGAGGACTGCGGGAGGTATCTCTTCCTACTTTACAGCTCTGGGCATCTCTCAAAACACTTTCTTCTTTCTATTAATTATTTAAAAAGAGAAAATCTTGGGGTGTTGATTCTCAAGAGTTCAGACTGAATACTCCCTACCATTTAACTCTCTGTAGCCCATGGTGCAGCCATTTCCCCCGCTTATCACTCTTGAAACTGTGAGATAATCAAGGAGGGTTGTTTTATGCCACTCTTGAAAATTGCACTGGTTTCCATTTATGAACTGCTTAAAACAGGGTGGGTGAAGCTGTTTAGAGTGTTCACTGCTGCTGTGAAAAGCTTGCGACTTTTCCAGTTATTACTCAGAAACGACCAGCACATGTAAGACTTAAAGTCACTAGTCAGACTCCAAGAAAACTGCCAGGTCTTCGGAAAGTTATAGAAAGCACCTACCCCGTGTCCTACTGGCACAAAAGAACTTAGAATTCTTTCCCTGGCTCTTTTGTTTTCATTCTTTCTTCCCTTTCATGTTCATTCTGCACCTGAAACCTATTTAATTATTCATCACCACCTTCTCCATGCCTCATCAATAATGGATAACACCTGTGATGGAAAACTCCCCTAGCAGCGCAAAGACAGTTGAGAAGGAAGCATGAGGATCCACGTGCCACATGCAAGGGAGAAACCAAGCACCCAGATGCCGACCAGTCTCAAGGCCTGCTCTCTCCTGCCTGGCTCCTTCAGCACCAGCAAGGCTCCTTAACTCTGTGCTTCCCAAACTTTTTGCATCATGGCCCACAGGGAAATGTTAATACATGTACGATATACTGGGTCACACGGAGAGGACCTGGAGGCCATGATGAGGCTGTATAAGGGTTGAAGACAACATGCCTGGTGGCCCAAGTCACCCCTAACCCCAGAGTCCGGGGGGAGCATCAGCACACTGGTTGAAAGCTCTGCCTTATAAGAGGGTCTTTACAGCAAATTCTTTTGACAATGGCAGTCCCTTGGGAATAAAGTTAAAATCCTTCTCCTTCTGAGCAGTCCACCATGGCCCTGCTGTTTCTTCAGGACAACACCTTCTCTTTTCCATTTCCCCAGCCCTCCCTAGTCCCAGCTTTCTCTGATGTGGCCCCTGCCTCATCTCCGTGCTGGCTCTCACACACCTTCCCTTTTACACCACTTCAGTTTCATTGTCCATCAGTCACTTTGGGATCTGCAAATCTGCCTCCTCTCAGCCAGGCAACAAAACAAACACAGCCCAGGAGTTGGGAATGGCTGACAAGGTCAGCTGGGGAGGACAAGGCCAGCAGCTGCTCTGCCCTAAATTTGAAGCCCAGCAGCTCTTTGCTGGCATGTGACGACAACAGATACCAAACATAGTAGGCAGGCTTCTCAGATGGCTCCCAATCATCTCCACCTCCTAGTATTCAGCCTCTTGTGTAATCTCCTCCCTGGGGAGGGAGCACAGCTTAGTAACTTACTCCAAGCAATAAAATATAGCAAAGGTGACAGCATATCACCTTGTGATTGGGTTACAAAAAACCATGACTTCCATCTTGCTATCAGACTCCATGATCTTCTCATCCTGCATACTTTATGAAGCAAGATGCCAAGTGTCAGAGAGCCCACATAGCAGAGAACTAAGGATGCCTCTGGCTAACAGTCAACTGGGAACCAAGACTCTCAGCCCCACTGCCCATGAAGAGCTAAATCCTGACCACAAGCACATGAGCTTGAGGTGACTGCAGGCCACCTGACCCCCTGATGGCAGCCTCCAAGAGATCTTAATGGAGAGAAACTGTGAGATAATCAAGGAGGGTTGTTTTATGCCACTAAGTTTTGGGGCAATTTGTTAGACAGCAACAGATAATTAAGACAGCAAATAAGGATTCAGATGAAAGGCTCAAGAGCAGAGGAGGCTCGAAGGTCTGGCTTGGGACTTGACAAAGGACTAGCTTAGATTGTATACTCTGTACCAGCAGAGCCCGTGTCTGTGTCAGTCAGAGCCTCTATCTGTTATTGCTGTATCCCTGGAGTCTCCCACAGGTGCCTGATCTATAGAAGAATCTAAAAGTATTTATTGAATGAGTGAACGATAAATTATAAGATGTACTTTCAAATTTTGACTAAGGACAGTAGTCAGAAACTCTCTCTAGCTAACTGGCAAAATAAGGAACAGTATAGCTTTGAGGCCATATTTCTTATTCCAATCTGTAGCTGGTGTTCAACAAAACACAAAGGTGCCAGCAGCGAAACAACTATAACAGCTCAGCTCAATCACTTTGCATGGTAGATGGTTGAGAGCACATTTATACCTTTGACACCATTCACTTGTGTAAGAAGTTTCCCATCCTTTTTCTGAGGTCCACCTGGAAAATATACTGGGTTCCATTTCTGCTGTCCTGGCAGTGGATCCTTTGGTTCTAAGGTTATGCTTCTGGATAAGCTTCTGGGATGTTGACCTAGCGGGTCTGCCATCCCCATTTATTCTAAACAGTCTGGATCATATAAGAAAATAAAGTTGGTTTTAGAGCTAACACTGGAATGTATACTCTTCTGCAGCAGGTAAAGGAACAATTGGAGATAAGGATGCTTGGAGTTTCGTCTGCTTAACACCACAAATGGAGACAGACTGGGGCTAACTATCCTAGAACCGCCCTTGACCTCCCTAAGAATACATCACATTCCATCCAGGAATCAATCCCCTTGGGGAAATAGGGCTCCAACTGAACACTTATTCATCCTAAATTCAGTCTACTGGATTTCAGGTCCCATTCCAACTTCATCCCTTGCTAATCAGATCCTGGAAAAGTTTTGTCTGACCAGAACTCTGCAAGGTGTCAGCAAGAGGAAATCTCTCAGTTCAGCATGCCTTAACAAGAATCCTTCACAAAAAAACAGCATCAAAACTGTCTTGCTTTAGCAGCAAGGCAGTTCTTTTCACTCGCCTTTGTAAGCTTGACAACATAACAGCAAGGTCAACAGGATAAGATGCTGCTAACAACTCTTAATGAATTAGCACATACACTTGACTTTGGCAGTAGTCTCCTAGCAACAGTAAAAAAAAAATCCATGTCGGTGGCATGCTGAATTCAGGGCAGGGACGGGGTATCATCAAGGAAATCAAGGCTCCGGATGAGACCTTGCTGCTCCTCCACCCTCATTACATAATTTTTCTCAAAGTTTTTTTTTTTTTTTTAAAAGGTGGATGCAAAAGTACACATGATCAGGGGAGGTATTCACACCAAGCCCTTAATTCCCAGGATTTTGACAATACCTCTGTCTCAGCAAGAGACTGGCTGGTTTCTGATTAAGAAACGGTAGTGCTGAAATTGTTTCCTGCTTCAAAATACTTTCTCCATTAGTTGCTGGAATAAGAAATAAAATGCCAATAAAAGGTAAATGTTATCTGGAGGGGTGGTGCATGTTGCCATTATCACTAATTAGCAGTTTAGTTTGACTTAATCAGACCAACCTTGGAAGAAAAGGCTGAGGGTATAATGCTGCTTAAGGTGGAAGCTGAGAACCAGGGTCACCTGAGTGCCTGACCAGAGGGGCAGCCCAGTGGGGGATCTGAGTGCTGAGGAGGGCAGAAAGGGAACACCAGCCCAGAGAGGGTGAGGAAGGGCTGCTAAAGCTCAGCCCCCTAATTCAGTTCACCAGTGACCAACCCCAATGTTAAGTGAGCATTGACTTCCAAAGGTAATTGACAAATCAAACTTGTGATTCTTATTTCATGTTTCCATAGAGGACTCAATTTCTGCAAAACCATTTTCTCTCACAGCTACCCAGGGACATAAATCTGATTAACTCATTTTACTGATGAGGAAACTGAAGCCTGGGAGGAAAGCAGGTGACCAACTCAAGGTAACTGCAGCAGATCAACTGTAAGGCAAAAGATGTACATACGATGGACACTGAGCAGTGCATCTGTGTGACTTGCTCCGAGAGAGATACAGGAGAAGGATGAGACACTGACAGTGAATGACAGAGGCAACAGGTTAACGCATACGAGAAAAGTGGAAAATGAGATCCTAAAGAATTCAGTGTTAAACTCTGGTCCACAGTCTAAGCCACTGTTCACCAATTTTGACTGAATCCCATTAATACCCATGACAAGACCCAACCTCCAGAGGCTCTAATCAAGAAGTCTGGGGCCTTGAAATCTATGTTTAAAGAGTGAAGCCCTGACTTTAGTTAATGGGAATGTGACCTGGATAGAGGCAAGATCTGTATGATTACAAGTGTGGGGAGAGGCCAGTCCAGATAAGCATAAAGACATTTAGCATTTTTCATTTTAAAGATGATCACGTTTATAGCCAAATCACATTTCATAATTCTCCCACGTCACAAAAAGTCTATTTTCAGCTATTCCTTCTTGGTAAACTGGGGCCAAAACGTCCAGACTGGCTCCAAATCTCCTTCAATCCATTACCAGACTTATTTACTTACTTTCTGATGTCCCATGGGCAGGGTCTGACCAAGAGGTCAGCTAAGCATGTCAAGTTGAATGTCTGTTGTCTCAATACGAGAAACAAAAGGAGAAAAACTGCATGTGGAACTCTTCAGGGGAATGAAGTGACCTCTGTCTAAACAAAAATCCTCTCTCATGGCTGCCCTCAAGAAAGCAGTCAGCGAAGACTGTGTTTCAAAACAAGTGGATTGAGAAACTACATTTTTGGACTCAGAACATGTTGCCAGTTACACTTGTAATGGGAGTATTTTTCATTTTAAAGATAATCATGTTTATACTCAAATCACATTTCATAACTCCCAGGACTACATGGGCTCCAGGATGTAACTGGGTTATACTTGAAATTCAATTATCTGTGATATATCTGTTCCTCTCCCAGCACCTTCCCTTCCTCTCCAATACAGCCCCAGTACATTTATCACAGAAAATATGAGAGTGGCTGGGCATGGTGGCTCATGCCTGTAATATGACATTTTGGGAGGCCAACGCTTGAGGCCAGGAGTTTGAGACCAGCCTGGGCAACATAACAAGACCCTGTCTTTACAAAAAATGAAACACACACACACACACACACACACACACACACACACACACACACACACAATAACTAGCTGGGCATGATGGCATGCACCTGTAGTCCTAGCTACTAGGTAGGTTGAGGCAGGAGGATTGCTGGAGCCCAGGAGTGTGAGGCTGCAGTGAGCTAGGATTGTGTCCTTGCACTCCAGCCTGGGTCACAGAGTGAGATTCTGTCTAAAGAACACATGGAGAGTGAATAGTTGGGGTAGGGGACGCAACTTTTCTAAAGACTACTGGGCAGTTTATTGAGCATACATTTATTCAGTAAGCGTGTCAGACACCTGACTGTGGCCCTATGAGATGCAACTCTGACTGGAAACTGACAACAAAATTCTCTCGGGCTAAATCGTTCATTTCCTTTCCTGTTGTTTGTCCCATCACTTCTTGGCACAGTTTCGCATATATACTGTCTGGTGAGACAATACATTAAAAAAGTTGAGAAAGATTCCCCTCGGGAGAGGGGTCAGCAAAAAGAAAAAATTAGAGCCCAGAGGGTTAAAAAAGATCAGTCTTATTCATCACTTTCTTTTATTCCACAGAGCACAAAGTAACTGAAGAATCTGCCTTCTGGTGTGCAGATCATTGGACAAGTTTTGCTCTGGTGACTTCTCGATGGTGATGGTCTGATATCAGTAGGGGAGACACCTGCCAGGCAACACATCTTGCCTAGAGCTGAACTGACAGGTGAGACTCTAAAGATGAGTTAAAATAATCAGAGGCAATATTTCCAATCTAGGTGGTATCAAAACAAACATTCTCCCATCTCCTTTTGGTTTTTTCTTGGTTGAAATGAATCATTTGCTCTTCAAATGGGATTGTAAGGTGAAGCCTTTTCATTTTAAAGGTGTACCAGTAAGATGATTACATCTTTAGAAAAATTACTCCAGTTGCATTAGGTCCTCACAGTTCATAGAAAAATGCTTCATTTTGTTGTTGTTGTTATTGACAACTAAGGTCTCTTACTCAGAGCATTATTCCCCCACTGACAGATATGACAATTTACTGCGGATCCTAAGTTGCAGAATGGGCCATTAAATGCATCCTGGTAAAAGAAGGCATCTCAAAAACATTTCATTTTTGAAGTAAAGCCCATTAACCTATGTAAGTATACAAACCCGAGGAGAAATGAATGCATCCACACGTCACCTCAGCAAGCATCACTCCCACTGCAGTTAGTATTCTTGCTGCTATACTTCCCACAAATGTTCTGTGCTTTCCAAACTAAGCACATTGTCAAGCCCACAGCTCCTTAAGTCTTCAGGTTTTTCACTGTCAAGGTATAAATTCACTTGCCAATTAGTGCTCTTCACCTTAAGTAGTACAGCCCCCGCCTTGACCTACTTTTTATTTCTTTACTCTTATGTGTGTCACATAAGCCAAATGCAAGCGTGTGTGCTTAACACAAACACCGCAGGAAATTAAAGACTTAGTGCACTCATCTTACCATATAACATAGTTAATAAAGCAGTCATTTCTTAGAAATTGTGTACAAAATGTACAGAAGTGTTTGCCTTTCTCTGTGTTTCCAGGAAAGCAGTAACAATGAGATGGTTCCTTTGTGTGGTAAGTCATCTCTGAAGGATGATTTCTACTCTTGCATATTTTTCATTTAAAGCAAAGAAATACATGAATCTAGTTTTAAAAGTCAAACAATATCATGCAGTTTATGGCAAAAATCAAAGTCTTCCCTTTCCCTCCCACTCCAGGGTCCCGCTCCCAACCCTTCTAACATTTTCCCCCAGGTGTATATTTCCATATTCATCAACGGCATGTTTATACTGCTTCACCTTGGCTTTTCAGTTTTAGATATTGCTTCCTGGCTCTACTATAAACAATTAAGATTTACCTCTTTCATATTACATGCACCCTCATCCTCTCAATATTACAAGTTCTGGTTAATCAATATTCAGTGCTTGTATTCTGAAGACTATACTCTTCTCTGCTGAGCTACAATGCATATTGTTATTGCATTTCTTGCCAATATAACAATTTCTTTTACTGAGGTAAATAATGGAACTGTTTTTCCATCTGCTTAGTCTTCTATGGACTGACCAATAATTTATGCCAAACTCTCCTAAACCCATCTAAAACTCCTGGTGGAACAAATTTATCAGGAAATCTCTCAGTTCCACTCTTTCTAGACACTGCCTAATGAGCCCTTTGAGCAGCAGGCCACACAGGATTGGTGGCTGGACTTCTGCACCGTTATGATCCTTGGATCTCCTTTCCCATCACCTGGGGGATTCTCTCTGCTGCATTCCCCGGTTGGGTCCCCCGTTTCTCGGATTTTGCACCTTTTTCTTGGTTTATGCTTCCATGCAAGAAGAGCAATCCTCCAGTAGTTTCCTGAGAATGGGTGCATGCAAGGTAAATTTTCTGGGACACTGTTTGTCTGAAAACATCTTTATTGTACATTCACACTGAATTGAAGATAGACTGGCTGCAGGCCCCCCAGCTTCCAGTGTTGCTTATGACAAGTCCAACATCATTGTGTTTCCTGATCATTTGTTACTTGTTTTTATTTCTCTGAAAGTCTGTACAATCTCCTCTTTCTCCCTCCTGTTCTGAAACTTCTGTGGGTCTTTTCTACTTCATTATTCTACTTCATTATTCTACATAGGTAGCCAGTAGACTCCTTTAATCTGGAAGGTCATGTGTCCCTTGGCTCCAGCACATGGTCTTTCATAATTTCCCCTTCCATTTTATCTTTGTTTCTACTACTTTCCATCCTTTTGCCATAATTGTCCTATTGTTTTGAAGATTTCCTCAATTTTGCTGCCTTGATTTGTCCAAGTGACTTTCCATTCGCTTTATGTCTTTGTCTTTCACGTTAGAAATATTCTTTAAATGTCTGGTGATCCTTGGCTGTTCACTCATATTTAAGAGTAAACCCCAAAAAGCCTATTGGAAGATCATGTACTCATGATGCAGGAGCCATCACTATGCGGTGATCAGGTGGAAAGCCAGGTGTTGTACTGGGAACCCCCCCAAAAATTAGTATCTGTAGTATTTTCTCTTGGGCCTTTTCAGAGAATATGCTTATCTGCTGGGGACTAGGGGTCCCAAGTGGGTTGGATTCTAAGCCTGACAACTAAGAGTTCTAAGGTATTCTCAAGGTCTCACTTCTTAGAGGGCCCTATGTTCCCCAAGACGCCTTGTTTCCATTTCCAACAGCAGCCATGTCCCTAATTCCAGCACTTCTCTGCTTAACCCGTTCCTTACAGAAGCCTCCCATCTTCTGGAGAAAGGAGAAATCGCCTGGCTTCACAGGCTGGAGAAGGCACCAGGAAATTTAATGTCTCCCATGACAGCCTTCCAAATAATCCTCTTCTTCTTCAGCCATACCCCTCACACTTATGCCACCTGAGGTACCCGGTGTCTCAAATTCCTGAGCCTTTTTGGGGGGGGTCTACTACATGCATCCTCACAAACACTTGGCAGAGAGAGAAAATAGAAACCTCATCACTGTGTTAGTCAGGTTGGACCAGGCTATGTGGTGATAACAGATCACCCCAAAATCTCTGTGGCTTAAAATGATACAGGTTGATTTCTTTCTCTCAGTACATGTCCCAGCCCTGCCCAATGTGTTTTTGAGACCTGTGCTGACAGAGGCAGAGCCATCTTGTGAGGCTGCCCCTTAACATGAGGCTTCAAGGTTTGTTTCCATTGCGGAAGAAAGCATGACCTTAGCTGCTCCCGCTTGGAAGCAATACAATTCAGGGCTCACATTTCCCTGGCCATGTCTAACTTCTAGGGGATGAGGAAGTGCAGTCTCTGTGTTTGAAAAAATAAGAGAGCTGGAAATACTGGGGCACACTTATCCCCCTATCATAGTCAGTTACCACTTGGGTGTTGCCAAATTTTGTTGCGCTCATCTATTGTTGTTTCCCCTGTCAGTCTTTTTGCTTTTTATTATTTTACTGGAATTCTAGGAGGCAGCAGAGATAAACACCATTTCAAGCTGTATACCACACCACTTAAAGTAGCTAAAACCCTCCAATTTACACTGTGTGTTTGCTAACATCAATCTCCCTGAGTCTACTGTAATTCTGTTCTTGAATGGTTCTGTTGCCTAAAGACAGATCAGTAGGCTGTGGCTTTTTGGAACTGGTCTTTAGGCCGGGCATGGTGGCTCATGCCTGTAATCCCAGTATATTGGGAGGCAGGTGGATCACCTGAGGTCAGGAGTTCAAGACCAGCCTGGACAACATGGGAAAACCCCATCTCTACTAAAAAATACAAAAATTAGACAGGCATGGTGGCATGCGCCTGTAGTCCCAGCTACTCGGGAGGCTGAGACAGGAGAATCACTTGAACCTGGGAGGCAGAGGTTGCGTCGAGCCAAGACTGTGCCACTGTACTCCAGTCTGGGCAATAGAGTGAGACTCTATCTCAAAAAGAAAAGAAAAGAAAAGAAAAGAAAAGAAAAGAAAAGAAAAGAAAAGAAAAGAAAAAGGACAGGTCTTCATTGTCAATATTTTTCAAGAAGGGGATTGGGAGATAGTTCTGAAGTATACACTTGGAAAAGTAAAACTCCTTACTGGAAGAAAAGCACATAAGTATTTAAAAAAAAATTTTAGAACACAGTTATTTTCTCACAGTGCTGAGCATGTAATAGATGTGTTCAGTAAATTCTTACAGGTTAGCAGTCACGTTTTCTCTTCTATACAACCCACCAGCAAACAAATGCCAGTTTGCTCCAAGTAAAAAGTGCTTAAATTCTGGGGGAACTAAAAGTACTTTAAAAGTAGATTTAGCTATTAGCAATGATGGCTGACAAATGGTAATATAGGTGTTTTTTGTTTCCTTTTACTTGCTTTACTATAGTTTCTGATCTTGCCATTTTGAGAATCCAAATACTCAAAATACTGCTTTTGTAAGAATACCATTTCTCCAGGTCTGCTGACCATAATTAGAGTGAATAGCTCTTTTTGTTAAAACTGTATCTGTGCTAATAAAAGATTTAGTTAAATATTAAATCCACAGCACTTATATGGGGAAAGTACCCAGATAATACATTTTTTCCTTTAAATCAGTAGTTCTCAGTCTTTCACATGTTTATGAATCTCAGGGAAAGTTTACAAAACAAAATAAATCAAAAAACCAGATCACTGAGCCCCACATCAGGTATTGTGGTTTAGAAAGGAAGGGCAGTAACTTGTATTTCTTATAAGGTACCTCCCAGACAGGCTTCAGACCACATGGCTTTAAAATACCTTTCCATTTTCTATAACAGCATACATGGAGAATGAGTGTTCAGTAAATATTTTTTGATGCTGAGATGGAAATCAACAGAATATAATATCATTATATTCTTATAATACCATTAAAGAGATAGCAAAGGAAGGTCCTTCCTATAAACATGGCATGACAGATGAAATACAATCCACAGATAGCTTTTAAAGGACTGGTGGAATACTTTAAAGCACAAGCTTTCAGTTTCGCTTTATATTAACTCTTCATAATCCAGTTATCCATAGTGATTTCTTTGCATCAAGCTGAATTTCTGACATGGTGGGTTCCTAAGGCATCATACAATGTTCTATAATTAATTCTACCTTTTTGAATGAAACAGCATGCAAGAGAGTTAAGCTGTTCTAGTTCAAATGAATAAAAGCCAGCCCCTAGCCCTACTGTACGCTGTGCTGTGGACTCATCGTGAGGCTGCAGTGGCAATTGTTTAAGCAGGTCATTTTAAGGAGCTGGCGCACTGGAGAAAGCTGAAGGAAGAGGCCAGCATCTGGACCAATTGTGCCTGAAGCTTTTTCCTCTGGTGGCTTTCCAGGTTTCTAAAAGGACACAGAAGCCAGCCTTTTGCCAACTCCCTACTTTTGAAAACCTGCTCTATTTCCACCCCATTTGCAAAATGCTTGCTGCAGTCCCTCCTGGCTGAGAGGAATCTGGAGACAGCTGGAGGTCAAGGAGAATTCTACATGTGAGTGCACCTGTTTTTCACCAAATCAGAAACCTAGAAAACAGAGAGAGGACATGTCTGAACTCACTGACCCAATGCTGCCCCCTTGCTGGGGAGAATGAAGTTCCCTTCCCTACTGGTTTCGAACCTTTCCTAATCTGCTAACAGCAAATGCTGACTATTCCTTAAAGAGGAGGTGAATGCTACCACTCTGACCTGCATGGCTCTTTATGTGTAAGTAAAATGAACAAATACTTTACAATAATGGTTTCTGACGCCAAGGATATATATTAAGAAACAACCTGGTGTAATCATAAAATGGAGAATTAAATGAAATTGAATGTAAGCTCTTGACCCTTATCTTACTCCAAGATTCGTTTTTAAATGAAATGCTTAAAAATTATTCAAGAGTATGGAAAGAGAGAGTAGAAGCAGAAAGAGACTCTTTATAGCAAACCAGTCAGAGCAAAGGTTAGTCTTCCTGATATATTCTGAATAGATTGTGACACCTAAGCCTGCCATGTTATCACATTTCTTAGGTATTTCAAAAATGGAAAATGTCAATGGTGGCATCAATTTCTTTGTGTAGCTCTTCACAATGAAACAGAATTTGGTTTAAAATAGAATATATATCTTTTGTGAACTGGGAAGGATGCCCTGATACCACCAGATGTGAAAATTAGGCACATACTGAAGCCTATAATGAGGTATAGGGTGGATGAAAAAACTGCAGAGTCCGGGTGTTGTGTCTCATACCTGTAATCCCAGCACTTTGGGAGGCCGAGGCAGGTGGATCACCTGAGGTCAGGAGTTCAAGACCTGCTTGGCCAACATGGTGAAACTCCATGTCTATTAAAAATACAAAATTAGCCAGGCGTGGTGGTGTGTGCCTGTAATCCCAGCTACTCGAGAGGCTGAGGCAGGAGAATCACTTGAACCCAGGAGGCAGGGGTTGCAGTGAGCCAAGATGGCGCCATTGCACTCCAGCCTGGGCAAAAAAAGTGACTGTCTCAAAAATTCAAACCAAAACAAAAAAAGCTGCTGAAACTGGCCAGGTGCTGTGGCTCACACCTATAATCCAAGCACATTGGGAGGCCGAGGTGAGTGGATCACTTGAGGCCAGGAGTCGGAGACCAGCCTGGCCAACATGGTGAAACCCTCTCTCTACTAAAAAATGCAAAAATTAGACAGGTGAGGTGGTGCGCACCTATAATCCCAGCTACTTGGGAGGCTGAGGTAGAATTGCTTGAACTCGGGAGGCAGAGGTTGCAGTGAGCCAAGATCATATCAATGCACTCCAGCCTGGGTGACAGAGCAAGACTCCATCTCCAAATAAACAAACAAACAAAACCGCAGAAACCACTGGCATGAAAAGGCTCAGAAGGACTTCCTTGATTTCCTCTAAAGAGGGCACATCACCCATCCCAAATCTTCAAAGGATTGATTTAAGGCAGTTCTCAAATTCTGGTCCTGGGACCAGCAGCATCACATGGGAGCTGTTAGTGACAACGTTGAACTTTAGCTGAGAACCAGAAAAACAAAATGAAGAAATACCCCCATCCTTTTGTGTTCTGGGAAATTCCTTCCCCTCTGACTTAGAGTAGGAATGCTCCTCTTGTTTACCTATGACAAGGCCGAACGCAGCCCCTCTACATTCTCATTCTTTCTTCACAAATGATCAGCTGAACGGCTTGCTAACCAAACTTTGGTTACATTTCTCTCCTTCCCCAGTGCGTGGACTGGCCAGCATACAATTGCTCCTGAGAAAACGCTGGTCTCAGGTGGAAACAGTCTCTGATCCACAGCACATTCACCTCCCACCCTTTTCATGCCACTTTCACACACCCTGCTGTTTCTACTTGGCTACTCCTACCTATAAAACAAACCCCACCTTGTGCCTAATTCTAGAGACCCAAAAAGATCTTAAGGTCAGAAGTTCTCCCATGGCAACAGTTCTTCCTCCCTATAATGAAACCGCACCCTTCTCTCCTTTGCAATAATCCTTTCAAATGAAGTGTCTCCTTCCTCAATCAGGGCTTGTTTTTTATTTGGCATTAGAAATACAAATTCTCGGGCCCTACCCCCCCACTTTCTGAATCAGAAACTGTGATGTGGAGAGTGATGTGCCCAAGAATGCATCTCTCACAAGGCCTCCAGGCAGTGTGGGGAACCACTGATTTGAAGCCAGCCTGCTAAGAATCTGATTAATGCATTCAACACTTTCTCTCCTGCTGGTATTTCATTCACGAGAGTTTAGGTGCAAGCTGTTTCTAAGGCTTACGGTGGAAAAGTTCTTAGCGCCCCCACAGACCGTTTCCCATAAAGGCACTACCCAGGGACATACAAAGCCATGGGGTGCCATCTCCCTCCCACCGCGTGGAGCCGAGCAAGCCCGAACCCTCCCCAACTTACATCTCCGTCCATCGGCCTCTGGTCGTCACAGTCCCTGGTGGGGCTAATGTCCTGGCGCATGACCCAGATGGGCTCTTTGGGCTCGTCGGGGGTGTAAGGCGAACGGATGGTCCTGGTTTTCACCTCCTCGATGGCCTCCTTGATGTCCTTGATGGCCAGCGAGATGGCATCACGCTTCTCCTTGCTGTACCGCTGCCCCGCCTCGCCGCCGCCTGCGGGGCCAGTTGCCTGCTGCTGCCCCGCCGGCGTCTGCAGCCCAGGGCTGTCGGGGCGGCCCCCGGCCGGGGTAGGGGGGCGCTCCAGGTCCTGTTCGGCCTCAGGCATGTCCTCGGCGGCCTTGTCGAGGCTCTGCGAGCTCATGCTCTGCTTGACCTCCGCCACGATCTGGTCGATGTCCTCCTCCTGCTCGTAGCTGTCCATGCGTGGGTAGGGCGCGAACTCGGCCTCCTTTTCGGGGCTGTCGGACTCGCCATCGGAGCGTTCGTCGTAGTGGTGCAGCCGCGCGCCCAGGGCCTCCTGGCGGTACGCGGCCGCCTCGTCGCGCTCCTGTTCGTAGAGCCGCAGGCCGTCCCGCGCGTCCAGCTCGGGTGCGTCCCCCGATCTCCTCGTACACGTGCTCCTGGAGGCCGCCATAGTCGGCATAGGGCTCGGCGTAGGGCTCGTCCTCGCCGCGGTGGAAGAGCCGGTGTGTGTAGACGTAGCCCGAGTAGGCGGCGTTCATGGCCTCCTCGTGCTCCAGCGAGTGGAAGTGCAGGTGGTTGGGCAGCGCGCGGCGGTGCGTGGCCTCGGCGTGCTCGGCCTCCGCCTGCTCCGTGTACTCCTCCGCCTCGGGCCTGTACTGCACGGCGTAGGCGCTCTCGTCCTCGGGGTCCTGCGCGCGCTCCGCATCGTAGCCGTCATGGGCCGCAGCGATCACGTCGCCCCTCGGCGGTGTCCGTGTGGTTGTGGAAGCCGCTCTCCGTGCTGGCCGAGCGCGCCAGGCATTCCCCCGCGCTCCTCCTCCTCCTGGCCGAGCTGGGCGCGGAGGTCCTCGAGGGCACGCCCGCGCTGGTGGCGGCCCACAAAGTGCTGCTGCTGTGGCGGCTGCTGCTGCTCCTCTTCCACCTCGGAATGCTCCAGGTCGGCCTCTACCGACTCGTTCACCTCCCCCACCTGCCGCCTCGTCGGTCACTTCCACCTCCGCAGACCCCTCCAAGTGGTTCATGGTGGGCGTCGGGGGACGGCTGGGAGAGAAGCTGGGCCCCGCTCACTGCGCTCTCATTTTGCTCCACTGGGCTGGAAAAACAAGAAGGGTAGAGGCCGTCACGTGGTGCAAACAGTGATTATGAGACGAATATCCAGATAACCATAAAAACAACTGCTATTGATTCCTTTTGGATCTGGGTCAATTAAAAAATGACTGCAAATTTAAGCTCAGTCTGACAGCACATACATAGCATGCATCATAATTTGTAATTATATATCTGCTTTAACTGCTTATTGGCTTTCTCCCTTCCCCACCCCTCAGACTGAGTGCCTCAGGAACGTTTTGTTCTTCATGCACACTATTCAGGTCCCATTTCTGATGCATCTGAATAAAGAATACTACTAAATTGAATGGGGCAATTGACACATTTTCCATCTGCTAACAGATAAATCTCTCCAAATTAAACTAGGATCCTAGTAACTTTAGAAATCACTCTTTAAATCAATTTCAAAGAAAAATAATCTTGAACACCTTTTGAAGCCATTGCTGGCAACACACGTATGCAGCCATTCAGAGGGTGGCTGCCAGCTAGCAGAGGGATCCCGCCCTGGCTCTGTTATTACTGACTCTGTGATCTCGGACAAGTGGCTTAATTTTCTGGACCTCCATGGTGTGACTGGACTCATTTCCTACATGCAGGATGTTAACAGCTATTACACAGGGTAAAAAAGACTCCGTGATCAAATAAGTTTGGAAAATGGTGAGTTACAGTTGACTTTTCATTGTTAATATCCAGAAGGAGGAAGATGCAGGATACAGGGTTTCCCTAACTTGTTTGACCAGGAGACACTTTTCTTCCTAGAGGCCAGCGTTATACAGCAGCTGGTTCCTAATAGTCAGGCTTCCCTGTTGAGCATTCAGCATCCAGGATTGAACCAACCATGGACGCCAATCTTAAGGGAAAAAACCCAACACAATACAACAATAAAAAATAATGCAAGTAAAGATAAAGTATAACTGATTTACATAGCATTTATATCATATTACATATTAGAGATCTAGAGATGATTTACAGTATATGGGAGAATGTGCATAGGTCATATGCAAATATACCATTTTATAATGGATTTTCATATCCACTGGGGTCCTGAAACCAACCCCCACAGATTCCAGGGGAGGACTATAGTCACTTCCCCCATATACCCTGCATTTAAAAATCTGTGATTTTTATGAGTTGCCATTATAGCTAGAACTGGATAACAGGTGTCATTTTTTAAAAAATATGGGTAGGTCTCATTCTATTTTCAGAGAAACTTTAACTTGAGAAAAAGATTTGCTTTCAGCCTCTCTCAATTCTTCTTATCACAAAATAGCTCTATAGCATATTCTGTGCAGTATATAGAAATAGACACAGAGAATGTAAAGAACAACAACAAAACAGGCAGGACCCCTATGATTTTGAGATCCCTGTGGTAAATGGGCTCAACAGTATGTGTAAACTTGCCATTATGTTCTTTTGGAGAGCCTCTCTTACAAATGGACAAAATTGATGGGAAGTGAACTCTTAAATGTTACAGCTGACAGCCCCAGGAGGACCAGGGATATCTGATTGACTCTAGTAGTGAGATGCATTATATTTTACTCAACTCCCTGTCACAACCACAGCAATTTCCTTCGAGCACTGATGACCATCCCAACAGCAAAAAAGGCCATTTTGGAGCTACCAAGTCCACATTTAAGCAGAAGTATCATGTTTCCCCCATTCTTTGATGGATCTACTCCTGATTGATGCTTGCTAGAAGAAAAGAATCATGGTTTACAAGAGATGAACAACTTTTATTGCTTCTCTACTTGACATGAGTCCAACTTCATATAAATTAGACCCAACCTCTTTTGAAAAATTGTGGGCTCCTCCCATTAACTCCTGACAACAGTCACTGTGGACTAAGTATAAGAAAGTCTTCCAAAAGCAAGTATGAGTCTCCCTTTAAACCTTGTTGGATGGTTAAGGCTGTAAATCAGCGGCAGAGTGGGGTGGCATGGGGGATAATTGAAACTGTTCCACCTCAGATCATCAGGCATTAGTTAGATTTTAATAAAGGGTGCGTGACCTAGATCCCTCGCATGTGCAGTTCACAATAAGGTTCATACCCTATGAGAATCTAATGCTGCTGCTGATGTGACAGGAGGTGGAGCTCAGGTAGTAATGCTCACTCACCTGCTGTTGTGCAGCTGGGTTCCTACAGGCCATGGACCAATACGGGTCCATAGCCCGTGGTTGGAGACCCCTGCTCTAAACAGAAGAGGCAAGTGTTGGTGCTGCAGGCCACCCAGTTAAATAGCCTCCAGTGGATTATGAGAAACACAAAACAAATATTCAACTCAATACAATACGTGGACAAGAACAGCATACCCAAGTTTCCTTCATAAGGACTTTCTAAAAAAGACAACAGATAAATCTTCATTAAATCTACAGTCGTTTCATAACATACAGATCTAATTCTAATAAACACAAAGCAAGCATTTATAGAAAGGGATAGCAAACATATCACAGACTTTCCTGGGTTCTGTTACCCTGAGGTGTCTCAGTTGTATGTTGTCAGTGTAAGAAAAACAGTAACAAAAACCACACAAAGCACCTGAATGACCAACAATTCATGGTAACCATGTATGGAACTGACCAAATTTCTATCTTCAGGGAAAATGGCTCTTCTTTAACTTGATGAAAATCTATTGACATATGTATTAAAAAGAAATTTTAGCCCATTCTGGGTTAAAATCAGTGAATGGTGCCCTCTTATAAAACGTGTTGATTAGAAAGAAATGGAATTTCCATGTGTGTATATACACTAAACCATGGTAAAGGAAGTTCTCTGTTGGGGTGGGGGATGGAGGAAGATAGTGTTAAAATAATGTAGTTTTAGTACAATAGAGCTTTTTGTTCACTAAGTACCTTCTCCTTATACCCCCATCCACAAAACTCACATACAGTGTTTGTGTTTTACATACCATCATGTTTTCAATAATATGATTTGGGTTGTGGTACTGCAACATGTTAACGAATAACAGACACCGATTTTGGGGGTTTCCCTAGGACAAAGGCAACTGTCAACTTTTAAGGAAGGAGCTGAAGTTGATGCTCAGGTTCATCCCTACACACAAGAAAACTATTCTCCATACCATGGCAACTTTGGGAGTGGCATTTATAAAAAACATTTAAGCTGCTTTTTAAAAAATCCTAGGTTATTGTGGGAGCATATATTGGTACAAAATTTTTGAAAAGCAATTTGGCAAGATGAATTCAAGTCTTCAAAAGGTAATATACATCTTGCTCCAGTAATTCTACATATAGAAATCTAAAAGAAAAAAACTTGAATGTGGACAAAAATGTTTCTCAGTATTTTCTTCAAAAGCAAAAATTTTAAACACAAAACATTAAGTGATTAATATTTATTAAGTACTGATAAGTACAGTGCTAATTATGTTAGGGTCATATTGTGATCAGAAAGATGTGGGCGTTTTCTCTCTGGGAAGCTCTACCTGGAGTTCCCATAACACTTCAACTCAGCCAGCCACAGCTGAAGAAATCACACCTCCTCACCCTCCATCCCCACTCTGGCTCTCAAACTGGGTTCCCTCCTGTATTTCCTGTATGGGCAAATGGCACCACCAGCCACCCCCTGAATCATCTCCTTCTCTTATCTCCCTCCTCAAACTGATGCCAGAGTCCACTGTCTTAATAACTCTTGCACCAGCCTCACTGCCACTGCTTTGTCTTGGTCTATATTGACTACCTGGTTGTTTCCTTGACTCTGATAATCAGCCTCCTCCAGTCCATCCTCCTCACTGCCAGCCTGATGATCTTTTTAAAATACAAATCTGAATCCCATAACTCTACTCTTCAAACTCTTCAGTGATTCATTTCTAGGGCATAGTATAAATGCTTAGCTAACTATGTCCCAGGTACTACTAGGCATTTTCCACATGACTCATTTAATCCTCACACTAGCCAATGAGGAGTTCTGCCATTATCAGCTCTTCTGAAAATGAGGAAACGGAGGCACAGAAATGTTGGGTGATTGTCCCAAGTCATAATCTAGTAACAGAGGCCCCTGGCATTTGATCCCTGCACTCTAGCTCTGGGGTCTGGGCTCTTGAGTTCTATTCCTAGCCAACAAAGCCCTTGGGATGCTTCACCCCTTTAGTCCATCTCCACACTTCACCCCGTGTGAAGTGACTTTTCTAACAGCCAAAGTCCTGGTGCTGGCCCTAACTGCCCTCCCTATTTATGCTGTATTTTAACCTATAACTTTTCTTTGGTGAATCTTCTTGTCTTCTCCAAGGCAAGGTCGTATTTGATGAATGTCAGTTAGGTGCCTTCCTCCAGGTACGTTCGAGGCAATGGGGCAGAACAGTGAACAAGCCAGAGGAGGCTTCCCTGCTTTCAGGAAGTCCCCATTCTGGTGCATTGGGTTGAGGGCAGAGGGAAAAAAGGGCAGACAATAATAAAATAAATAAGTAAACAAGGTAACTTCATAGGGAAACACTGAAGCAAATACAACACAGTAATGTCATAGAAAATGACTGAGGAGAGGGCATTATGTAGAGATCATCCAGAGAATGAGATAGATATTTGAGCTGAGGCCTGAATAATCAAGAAAGAGGTGCCCTTGTGAAGATCTGACGGCAAGGGCCTTGAGGTGAGAAAGGATCAGTTGTGTTCAAGGAAAGAAATAATGTTTGCAGACAGGTGTGGAGTGAGTAAGGGACAGTGTGATGGGAGATGGGGGACAAAGAGATGGGAAGGGACTGAGTCTGGTACGTCACGGTAAAGGGTGTGGATTTATTTCAAGTGTAGTGGCATGCTACTGGGGAGTTTAAGCAGGGGATTAATAAGGCCCAACTAAGCCTCCCTTTGTGCCTACTGTGTTTTCTCTCTCTCTCCCCTTTCCCTTTCTCTCTCCCCTCTCACACACACTCACACCATTTTATTTGTATATATATATGTGTGTGTGTGTGTGTGTATAAATATGTGTATATATATAATTTATGATGGCTTCTATCATTCTGAGTAGTAATTCTTTATAAGTATGAAGTCCTTAAGAAAAGACATCTTGTCATGTATCTTTGATTTTCTGGTGCCAAGTACAGAAGGTGTACAGAAGGTGGTCAAGGAATTTTTAGTAACTGAAAAAGAAAATATCTTTATGCCTCACCCCCTCCTACCCAATAGTTGGGGCCTGATAGACTTCTAAACATTGGCATGATCAGCCTTTGGAGAAAAACTCCTTTCTTCTTTCCATCTTAAATCTTTGCTGCCCTTATTCACCCATGCAAAGTCCTTCAACTTCTGATACTTTAAGTGCCTAAAGAATGCAAATGATTCAACATTATCCTGCATTTGAGTGTGTTGATCCAATGGGCATTTATTGAACATGTACCCAGTCATTGTGCAAGGCAAAGGGGATGTAAAACTTTCTAAACCATGATTCCTGCCTACAGGGGCAGACAGCTTTGATAGTGATGGTACCTGGTGATAAGTGCAAAATGGAAATATGCTCAAGATACAAAGGGAGCCTAGAGTTAAAACAATGTCAACAATTTTAACACCTTTTGAATCATATTAAGTGCTGCTGTTTGTATGGGTTCTGGATTTCATGAGGTAGTGAGCATCCTAAGCAAGCTTAGGAAAGGAGTGATGTCATCTAATCAATGTCCTTGATGATGACCCATGTGCCTCTAGAGGGAGGCAGAGGCAAAGGAAGGAAGAGCAGCTGATGGAAGAAAATTTCTTCCCTTCTATTTGGATGACCTGGAAGACACAGGCAGGATAGTCCCCTCCTCAGGGGCACCTGCAAAACATGAAGAAGGAGTGTTGTAGCATCCTGGCTACAGGATGAGGGTCTCCAGGTTACCAGTGGTGAAGCACAGATGGCTTTCTGGACCATGGTTCTAGAATGTTTTACAGCTTGGCTGGAAAAGGTTAACAAAAAGAGGGAATTTCACTTCAGTGCACCATTTAGAAATAGAATAGTTCATGATTTAGCAGTTGAATCCAGGTATCTCATAATGTGTAGCAGAGGCTCATGTTGATTTGGGATTGATAGAAGGGGACGCTGTAAATTACTTTAGTTAGTCTTTCCTTAAGTAATCATTAATGAGGATTTCCAATAAACTGTCCCTTTAGCACATTCAGAAGTCTTAGCTATCATAAAAATATATATATATATATATATATATATATATATATACCCAACATTAGAGCACCCAGATTCATAAAACAAGTTCTTCTAGATATATGAAAAGACATAGCCATACAATAGTAGTAGGAGACTTCAACACCCCACTAACAGTGTTAGACAGATCATCAAAACAAAAAACTAACAAAGAAATTCTGGACTTAAATTCTACATTTCACCAATTGGACCTAAAAGACATCTACAGAATATTTCACCCATCAGCCACAGACTGTACATCCTTCTCATCCGCATGCACATGGAACATACTCCAAGATCAAATACATGTTTGGCTATAAAGCAAGTCTCCGTGAATTTAAAAAAAATCAAAATCATACCAGCCATATTCTTGGATCACAATGAAATAAAATGGAAATCAATACCAAGAAGATCTCTCAAAACTACACAATTACATAGAAATTAAGCAACTTGCTCCTGAATGACTTTTGGGTAAATGATGACATTAAGGCAGAAATCAAAACATTCTCTGAAATAAATGAAAAGAGAAACACAAGATGCCAAAATCTTTGGGATGCAGCAAAAGCAGTGTTAAAAGGAGAGTTTGTAGTGCTAAAGGCCTACCTTGAAAACTTAGAAAGGTTTCAAATTAACAATCTAATATCACACCTAGAGGAACTAGAAAAACAAGAATAAACTAACCCCAAAGCTAGCAGAAAAGAAGAAATAACTAAAATCAGGGCAAAAATGAAGAAAATTGAGACCCAAAAATCTATACAAAGAATCAGTGAAGCCAAAAGTTGGTTATTTTAAAGTATAAACAAGATTGATAGACTGCTAGCTAGATAAACAAAGAAGAAAGAGAGAAGAACCAAATAAGTACAATCAGAAATTACAAAGGTGACATTATAACCAATCACACAGAAATGCAAGAGATCCTCAGAGACTATTAAGAACACCTCTATACACACAAACTAGAAAATCTAGAGGAAATGGATAAATTCCTGGAAACACACACTTTCCCAAGATTGAATCAGAAAGAAATTGAAACACAAACCAATATCGAGTTCCAAAATTGAATCAATAATAATTTTTAAAAATGCCACTAACTGAAAAAAGCCTTGTAACAGATGGATTCACAGGCAAATTCTACTAGATGTGCAAAGAGCTGGTCCAAATTCTACTGAAACTATTTTAAAAATTATGGAAGAGGGACTCCCTAACTCATTCTACAAAGCCAGGCATTATCCTGATACCAAAAGTTGGAAAAGACACAATGGAAAACGAAAACTAGAGGCCAATATCCCTGACAAACATAGACACAAAAATCCTCAACAAAATACCAACAAACTAAATCCAATAGCATATAAAAAAGTTAATTCACCATGATCAAGTAGGCTTCATTGCTCTGATGCAATGTTAGTTCAACATGTGCAAATCAATAAATGTGGTTCACCACATAAACAGAATTGAAAACCAAAATTATGATCATCTCAACAGATGTGAAAAAAGCTTTTGATGAAATACAACATCACTTCATGATAAAAGCCCTTAAGAAACTAGGCATCAAAGGAACGTATCTCAAAATAACAAGAGCCATCTACAAAAAAAGAGACAAAACCACATCCAACATCATACCGAATGGGCAAAAACTGGAAGCATTATCTTTGAGAACTAGAATAACGGATGCTCACTGTCACCACCTATTTAGCATAGTATTGGAGATCCTAATCAGAGCAATCAGGCAAGAGAAAGAAATCAAAGGCATCAAAATAGGAAGAGAAGAAGTCAAATTATCTCTCTTCTTGACAGTGTGATTCTATATCTAGAAAACCCTAAAGACTCTGCCAAAAGGCTCCTAGAACTGATAAATGACTTCAGCAAAGTTTCAGGACATGACATTAATGTACAAAAATCAGTAGCATGTCTACACACCAATAGTGTTCAACCTAAGAGCCAAATCAATAACTCAATTACATTTCAAATGCTTGCCTGCCCCCTAAAAAATCTAGGAATACATTTAACTAAGGAGGAGAAAAATCTCTACAAGGAGAACTATAAGACGTTTCAAAAAGAAATCATCGATGACACAAACAAATGGTAAAACATACCATGCGATTGAAAGAATCAATATAATTGAAATGGCCATACTACCCAAAGCAATTTACAGATTCAATATTATTCCTATCAAACTACCAACATCATTCTTCACAGAACTAGAGAAAACTATTCTAAAATGTATATGGAACCACAGAGGAGCCGGAATGGCCAATCCTAAGCAAAAAGACCAAAGCCAGAGGCATCACATTACCAGACTTCAAACTATCCTATAAGGCCACAGGGACCAAAACATCATGGCACTGGTACAAAAACAGACACATAGATGCATGGAACAAAATACAGAACTCAGAAATATAGCCGCACACCTACAGCCATCTAATTTTTAGTTGAAGTCAAGAAAAATAAGCAATAGGGAAAGGACTTCTTGTTCAATAAATGGTGCTGGGATCGCTGCCTAGCGATATGCAGAAGAATGAAACTGGATCCCTACTTTTCACCACGTAAAAAATTAAGGTGGATTAAAGATAAATTTAAAATATCAAACTATAAGACTCCTAGAAGAAAATCTAGAAAATATCATTTGTTCTTGGGAACACCACATCAGCCTTGGGAAAGAATTTATGATGAAGCTCTCAAAAGCAAACGCAACAAAAACAAATATTGACAAGTGGGACCTAATTAAAGAGCTTCTGCACAGCAAAAGAAACTATCAACAAAGTAAATAGATAACCTACAGAATGAGTGAAAACATTCACAAACTATATATCTGACAAAGGTCTAAAATCCAGAATCTCAAAACCAAACAACCCCATTAAGAATGAGGAAAAGACACAAACACTTCTTAAAAGAAGACATACAAGTGGCCAACAAACATTTTAAAAAATGTTCAATATCACTAATCATCAGATAATTGCAAGTCAAAACCACAATGAGGTACCATTTCACACCAGTCAGAATGGCTATTACAAAAAGTCAAACAACAACAGATGCTGGTGAGGCTGTGGGAGAAAAGAGAACATTTATGCACCATTGGTTGGAATGAAAATTAGTTCAGACACTGTGGAAAGCAGTTTGGAGATTTCTCAAACAACTTAGAACTACCATCTGACCCAGCAATGGAATTGTATACATCCTGCATATATCCAAAAGACAATTGTTCTCGGTAGAATGTTGTTCTACCAAAAAGTCACATGCATTTTTATGTTAATCATGGTACTATTAACAATAGCACAGACATGGAACTAACCTAGGTGCTCATCGATGGTGGGCTGGGTAAAGAAAATGTGGTACATATATACCATGGAATACTATGTAGTCGTGATAAAAGAGTGAAATAATGTTTTTCTTATGGCAACATGCATGCAGCTGGAGGCCATTATCCTAAGCAAAATAAGGCAGGAACAGAAAACCAAATACTACATGTTCTTACTTACAAGTGGGAACTAAACATTTGGTACTTATGGACATAAAGATGGTAATGATAGACAGTGGGGACTACTAGAAGTGGGGAAGGACAGAGGAGGGTATGGGTTGAAAAACTATTAGGCAGTATGCTCGGTATTTGGATGATGGCATCAATCACATCCCAAACCTCAGCATCATACAGTATACCCAGGTAACAAATCTGTACAGGTAACCCATGAATCTAAAAGTTGAGATTATTTTTTTAAATTGTGAAAAAATAATGTTAATATAAATGACTTGAGTACATGGTATATTTATTAATATTATCATTTCCTAAATAAGGCTATGTAGGGGTGGAAAACAAGTAGCTAAGCTACCTCTGATCTGTTTTGAAATGAAGCTGGGTATAAATAAATCAAACAACAAATTACAAATACTAAACTATGCACAGGCCAATATATGTGGTATTTTACATACTATATTTCTAGCCCTCCATCAGTCCCAGTGGGAATTATTATCTGCCTTTGCTGATTTTGAAGCAGAAGTTCAGACAACTTAAATAACTTATCCAAGGTCACTTAGAGCTGAAAGGGGTGGAGATAGACCTGCCTGGCTCTCACTGTTCATGTTCTTCCTACTACATTACACTGAGCCCATAAAGTGATACAACTGATTTTTTTAAACAAACATCTAAATTGGTGTAACCCCTTTTAGAATAGTCACCTTGGCAGACTCTATACTTACAAGTTCCAAGGGCACTGTGTTTGCTCAAAACACTTTGGCCACTCCTATATTGGAATTGATTTCAAAGTTAATTTATGGCTTTGAAACTACCAGCAAATCGTTTTCAATATTCTATAGTCACTTTTTGTTATATCTGATTTTTTACCTCAAAGGGTATCATCCAGGTTTATCATGCACCTTATTTAGAAGATTTGGCTGTGACTGCTTTGTGATGTTCTCCAAACATCAAGTCTATTCCTAAAAGATGAAGATATACATAGAGCCAAGATTATTCAAAAGACTCTGGCATAAGCTCTGAAGTTAATTCGAAAAGATGGCTTTAAAAATTGCTTTGTCCAGTGGCCACTTCTTTAATATAAGCCTTCATCCTCACAGGGAAAATAAAAGGACAGAAGCCAATTGGGTGAATATATTCTTGTGTGATGACTACAAAATCAGGTTCATTACTTTCATCCCACCTTGCAATCTGAATAATTTTTGCTAACACTAACCAGGCAGGAAAATTAATTCATCCACTTGAATTAATTCAGTAGTGCCAACCACAAAGCTCTGATCACAGCCCAGCCTTTGATTAAAGAGAAAATTTTGAATTTATGCAAACTTTCTTATTGTCTAGTACTTTAACAATCCAATCATTCATTCATCATTCTCATTTCAATAAAATACATGAAGTAAGCTTAAGGCAACCACTGAACTCAGAAGGCAGATCTTGCAAATTTTACAGAAAACTTAAGAGACAGTCTCTGGAAATCAAAGCCAATTAAAAGTTTATCTGAATTTTTGTGAAATGCCCTGGTATAAAATCAAACATATCTACATAATCCATAATTTATTGAAGGTCATACAAACTTGGTATTTTTATTCTGTTACAATCCCTTTTTATGCTCCTAAACAACTTCCTTTCTACCCTCAGCCCCTACTACATTTATTATCTCTATTGCTACATTACACTCAGTTTGGGGGTATTAAATCACTAGCTACAATCAATCTGGCCCATTTTCTCTCTCTCTCTCTCTCTCTCTCCACACACACACACACACACACACACACACACACACACACACACACACACCCCAAGATGATACTAAGGATAGCAAGTCTCTAAAATCAGGTAAGCTATGTTAGTTTTTAGAGACTTATTAATTCACACTGCCAAAGGACATGAAAACAGTGATATCAGGCAAAGGACAAATTGAACAGTAATTTATTAAAATGCAGTCTTCTTTTTTTTGAGACCACATCACCTCAAATTTACTGCTATTGTTACATTTACAGATTATTTTGCTCAATAAAGTCAGTTAACTTGCCTCTATTCCCTCAAGTTTTCTGTAGCTTCTAGTATCTTCCTTCTCCAAATTTACACCAGAATATCAGCTACAATCCTAATTATGAAGCTTCAGATTGAATTCTTGTTCCTGAGCTTCTTTTTATTCATAGGTCAGGAAAGCAGCAAAGGCTATGCTGGTCATAATCCTCAAACATATTTTTGGTTATGCTTTAAATCTGCTATGCTAGGGCTACACTAAATGATTAAAAGGAGCTACATTCAGGAAGGTTTACTTCCTGACAATTCAGCTTCACAACTCCCAAAGAACCAAATCCACTAAGCAACTATTAGGCAGCAACAATGGAGATGACTTAAATTTGAATTTGATGAGCCAGAAATCCCATAATGATTCAAAGCCTCCCAAGACAATCAATTCTCTAAGTTCAGTCATGTTAGCAAAAAGTTAACAGGGAAAGAAACATAATGTGGAGAAGGACAAAAACTAGTTTTTCTTAAAAATGACAAATGGATAATCTGGAAATTCATAGTAGTTTATTGGCCATGTTGATCAGATATGATATCTGCATCTATACTCTTCTAGTTCATTAATTTCATTTTGGCTCCTAATAGGGGAAGATCCGTAAAATCCAAATATGGTTTTAAAGATCCACGACCTTTCAGACACCTCAAGGGAAGACATGAGCTTCCAGAGGAAATTCTTTTAATTTGCTTTATTAAAAATAGCATTCATCTTCACAGTAAACAGACCACCTATAGAATAGGAGAAAATATTTGCAAATTATGCCTCTGGCAAAGGACTAATATCCAGAATCTACAAGGAACTCAAATAACAAGAAAAAAAACAAACCACTCCATTAAAAACTGGGCAAAGGACATGATCAGACATCTCTCAAAAGAAGAACAAGTGGCCAACAAACACATGAAAAAATGCTCACATCACTAATCACCAGAGAAATGCAAATTAAAACCACACTGAGATATTATCTTATATCAATCAGAATGGCTATCATTAAGTCAAAAAACAACAGATGTAGGCGTGGATGTGAAGAAAAGCAAACACTTATACACTGTTGGTGGGAATGTAAATCAATTCAATTTCTATAGAAAACAGTATGGAGATTTCTCAAAGAACTAAAAATAGAACTACCATTTAACCCAACAATCTCATTACTGGAAATCTACCCAAAGAAAAAGAAATCATTATTATATTAAAAAGACACATGCACTTATATGTTCATTGCAGCATTATTCACAATAGCAAAGTCATGGAATCAACCCAAGTGTCTATCAATGGTTGACTGGATTTAAAAAATGCTGTGCATATATAGGCCATGGAATACTATGCAGCCATAAAAAAAGAATGAAATCATGTTCTTTGTAGCAACATGGACAGGGCTAGAGTCATGATTCTAAGTGAACTAACTCAGAAACAGAAAACCAAATGCCTCATGTTTTCACTTACATGTGGAGTCTAAACAATGGGTACACATGGACATGAAGATGGAAACTATAGATGCCAGAGACTCCCCAAGAAGGGAGGGTGGTAAAGGTGAGAGTTGAAAACCTTACCTGTCTGGTACGGTGTTCACTAGTTGGGTAATAGGTACACCAGAAGCCCAGTCCCCACCAGTATGCAATATATACTCACGTAACAAATATACACATGTACTCCCTAAATCTAAAATAAAAATTTTTTAAAAGTAGTGTTAATTTTACTGATGATTTCATAAGGAAGATGAGGTGAGAGATTATATCACATACCACACCACTTATCCTCCAAAAAAAGTCTGTATTGGTTTAATTTTCTCATATCTCTCTTCTAAGTCACCAGCCATAGGGTTGCCCCTCTCTCCTACACAGTCTTGAGTCTTAATGGTTCAGGTCCTTTCCTTCTGGATCATCACAGTCCAGAAAAAAATGTAATATGAGTCACATATGTAATTTAAAATTTTCTAGTATGCACAAAAAATTTTTTTAAAGAAAATTTTAATATTTTATCTAATATATTTAAAATATCATTTCAACATATGATCAATATAAAGATTATTATTGAGAAAGTCTACATTCTTTTCTTCCTACAAAGTCATCAAAATCCAAAGTGTATCTTACACTACAGCACATATCAATTTGGACTAGCCCCACTTCAAAAGTCTGACAACTACACATGGCTAGTGGCTATCACGATGGACAGCACAGTTCTAGATCTTTCTCTAAGCCTCCTAAACTCTCTCTTTTCTTTTGCAGAATAATTTGGCTGTGTCAGCTCTTCCAAAAGTGTATACCATCACCCTTCTCCATCATCCTGTTCAGCAAAGAAAAGATCCTTGGATTATCAGCATTTTCCCTCCTAGATGATAGGCGATTATGAACCAAGTCCTATATCACTTGGTCATCAATCTCTCAAGGGGGCTGGCTCCATTATTCTTCCATCCTCCAAATCCTTATCACAGTCCTCTAATTTCAGGTCTCATTGGGCCCCCGAGTCCACTGTCATTGCATCTGCTTCTTCCCCCTCTCCAGCACTCCAGCCTTGCCTTCCCTTTCACCTTATGTGTTCCACAGACAATCCTCAGGTACATGGCCACAGCTCACCCACCGCCACTGCCCTTCAGCACCCATGGCCTCTGTATGTAAATCAGCAGGAGAAGTTGCTCAAAGATTTCTCAGACAGTCAATGAGGCTTAGGTGCAGCCAGGAAAAATATAAACAGAGAGAACTCTTTTCTCTCACTTGGAGGAGGAGTGGGAACGGGAAAGAGAACCCTAGGAACTGGGAAATGGAGCAAAAGGCAGGAAAGCATAGTGGTTAAGAATGCACACTGAGTCAGACTTCTGGTTCAAATGTCAGGTCCAGCACTCACTAGCTATGTGACCTTGGGAAAGTCATTTACCCTTACTGTGCTTCAGTTTCCTCTTCTCAATCTGGCTCACATTGCAAGGATTAAATAAGCTAATGTAGCACTAAGAACGAGAATTTTAAAATATTCTTGTCAACCCATAGATTGCACAACACAAAGAGTGAACCCTAATGTAAACTATGGACTTCAGGTAATAATGGTTTATCAATAGGTTCACCAACTGTAACAAATGTGCCACTCTGGTAAGAGATGTTGATGGCTGGGGAGGTTGTGTGGGGGGGTGGGGAAGGAGGGGAGGGAATGGGTATATGAAACCTCTGTTCTTTCCATTACATTTTTCTGTAAACCTAAGCTGCTATACAAAATGAAGTATGTGTGTGTGTATATATTCCACTAATTAAAATATGCAAGCAAGACTGCTTCACTTTAACAAAACTAACCTTAATTGAAGCTTAAAGACATGTGGGTGGGCCACAAGTCTTCCACTGTCCTAACACTGGCCCAATTCTAAGACTCTATGAGTCCAGGTGTGGATTGCAGGAACTTGACTGGCACAGGACCTGGCTCAAATACTTTCCTGTGACATCTGTGTGTGTAACTGCTATTTCTGGAGCCTCCTGCCAAGCCAGTCCCCACACTCTGGGCTTCTGGCTCACAAAGTGCCTGCTCATGCATTGGTAGCACTCGGCTCACATCTGCTGCTGTGACTTCCCAGCATGCTGCAACCAAGCCTCATTATTTCAGTGTGTGCTTCGGTGAGCTGTTGAGTGGCTCTGCTTGCCCACCTCACAGCGGCCCACTTCAGTGAACAATACCCAACCTCTTTGACCTTGTGTTACTCACACCCATCCATGTCCAACTCAGGGAAATCACACCTCTGAGTAGGCAAGCAGTTTCCAGCCCTTGATTTGCCATCATTAATTCTTACAACCTTTCTTCATCTATAAAATTGGTCTGTGAAAAGTAATTTGAAAGTATCCATCAAAATTACCACTCAGGGGAATTTACGTATATACTCACACATCATACATAATTGTGTGAAATGACTTAAGTACAAGGGTATTTAAATGACTAATGCACAGTGTGTGTTCACAAAAGAATGAAAACAACTAAAATGTCCATCATTAGGAAATTGGTAAAATAAATTATGTTGTGTCCTTGGATAGAATCCTATGATACACAAAGTAGGTGATCTGTATAACAGATATAGAAAGAACTGCCCTCATCCATTAAAGCTCAGATCATCATGTAATAAATATTGCTGTATAAGTCTGATGGAGGGGATAGGATTTCATGTATGAAAATCTCTGAAATAATAAGTAAGAAATTAATAACAATGCCTATTTCTTTTAGAGGCAGAGAAGGAAGGAGAACTGAGTAGACTGGGGACTGGGATGGGATAGAGGCTTTTAAGCATATTCCTTTTTGTACATTTTGATGTTTGAATCATGAACCTATTAAAAAAACTAAATACATAATAAAAATAAAAACCCATTCTGCCTACTTTATGGGAGTGCTGGTTGCTTTATGAATCATAAAGTGCCTGAGAAAATTTACCTTACTCTCTTGCTGAGGAAGGGCTTTGAGGAAGGGCTGATAAGCTGAATCCCTGTAAAACCTTTCTGTTTTGCTACTGAAGAAACTTTCTCACCACATTTCAGGGTTCTTGCTGCCATGCTGGTACTCAACTTCTGTTTACTTTAAGCCTCACTATTCAAGGGTGATGTCTCTGTTGACAAATTGCAGGGGTAGGAGTGGTAAAAAGGATTTTAAAAGTTGTTACGCTTTTGTGGGAACTTCTAGTCCAGGCTGTGGTCATTAACACCTGCGCTCCAGAAATTCAGTACTATAAGTTCATGGTGGATATAATTATAAAGTAACAGAAATTTAGAACTGTAGGCATTGGCAAAGCCCCACAAGTTCCATATTTTACAAAGAAGAAAACCAAGGAGTGGAGAGATGGCATGGCTTGTCCAAAGTCATGCATGTGTTAATGGAGCACTAGAGAGCTTGTTGCTAGGTCTCTTTCTGTACCTCCTTCTACTGTCCCACCATAATCCCAACAGATTCATTTACAAAGGGGATATGACATCCAATTATAGAAGAAAGATCTGCTAAACAAAAGAAAATAATTACAAAAAGACGCTTAGTAAAATAATGTCAGAGCAAGGGAAAGAAATTCAAAATATGCAAATGACACAAAGCAAATTTGATTCACCCACCATCTTTTCTACCTAAAGAACACTTGGATTTCCAATGCCCAGCAGACACATACCCTTTGTGAGGAGAGGACCTGTCATTTATATATGGCTATTTGGATACAGAATGTGGCAGAAATGGGTTCTTGCCCACCAAAAACTGAAGCTCGCCATTCACGATATAGCATTCTAACTACATTTATAAACTCTCCTTGCATCTAGTTGGAAGCATGATTAGTTCTATTCAGAGGAATGAAAGTGGAAATGAGGGATATCATTTCTGAGCTGGGTCATCTAACCAATGAGCTTGCTTTTTTCATGTTCTCCTTCACTATAAATGCAGAAGACTCTGAGACCCAAGAGATAGCAGAATCTCCAGAAGGAAGTATCTTGGATCCCTGAAGCAACCACTTGGAGGAAAACTGTGGTCCAATCAGAAATGACTTGCATTGGATTGCCACTGTTAGGAAGTTAACTTTTAATATGATAAGCCAATAAAATTTTGGAGTTTGTTTATGTTATTCCAAATCAATGCACAGAAACATTTCACTGAGCCCTGAAAATGAGTCTAACTCTCAACTCCAAAAAAAAAAAAAAAAAAATCACAAGTATCATGAGAAAAATATCCCCTTTCCATTTCTGTTTCTCTTCTAGGTGTTCTTCTAATTCTTCTAGGGGTTACTTCTATAACTCTGTACGATATGTCACAATTTATGGACTTAATTTAGGCAATATCTATTGACTTCCTACTGTGAAAGATGAGGCTATAGCTCACTTAATTTCTCCTTTTACTTCTGTCTCCCAATGTTTAATAATTATATTTTTAGGTTACATTTATAATTTTAAATACTATTTTTATAATTAGTATATTGACTTTTCTGTAAATGACACATTGTCTTGTCTTTCCAATTTATCCATCCCCTTCTACCTCCTACCTGCTATCAACTACAATTTTACTTTTTATATTTGTCAAAATAACACGTATTTTATCATCTGCAACCACAATCAACACTTGGATACTTTGTCCATAGGTTGATTTGAAATCCTGACACTCAGTAAAGAACCACTACTTGGCCAGGTGTGGTGGCTCACGCCTGTAATCTCAGCACTTTGGGAGGCCAAGGCAGGTGGATCACGAGGTCAAGAGATCGAGACCATCCTAGCCAACATGGTGAAACCCCGTCTCTACTAAAAATGCAAAAAAATTAGCTGGGCGTGGTGGCGCATGCCTGTAGTACCAGCTACTTGGGAGGCTGAGGCAGGAGAATTGCTTGAACCCGGGAGGTGGAGGTTGCAGTGAGCCGAGGTCGCGCTACTGCACTCCAGCCTGGTGCCTGGTGACGGAGTGAGACTCTGTCTCAAAAAAAAAAAAAAAAAGAACCATTACTTGATTATGACTATGTAAATAATGTTTACCTGTGTGCCAAGAAATCACCTGGGGGATTTTGTTAAAAGGCAGATTCTGACTGGTGGGTCTTGGGTGGGATCTGGGATTCTGTATTTCTTCTAAAACTCTAGCTGATGCTCCTACAGCTGGTCTGACGACCTAATGGTGCTAATGATAAGCCTGATAATAACCTAACTCATTTCCCTTGGTAGTTTTTTCTCTCTGGTATCTTTCAATATGTTTTTCTTATTCTCAGCATTTGGAAATTTTTGGAAAAGAATCAAGGTGTTAATCACTGCCCTGTGTACTTGGTAGGCCATTTAATCTGAAGAGCTGTGTCTTTCTTCAGCTTTGGGAAATGTTCTATTATTTCTGTGATCGTTCCTCCCTCTGCCTCCTGCCCTTTTCTCTGGTTTTACTTTGAGACTCCTACTGGTGAGATGTCAGAGCTTCTGGATTGATCATCTACTTATCTTACCTTTTCTCCATTTCCATCTTATTCTCTTTTGTTGCATGCTCTGTTCTAGTTCCTTATCTTGTTTTTCCCCAGGCCTCTCTATTGAATTTTTGGCAAGCCTATGTCTAATCCCTAAAAGCTCTTTCTTTTCCTATTATCTGTTTTTGTATCACTTTTAAACAAATATTATGCATTTTTAGAGTTATCTGAACACATTAATGAGAGCTCTTGTTTGTTTAAAGTGTCCTGGTTTGCCTTTGCTTCCTCTGGTTCACTTTCTTCTGTGTATCTTGGTCTTCCTCTTTCATGTTGCTATGTTCCCCACATATTTGGTGATTCTGTTCATACTTAAAGGATTAGGTAGATGGTGCAAGGATTTTTTTGATGTAAGTAAGGCTGTTTCTCCTAATTTATTCTGTTTAATAATGTCACAATATGCTATTGCTTACATAGCCATTCTCTTACTCATAATCATTAGGTCATTTCCACATTTTTCCTATACAGTGTTTCAATGAATATCCTCATAGATTAAATCCTTATGAGTGAGTACAGTTATTTATGTGGAACCCGTAAAACTGACAATGCTAGTTGAAAGCAGTACACATGAAAAAACAAGTTTTTATTATGAAAAATGTCATATATATGAGAAACTAGGGAGAATAGTGTAAAGATTCTCTTAATTAAGAGGATTGAAGACATGATGATGGCCAGTCTTGATTCCTCCATACACCTGTTCATTTGCCCCATCTTCTTAGATTATGTCGAAGCAAATGCCAGAAATCTAATAATTTCATCTGAACTTACACACATTTTCTACTGTGGTAAAATATATATAACATAAATTTTTACCATTCGAACCACGTTTAAATACACAATTCAGTAGCATTAAGAACATTCATGTAGGCTGGATGTAGTAGCTTATGCCTGTAATCCTAGCACTTTGGGAGGCAGAGGTGGGTGGATTGCTTGAGGTTAGGAGTTCAAGACCAGCCTGGCCAACATGAAGAAAATGTGTTTCTACTAAAAATAAAAATAAAAAAAATTAGGCAGGTGTGGTGGCACATGCCTGTAATCCCAGCTACTCAGGAGGTTGAGGCAGGAGAATTGTTTGAACCTAGGAGGCTGAGGTTGCAGTGAGCTGAGATTGTGCCACTGCACTCTAGCCTGGTGACAGAGCAAGACTGTCTCAAACAAATAAACAAACAAAAACATTCACGAAGCCCAAACCCCTCCTTTATGTGATATATGCATGTATCAAATCTGCACATCTCTCCTGAATCTAAAAAAGACAAAAAGCACTCATGTTGTTGTGCAGTCATCACCATTATGCATTATATATGCATATAGTGACTTCTCCCAAATCTTTGTAATTTCCTTCCATTTCCAAAGAACTCCTATTTCTCTACACGTGACCATCAACATATTTTTCTTTTTTCCTGAGTGGGACGAAGGCAGGAAACAAACATTCCTCTCTTTCTTTTCCAAGTTCTGAACCAACAAAGAAACGTATTGGAGGCACACAAATGAAGATTTTAAAATATCATCTGAAAAGCTGAATTGGATGATGTGTTTTTAGATCTGCAATCAAAGTGTCTTACAAATACTTCAACTCTGCACTAGGCAGAAAACCCCACCTTTTCAATGGGATAGCTGTCAACCCTCACAGGTGCAGAGCCTGCCTAGGGAAGCCTATATGGCTAGGAGTACATGGGGATGCAATCCCTCTTCAGACAAGCAGAGTTGGAAAAGAGGACCCAGATGGCACTGGCCAACACACGTGCTTCCTTTCCCAAATTCTCTCACAATCCTCTTCTGGAAAGAAGGGAATGAGGGGCAGGGAGAGGGGCCAGGAATGTTCTTTCAAAATGAATCATGAGGCAAGGAAAGGGAGCTTCCCTAACAGATGTTATCAATGTATTTAATTTTTGTTAATCTGGTAGGTGATGTTTTAACTTGAATTTCTCTGACAACCAATAAGGTGGCCCCTTTTTCACAGGCTTATGGACCACTGCATTTCCTTTTCTGTGAACTGCCTGGTTTTCTATTGAGTTTTTTAAAATTCACTTGCCAGGAGGCTTTTTAATATTAGGAATATTAACTTTTTGTCTGTCACATTGTTGCAAATGTTTTCCCCCAATGTATCATCTGTCTTTTGACTTGGCTTTATAGTTTCTCTTTCTATAGAGAAACTTAAAAGTTTTTTAATAATGCCGCTTCGCAAAGATGAAGACTGTTTCATTGTGATGAAATGCAGCAGAATCTTGGGCACCCAGGTTCATGGGAAATCCTACAAAATCCCGTTGAAAAAAGCTGGAGCCTTTAAGAAAGGAATAAAGCACCAAAAGACTTGCTATAGGGCTGGGCGCGGTGGCTCGTGCCTGTAATCCCAGTACTTTGGGAGGCTGAGGCGGGTGGATCACGAGGTCAAGAAATGGAGCCCATCCTGGCCAACATGGTGAAACCCCATCTCTATTAAAAATACAAAAATTAGCCAGGCATTTGGCACGCGCCTGTAGTCCCAGCTACTCGGGAGGCTGAGGCGAAGGAATCGTTTGAACCCAGGAGGCGGAGGTTGCAGTGAGCCGAGACTGCGCCACTGTGCTCCAGCCTGACAACAGAGCAAGACTCTGTCTCAGAGAAAAAAAAAAAAAAGGACTTGCTACAACACTTTTTATCTCTTTATCCTGGTCCCCAGTTATGCAAATATCATCTGGCCATTTGGATGGGCAGAAAATTATAAAATCAATTTAAACAGTTTGGGGAGTGAATGAGGTCACTTCAAAATGATTTTAATCTAGTGTGCTAATTGCACTTAAAATGCCTGCACATATTTCTCCAAATTTAAAATTTTAATTAGGGGTTGATATCTTTACACACCTTGGTGATACACCCTGGAAGGGTAGAAAATCTGTGCTGATTTTCCCTTCTGCATCTGTAGGTGAAAGGATTTGCTGGCATCCCAAATCCATTGAACTTAATAAGGATAGAAAGGCACTTAGCGCTTTCCTGGTCCTAACACCCTACTTGTTAAAGAGATGAGGAGAACTCAAACAGCTATTCCAACTCTCTCTAGGGGCCATCCCTACCTTCCTTTCCTATGGTCTAGTCTGGATCAGTGGTTTGTGTTACTCATCTGTGCCTGGCACACGGTAGGACCTCAAAGAAGTTTGCCAAATGGTGAGTTACTCAAGGTCACACACATTGCTAGTGTCAAAGCTGTCCTGACTCCTGATCCAAGACTCTAAACTTCTGTAAACTGCCCAGACTTTGGAGTCAAAAAGATTCTAGTTAGAGTCCTAGTTCTGGAACTTACAAGACGTGTTTTTATCAGCAAGGTTATTAACCCTTCTGGACTGTACTTTGATTTATCTGTTCGCTTCTGTTCTGCCTTAAGCCCATTCCAATTGGGCACCCATCCCTACTGCTCCACTGAATCAGCTTCTGTCTGGGTCACCAGTGAGTTCCATACTGCAATATCTTGCAGTCATTGTACTTAACTACTGGGCAGCATTTGATACAGCCTATCACACACTTGTTCTCAAAGCACTCTTTTCTCCTGGCTTTCAGGGCACCACTTTCTCCTGTTCCTTTCCCATCTCATTGACTGGTTTCACTTTATCTGTCAAACCTCTCTACACTGGAGGACCCAGGCTCAGTTCTTGGACTCAACAGTTCACATCTATACTATCCCCCCCCAGGTGATCACCTGAAGGCTCTTGGTTTATCTACCAGCTATACAATGGCAATTCTCAAATTTACGATGACAGCTCAAACTGTTCCCCTGAACTCCGTTAGACATTAACTGTGTCTCCTTAACACTTCACCATGGATATCAAATTATCATGTGTTAAAACAGACTTCTGATTTCTCCTTCTAAACTTGTTCTTTCCACTGTCTGCCTCATCATCCCTCCAGTTGCTCAGGCAAAACCTTGGCATTATCTTTTAATCCTTTTTCTCATACCCTATATCAAGTCTGTGAGCAACTTTTGTTATTTCTACTTTCAAAATGGATCAAGAACCAACCAAACACTTCTTATTGTCTCCATTGCTATCACCACCATCTCTTCTTACCTGGACCATGTCAACAGCTTCCTAATCTTGAGGTTTCCAAAACCTTGCCAAAGTGTAAGTTATTAGATCACGTATCCTCTTGAATGATTTCTCATGTCACTCTCCCTCACACCTCTCATCTCAATGAGTCCTTGTTTTCACAGCCACGTTAGCCTCCTTGCTACTCCATGGAGTGCCAATTCCTGCTTTGCACTCTCCTTCCCCTCTGACTCTACTAATCTTCTCCCAAATAATTCACCTGGCTTATTCCTGTCACTTCTTCATGCGTCTGCTTAAATATCACCTTATAAGACAGGCTCCTTGACGACTTATCTAAAATAGTAGTCTCCTGATATATTACACATTTATTTATTGTTTGTCTCTTTTCCCCACCATGGCTGTGTCCCTAGTGTCTGCGATAGCATGTGATACTTCAGAAGTACTCAGTAAATTTTTTTTATTGTGTACTCCTTTAACAAATTTGTAACTGCACAATATAGTATTGCTAAGTGTAGGCACAATGTTGTATGACGGATATCTAGAACTTATTCATCTTGCACAACTAACACTTTATACCTGTTGAGTAGCAAGTTCCCATTGTCCCTCCCCTGCAACCCCTGGCAACCACTATTCTACTCTCTGCTTAGGTAAGTTTGACTATTTTATTATTTATTTATTTGAGAAACAGGGTCTTGCTCTGTCACTCAGGCTGAGCTACTTTGGTGCTATCATAGTTCACTGCAGCATTGACCTGGACTCAAGCAGTTCTCCCACCTCAGTCTTCCAAGTAGCTGCTACCACAGGCATGCACTACCATGCCTGGCTAATTTTAAAATTTTTTGTAGAGACCAGGTCTTGCCACATTGCCCAAGTTGGTCTTGAACTTCTGGCCTCAAGAAATCCTCCCACCTTGGCTTCCTAAAGTGTTGGGATTAAAACCATGAGCCACCACACTCAGCCTTTAGATTCTTATTTTAGATTCCTCTTATAGGTGAAATCATGAAGTATTTGTTTTTCTGTGACTAGCTTATTTCATTTAGCCTAATGTCCTTTGGGTTCACATGCTGTCACATATCACAGGATTTCCTTCTTTAAGGCTGAATAATATTCCATGCATGTATATACCACATTTTATTTACACATTCATCCATTAATGGACATTTAGATTGTTTTCACACTTCGGCCTTTGTGACTAATGCTGCAATAAATGTTTTGCAAATATTTATTTGAGATCTTGATTTCAATTCTTTTGGATAAATATCCAGAAGTGAGATTGCTGGATCATAAGGTAGTTCTATTTTTAATTTTTTAAGGGACTCCCCCATTCTGTTTTCTATATCAGCTGAACCATTTTGCATTCCCACCAACAGTGTACAGGGGTCCCAGTTTCTCCACATCCTTGCCAGAACTTGTTATTTACTGGTTTTGTTTTGTTTTTGTTTTTGATAGTGGCCATCCTAACAGGTATGAGGTGATATCTCATTGTAGTTTTGATCTGTGTTTCCTTGATTAGTGATGTTAAGCATCTTTTCATATATCCATTAACCATCTGTATGTCCTCTTTGAAGAAATGTCTATCCAAGTTATTCGCTCTTTTTTTTTTTTTTTTTGCTTTTTTACTGTGGAGTTGTAGGTCAGTAAATGCTTTTGAGTGAATGAATGAACAAATCTCTACGTTAAAAGAACTGAATTAAATTAATATATGTAAAGCATTTAATGGAGCATTAGTACACTGTGTTTAGTAAGTTAGCAATAAAAACCTAGGAAATTGGAGAGAAACATTTGACAGCATACGTTCCCAACAGAAAGAGCAAATACACTATAGAAAAGCAATTTATTTCCTCTTAAATTAATAAGTAATTTGTTAAAACTTTAAAAGTAATTTATTAAAATTAAAAAGTAATTTATTTCCTCTTGAAATCATAAGTATGCTAATTTTTATTTTCTTTTTAGTTTCAATTCAGTGCATGTTTTTGGGACTAAGGTGAGCATACATTCAATTCTCTTAAACCATCTCAGTTAATACCTTTTTCCTTTCAAAAATTTTACTTTCATAAAAATAATTTTTCAAAAATAGTTTTAAAATATATCTGTCTATTTATAATGAAACTAATAAACATGTCCAAAATTATATAATTTCTAAAAATTAATGACTACGTTTAGAGCAGTTTTAGGTTCTCAGCAAAACTGAACAAAACGTATGGAGTTCCCACATACATCTCCTCTCCCCTATCCCCCATACACTTGCCTCCCCCACTATTAACATCTCCCACCAGAGTGGTACATTTGTGGCAGTCAATGAACCAAGATTGGTACATACATCATTATAAAACAAAGTCCATTGTTTACTTGGGAGTTCACACATGGTGTACCTTCTATGGGTTTGAACAAATATATAATGACATGTATCCATCATTATTGTTCCAGATAGAATAGTTTTACTGCCCTGGTTTCTTTTACTTAGAATGTGCATTTCAAATTCCTCCATGTCTTTCTCTGCTTTGATAGCTCATTTCTTTTTAGCACTGAATAATATTTCATTGTATGGATGCTCCACAGTTTATTTATCCATTCACCTATTAAAGGACATCTTGGTTGCATCCAAGTTTTAGCAATTATGAATAAAGCTGCTATAAACATCTGCATGCAGGTTCTGTGCAGACATAAGTTTTCACTCACACAGCAGAGTGTGATTGCTGGACTGTGTGTATGGTAAGGGTATTTTTAGTTTTGTTAAGAAACTGCCAAAATGTTTTCCGAGCAAAATTATAGGATTTTAATTATGTTTAGTGCCCCCTTTTATTCTCAAAAGTGTCCAAGTGTGGGTGATAAATGGTCACTGTACTTAAAAAAGATAATTTCTCCTGAATTACAGAAAGACAGTGTTTCACCCTAGTTGTATTTCGTTGAACCAAATCAAAATGAATCACAAATAGCAATTAATCTTCTGAGGACTACTGGGGAGAGGAGAGAGGGCAAGTGAACCAGTTCTCATTTTCCTTGCAGGAGAAATCAGCACAATGAGGTTAAGAGGCTTCTGCAGGCCCCAGCCAGCCAGCTGCAGAGCAGGAGTGCAATGAAAATCGCTGCAAACTCCATTTACTGCGCCACCCTCTCAAGACCAAAATCTTCTTTTATTGTCCAATGAGTTAGGGTTCCTTAGTTCCTAAGAACAGCATTCGATGGACTTAAAATAGACTTGCAGTCCTGGGAGGGGCTGGGCCCCTAATTGGAGGGAGCCCCTGGCAGTTCTTTGAGCCTGGGCTGCAGGCTGCTGGCAGCTGGCCCTCCATTTCCACTCCCTGCTGTGCTGGGGTTTCCCCACCTGGCTTGTCCTCCACAGCCTGCACTGCACCTGTGGCTCTGCTTGCTGTGTTGGTTCCCTACTCTGGGGCAGGGCAAAGAAATCTGGAAACCATTAGAAAAGGAAGCATTATAAGTCTGAGAAAGTACTTGATCTTGCACCCTGCTACCTTTCCAGACTTCCACTAATCTGGCCCCCTATACTTGAAGAAATAGCTCTGGAACGTCATGCCAATCAAAAGCACTGCAATAGCATTTCATGTTCCTGGGACTCTTCCACACTCTTAAATACTATTTAATCCTTATAAGAACTCTAGGAACTAGTTTTTATATTATCTACCTTCAATTTAAGGAGGAGGAAATCAAGGAAGAGACAGGCTGAGTAACTCTCCCAGGGTTACAAAGCAGATAATTGGTGGAGCTAGAATTTTAACTTGCATCATATGACCTGTTTCAGAATCTGGTCTTAATAATGAAGCCATGCATCTCTCCAATTTGCCAGCAATGTCTTAAATTTCCCTACTTAACCTGATGGGTTAATTGGATCACTCTGCCATCATTGCTTCCACTCAAAGGAGTATTTTGCACAGTATAAAAACAAATTAATTTAGATCCAAATAATTTGACATAAATTTCAGGCCTCTCAAATTCAATTTCCTTTTGGATAAAACAGGCATAGATTCAGTATCCACATTTGTTGCAAGAATAAAATAAAAAGATGTTTATAAAGTGTGGAGTGCTTGTATCAAAGAAACTGCCTAGTAATATTAACTCTACTATGCTTATTTGTTGTTATTATTTTTAGACTGAATTTAAACTTTCCTTTTTCAATATCTATGAAAAGAATTTGTAAAAGAGTTTGCAAACAGTACCTGCAGTATGTAAGGTACCTTTAAGGGATATTTTAAAAACACTTCAAAATCATTTGCTCACATTTCATCAATCAGCATGAAAATTACAAGTCATGCTTAAATATTTCTTTTTTTTCCTCAAGTTTTAATCAAAGCTTGTATACAAGATTACTTTATTCCTGCATCTTCTCAATTGTTTCTTCCTTGTATTTGCCCTTTTCCTTTCCTACTTGGCGGGATTTGGCTTTCCGTTCAAGGATCTTTTTGCGGTCTTTGTCCAGTTTTAGCCTAGTGATAACCACCTTGCTGGGGTGAATGCCTACGTGGACAGTTGTGCCATTAGCCTTTTCCCGCTGCACCCATTCAATGTAGATTACATATTTCTTCCTGTAAACCTGGACTACTTTGCCAATCTGCTGACCTTTATAGTGTCCTCGTACAACCTGAACTTCATCATCCTTTCGGATGGGCATGGATCGCACGTTGTACTTCTGTCTCAGCTCTTTGGAAAGAAGAGAGGACATAATTTTCCTGCAAATGTGGGAAGGTGCATTGAAATGCCTTTTGCCATTCTTGCTTCGGTTGGAAGTCACAAAGGGATTAAACTTCATTTTGGCAGCTCCCACTTAGGTGATGGCCGCAAAAGGGAAGCCATGCTTAAATATTTCTTATGACACACTGCAAAGACCTTCCCCTGTCAGCCCTCTGTTGCTGAGTTTCTGTTACTGAATGTAGTTGAAAGTAATACAAAGTCAATTTAAATATTATCTATTGTTCAGAATGGCTTTGTACCAATTTATTATATGTAACATACTCCCATGTAGTAAGTAAGGTATCTTTAGACAAGTTCATGATAATATAAGAAAGTAAGGGGACTAATAAAATAAAATTCATGTGTAGAGCTTTCTGTTGAACATCCCAGCCAATACTCAGAGCTACTCATACAGACTTTTTGTCCATACCTAACCTTATACACGGGATCCTTCATTATTTGCATAATAGGGACTCCCACGTAAGAATAGCCTTAGTATCAAAGATATATGATGACTAAAAGAATTAATTTGGTAATGTATTGAAAAAATGTAAATTGTATGAATTTTAAGAGCTTCTACAACACATATGCTCAGGATGTGCTATTTATTTTCAGTCTACAGAGAAGTCTTGTTGTCTAGGTAGATGGTTTCAAGGAAGGGCCCCCTGAGTAAATATGAGTCTCCACCCCCCTACCCTGCACCCGCCATTCTCCACCCAAGGCCTTGGCCCACAGGTTAAAAACCAATATACGCACTTTGGGAGGCCGAGGCGGGCAGATCACGAGGTCAAGAGATCGAGACCGTGCTGGTCAACATGGTGAAACCCCGTCTCTACTAAAAATACAAAAAAATTAGCTGGGCGTGGTGGCGCGCGCCTGTAGTCCCAGCTACTCGGGAGGCTGAGGCAGGAGAATGCTTGAACCCGGGCAGCGGAGGTTGCGGTGAGCCAAGGTCGTGCCACTGCACTCCAGCCTGGCGCCTGGTGACTAAGTGAGACTCTGTCTCAAAAAAAAAAAAAAAACAAAACAAAACAAAAAAAAAACCAATATACGGTTCTTCAACAAGGGTAGAAGACACCTTTGAGGACTCTGTGCAGCTTCTCACAGTTCTACCTTCTCTAGAATTGTTTCTCCATTATCCACATGATCCTAGGCCCTGTTTCTTCCCCCCTGGCCTTAGCCAATTGACTAGGGGTGATCCCCTTACCCATAGTAGGTCATGGTTCTTTCTGCAGAAATTTAGAAATGGGACTAAGAGATTTCAATTCTCTTCTGGGCTAGTTTTATGAATGGAGGAAGAAAACCACCTTAGGAGTTGTGACTTAGCCAGACTAAACAAAATGGGCTTGATAGAAGATGTGCTAGCCGGCACAGAGAAATTAAAATGGAGAAAGAAAAGACAGATGAGTGAGATTGGAACAAAAAGCCAAAACCAAAATCAAAACACACAAAAAAATAAGACCTGCCTAGATTCTTGCTGGCTTTCCAGTCCCTCGTATAGCCAGGCTGCACCTCTGGCTCTTGGAACCCATAAGACACTTCCAAATTCTTTAACTATATCTTGCCCTCATTTTCTTTCCTCTTTAAGCTAGCTTGAGTTAGTCTCTACTACTTACAGTTGATAATTCTAGCCAATATAAACAAGGACACAGAATCACATTGGGCAGGGAGACATCTGCTAACTCACAGAAGATGCTTGCAGATAGCCATAAAGCATTGCATCTTTTTGTTCTTATTATTTATCACGTGTTTAGTCTGTCTCTCCCTGTGGATTCTAAACACATTGATGTCAGAGCCTAAGCCTATTCTGCTACAATTTGTAACATTCAGGGTGACTTTTAAAATGTACTTATGTAGGAAGTCTTCTCCACTATAAAGTGGAGAATCATCATGCATTCATGATGATGATTTCATAATGTCCTGAATCTTCTCATTTTGGATCAGATGTGAAATGACTTCGAATGCAAAAAGAAAGAGAATTTGAAAACAAGATATTTTAGCCAATTAACTTACAAATGAATGATCTTGAGTATATAGGCTTGTAAACGTCATGGAAGATACAGGTGGGAGTCACTTCTTCAAAGAAAGAGAGGGTATTTGAAGAGCTACTTCTGTTTTAGCTAGGGGGGAGACACTTCTTTATTATAAGTTTGAAATTTTCTAAGTATCACAAACTTTGAAATTATACAAGATAAATTTACATTAAAAAATTGGGACTTCAGACTGAGAATTCTTCAGTCCTTCAGATAGAGGATGCAATGGGGGTATCATTTGTATTTGGGGGGGGTATCATCTGTATTGTTTGGCCTACATTTTATTTCATCAGCATAAAAATCAGCATTCTGCCTTTTAGACTAACCCATTAAATTGTGGAAATCTGAAATCCTTCCTATCAGAGCATTTACAACAGTAGTGAGAGAGTTATTCTGATTCGGAGGTCTACTTTAGTGCTGGGAAATAACTGCCAGAGATATGTTGTGGGTTGCTTTTCCTGCCCACAGTTCCATTTCTGTAGGAATTGTTCTCACCCAGGGTCTCTGCCTGGTCTGCCATGATTTAATTAGAGAAGACCAAGGAAACTGGAAGGAGTCAGAGAACCCAGAGGATGCTGCCCTCTAATGGCTTCCAGGGTCACAGATCCACTCCCAGGGTCTGGCCATCTTCATTTCTGAGAGGTGTTTCTACATTGTGACCAACTCTTCCTTAACTGGAACTAGCTTAAGTAAGTTGTCCATTTCTGGGGGGTGAGATGCTTTGAGAAGATTAATTTTATCATTTTTCCATGTTAAATACACATGGTGGGCAACGGGAAAAAAAAAACAACCTTTGTTCACATCATTAAACAGTGTTTCTTATAATCTATAACATTAGGGAATAAACCTTAAAGTAAGGAGCAGGAGAGAGCAAATGATTTAGAGTCAAAAGATACAAATAATGACTCAGGATCTTTAAGAGGCTGCTGAAGCTCTTTGTGCCTCAGTTTCCTAAAGTGTCAATAAAGGCAATGCTGATATGCACCATTCTGACCTACCTACTTCACAGTTACTGTGATGATGAGATCATGTATGTGAAAAAGCTATGGCAATTTAAACGTGTTACACACACATTTAAAACTACTTCTGTTTAAAATTATTAGGGCTAAATTTATTATCAAGAAAGGTCCTTTTTCACAGGTTATTTCCTATGGCTAGAAGACACTTCTGAAACTTGTAAGTCTTTAGAATGAGAATCAATTGTCAGAGCAAAGAGATGAGTGAGGAATTAAATTCAGCTGCTTAAGAATAGGGCAGCCCCTCTTCTCCCACCACCTCCATATTGTTCTCTCATACAAAAGAAGTCCAGAGTGGGGCAGTCTAAGGATGGTATTGGGATTTTACAATATTGTCAGGAGACAACTCAGCTCTTTCCAGCTCTCCAGTCTTAGAGCTTGACTCTCATATTTCCAAGATGGCAGCCTAAGTGCCTGCCACATGTCTGTATTCCAGGCAGGCAACTGGGCATAGGTAAAGAAGGGTGCATTTCAGCAGAGTCAGCTTCTTTTAGAGAGCTGCCCTAGAATACCCATTGAGTGATTTCCATTTATATCTCCTCAACCAGAAACATGTCACACTGACCACCGCTACCTACAAGGAACACTTAGAACCAGAATTTTTGTTTGGCTGCTCACCGTGCTACCCTAAATAAAATCTGGTTCTCTTAGCAATGAAGAAAGGAAGAATGGATATTGAATAGGTCTTTCTTACACTAGCCATTGAAAATGCTGATTACTAGAATTTGAGGCAATTGTATTAATTTTCCATTTTTAAGATAGTTTAAAGCTGGACATATTGGTGATACCCTAAAAAAACCAAAGCCCCACAGCCTTGGCCAGTACCATGACTTCAAGGCTGGAATGAGGTCCAAGCTTTCCCCATCCCAGTCAAGTGCTTTACTCAGCAGACCACTCCATGTCTGGTTTCCAACACAACCACCAGCTGGGGTTCCTACCAACCCAAGAGCTGGGGTCAGTGGTGGGGTCAGTGGAATAATGGCCTCCAAAGATGTCCACGCCCTGGATCCCAGAATTTGTACAGATGTTACCTTATCTTATAAAGGGATTTTGTAGACCTAATTAAGAGGATGAATCTTAAAATGGGGGGAGATGTATCTTGGATCATCTGGGTGGCCCAACTTAATCATGAGTCCTTAAAAATGGAAAACCTTTTCCAACTGCGTAGAGAGATGGGACCAAGAAAAGAGGAAAGATTCAAAACGTGAGAAGGACTTGGCACAATCCCCTCTCCTGCTGCTGACTTGGAAGATGGGAGAAGGAGCATAAACCAAGCAATGTGAGCAGCTGGGAATGGCCCTCTGCTGACAGCAGCATGGAAATGGGGGACTTCAGTCCAACAACCTCAGGGACCTACATTTTGCCAACCTGAATGAGTAAGGAAACAGATCATCCCTTAGGGCCTCCAGAAAAGAACAGAGCCCTGTCGACACTTTGCTTTTAGCTCCGTGGGACCTGTGTCAGCTTCCCATCTACAGAACCTTAAGATAGTAAGTTTTTGTTGTTTTATGTCACTACGTTTGTGGTAATTTGTTATAGTAACAATAGGAAACTAATATAAGTGAGTTGGCAGAGGCTGCAAGCTCTTCTGAAATATTTTTCATAGTTTTCAGCCAGCTGGTAAATGAAATGTCTCCTTATCTGCACAGAAACAGTTTCTGACAAATTAATGTACTGGAGGCCATTAGAGGGTAAAGGCAATAGGGTGCTCAGAGGGTAAGAAGAAAAGGAGAAGATGGGGGAAGGACTGAAACCCTGGAAGAGAAAGGACACGATTGTATGCTGTTGTATTCTGCCTGCACCAGTGCCATTTGGCCACACATGCCCTCTGGGCCGGCCATGTTGGAGAGGCTCTAGTTTGAACACTCTGCTAATTAACTGGTTGCAATGCTCCCCTCCACCTTACAAAGCCCTTTGTTCTTCTCTTTGAAGCACACAAGGTCATTTGACTTCGGATCTCATCTGGAGTTGAAGTGGCTGACATCTATTTTGTTATAGAAGCAGCTGCTGAGGCAGCAAGACAGCTGAAGTCCTGAAACGCCAGGGGCAGTGGGAACCAGACCTCTTAAAGAAAGAGCAAAGGCTGGTCAGGGCTTGTCCTCACTATGGGCATGCAGGGAAATCACAGAGACAAACTCAAATGTCTATGGGGCCACACAGATGATGCATATGAGTAGAGCAAGCCACGTAGAAGAACAAGCAATATGTAGTAGTTACAGAACAGCGCAAGCGCCAATGCCAAACAAATCCAGGGGAAGGCCATTGCAGGCTCTCACTCTGCAATCTCATCTCTAAAGCAAAGGGCAGGGCACATTAATGGATGTAAAGAGTGGGCTGTGAGTCACCCTGCTGGATGTGGGTTTGAGGAAGGAGGGGCTGTAGACTTACTGTCATTCTCCAAACACTAAGCCCCTGCCTGGGATACTACAGATGCTTAGAACATTGTTTGATTAAGGATGTCATAGAGGATACACAGCCAGCCGAAGCCTCTGCACTTTTTGTCTTCTTTCCCCTCTACCCCACTTACACCCAAAGTTGTCTCAAATCCACATATTTCATTTCTTGCCACCTTGATTCTATGAGTCACCAACTTCACACTCTATCAGAATCATGATATGGCCTATGAATTTTAACTGTCAAGTTCGTCTACAACTTCTCAAAACCCCTTGGCCTCACTGGCCTGTAAGTGACCTCTCGTGGTGAAAGAGGGTAACTGCACAGTGAAGAACCTTTTACATCTGAATGATTCAATTCACATCCATTCAATCAATAGTTATAAAGTGTCTGAGGAAGAAGAAAAAATGAAAGTAGGGGACTTTTAAAACAAATGGTAACTTTTTTCAAAAAAGGAATACTTTGAGGTGGATAGAAACACTGAAAGAAGGCTTACATTAAGGACAGAGGATATACAATTTTCTAATTCATGTTTTTCTAACTTATTTCTCAGGATTGCTGAAAAATTGGAACTGAGTTTTCCCATCATTTATTACAGGCTTTACATCCTAAAGATAATGGCATCGAATCTGGAGTCTGGTACGCACAAGATGTACAAACTTGAGGCACATCATTTAAAGTATCTGAGACTCAGTTTCTACACCTGAAAAATGAGAATACCAGTTCCACTTAACTTCTATGATTGTTATGAGGTCTAAATTAGATGAGATATGTACAGCATTTTCTGTATTGTACCGCATAATCTTTGGTTCATGAAATATTCTCATCAGTCCTCATGTAGCTTGCTTTCATTTATTTAGCTGTTTTGTCATAAACTGTACTTGTAACTGCAAAGTGCTGTGCAGATATTATCAGGGATTCAGGGATAAAATAATAAACTCTATGAAAAATTATGCAATTTCTTTCCATAATATAAACATGGGTCATGTTTAAATGCTTTTCCTTTTAAATGCTCTCTGGAATTTTTCTCATCCTTTCTCAAATCATTTGGGTCATTCCTTTATTTTATTTTTTTACCTCTTCTGTATTCAGTTTGTTCCCATATTGTTTTATAAATGCCCTTCGATTAATTCATTAATGTAGGTTCTTATTTGGAATGATACAAAGAGAAATCATGTTTATGGTAGAGGGTTGAAGCAAATGACTTTCAAGTCATTCATTCATCCATTCATTCTGTAAATATGTATCGAGCTTCTATTATATGGCATTGTGATAAGCAGGAGGGATATAAAGTTATTCACTTTATATCCCTCATGGGATATAAATGAACAAGGTCTTTGCCCTCATGGAACTTATCCTGAGGAGTTTACAATAGAAATAATCAGGCCGGGCCTTGTGGCTCACGCCTGCAATCCCAGCACTTTGGGAGACTGAGGAGGGTGGATCATGAGGTCAAGACATCGAGACCATCCTGGCCAACATGGTGAAACCCCATCTCTACTAAAAATACAAAAGTTAGCCAGGCATGGTGGTACACGCCTGTAGTCCCAGCTACTTGGGAGGCTGAGGCAGGGGAATCACTTGAACCTGGGAGGTGGAGGTTGCAGTGAGCCAAGATTGCACCACTGCACTCTAGCCTGGTGACAAAGCAAGACTCCATCTCAGAAAAAAGAAAAAAAAAAAAAACAAGAAATAATCAACCATATCCAGTGAGCTCTGAGAAAAGGGCTGTAAAGAGAATAAATAAGGGTAAAGATACAGGAGACGGAAGAGTGAACATGTAGTCATCTGGGGGAAAAGCATTCCATACAAAGTGACCAAAAGTCCTGAGGTAGGAAGAAAGAGATAAATCATGCGGTCCTCTATCATGTGTAAATAATTTATTAGACATCTCACGGATGTGTTTGTACAGTCTATCAATATGCATATGTAGATATGAATAAACATATATATGTGTGTATATATATATATAGGTAAATAAATATATAAAATACATATCTTGTATGAATGTCTTAAAACCTTATCAGGAGCAATGTTAAACCTTAGCTATGAGAAAAAATAGTATTGATATCCTGCCCTCAGATAAAGTTTATTAAACATATATATTTTTGGGACAAGGAAAACATCTGGAAAAGGAACTTAATGTTATACTTTTTGGATGGCCTGGTGACAGATTTCCAGGGATGAGGTCACACCTGCTTTGTTAACACTGATACATACTGTTACTTGTCACTTAACATCAATATTTTAAAAAGTAAAATAATCTGTTTACTCTGTAAACATCAGCTTATGGAATTTCAGAACCAATGTCTTTGTTTTCTGTATTTTTTCTGCCAATGTTAAACTATTTTGTTACAAAAGAAGTCTGGGTGACCTTTTTTACTGCTGGAACAGAAATCTTAATTACTCTGTATTATGAAGTTTGATAGTAAGGAGAAACAAGGCTGTTGAAAGGTTCCATGAAATCTCTATTAGTCCAAAACCTGTGTACCATGAAATGGTAAATCTGTAACATTTCATTCTTTCTTCTAATCTTTGCTGTACAGACAGTTGCAGGGTTTCTCGTTCTCTACTTCCCTTAATTCCATAAAACTTTAATGCCTGCTCTGCAGAAGGCATGGCATTTGTGGTTAGAGATGGGAAGACACACAGCAGGAGAAGAACTGACTTGTGCTGAGATGCCAAGACGGAATTGTTCAAAGTTTTAAAGAAATATCACACAGTACATTGTGGACAGAAACTTGAAGGTGGCAGTTCCTGCAGAAGTGTGGGGAATATGGCTGAAAAGACTAAGCAAAAAGTATCCTGAAAGGTTTTGAATATGACAGTGAAAGGTTGTTTACAGATTTTTCAGCCATCATGAAAGATTTTAAAAAAGGAAAAAAAAAGTGAAATGATAGCGTCAGTGTTTGCCTCCCAGATATCTTCACAAGTTGGGTGATTATTATATTTAGGCTAAGCCTAGATAGGTCCTCCACCTTGCTTGATTCATTGTGCTTCTCTGTTTGAATCTTAGAAAACACGTACCATAGAGCAAATGGAGAGTAATCAGCTAATGGCTCATTACTTATGCATAAAATGAAGATGTCCTGCACGAAAGTCAATTCAAACACACACTCACATTCAACTCTAAGTAATTTATCCTCCCACTACCTCTATGGAGGAGTTTAACAAACCCAAGCTGGGAAGATGAATTTTACAACCCAATTTTTTCTTTTCTCTAAACTGAAATATCAATGCATCCAAAGAGAGATTTAAAATCAATGTCACTTCTAAATTCAACATAGATATGCCATCTAGCATTTCAAGGCTAGAACTTACTATTAAAGTAAATACTGTTTATACTGTTTATTCTGTTTCAGAGCAAAAACTATACTTTAAAAGGTTGAGATCCAATCCCTTCATGTACTGGGACCTACACTGACAGGTTTTATTGTGTTTTAAAATCAGAGTTGATGGGTGCAACAAACCACCATGGCACATGTATTCCTATATAACAAACTTGCACGTTCTGCATATGTACCCCAGAACTTTAAAAAGTATAATAAAAAAATAAAAATCACAGTTGAGTGGTTGCTTCATTTTTACAGAAATGAAGCTTATAAAATGTAAGCCTTAAACAGACTGATACTTTTCAGAGTTAATTTCTTTCTACCCTCACCTTGCTCATCTCTGCAAACTAAATGGTGCCTTCTCTTAGGCATTTTTTTTCAAATAGGGTCTTACTCTTGTCGCCCAGGCTGAAGTGCAGTGGCACGATCTCAGATCATTGCAGCCTCAACCACCAGGGTTGAAGCAATCCTCCCACGTAAGCATCCTGTGTAGCTGGGAATACAGGCATGTGCCACTACACTCGGCTAATTTTTATATTGTTTTTGTAGAGACAGCATCTCTCCATGTTGGCCAAGTTGGTCTTGAACTCCTGGGCTCATCTTCCCAAAGTGCTGACATGAGTCACCGTGCCCAGCTGGCACTTTTCTTTTAATGGAGATATAACTTACATACCATAAATGCACAAATCTTAAATGTACAATTTGATGAATATGTGTATGTATGTGTGCGTGTGTATACATATCCTTGTAAGATATAGACCATTTCCATCACCCTAGAAAATTACTTTTTGCCCCTTCTCAGTCAATATCTCCCCCTTACCCCCATAGGTAACTGCTATTCTCACTTCTATTATCAGAGATTAGATGTACCTGTTCTGTTCTTGAATGTCATAAAAGTATAATCTTAGAGTATATACTCTTTTGTGTCTGGCTTTATTGGTTCAATATAATGATTTAAAATTCACCCATGTCATTGTATCTATCAGCAACTCAGAATTTTTTACTGTTGAGCAGTATAGCATGGTATGAATATACTTCAATTTGTTCATTTTGTTGATGCACATTTAGGTCATTTCCAGCATGGACACTGTTTTTGACAGATTTGCATGGGGTTTAGGACTGGGATAGATGGACATAGCAAATGATCTGAGAATTCTAAGTTAGAAGCCACAGATATTTCTTACAGACTATTCTAGATACTTTATATCACAAGTTCCTGCCAGAAACAGAATATACCTTTTTCTCACCCTATAAAGTGTCTGAATCAAAACAATTAAGCATCTAATTAAATATATTTGGTTCAGCATGGTACTAATAAATACACAAGTGTGGATTAAATCTGACATGGGCTTATTGGTTTTTCTGGTAAAAAGGGCACCATTTCAAGGTCTTAGAAAACAATAGGGACCCCCTTGAGCCATCTCACTGGGGCATGCAATTGAGCACAAAGGTGACAGAAAGAGTGAGTATCACCTGGAAAAACTCATCCAGACTAGAAACAAAGCCCCAAGTACATCATGTTCAACTTGGGTGAATTGTAAAGACATTCAAAAAGCAACATATTCAAATACCTACTGTTTACAATGTCAATAAAATGCTACGGAAATAATATGATAATACATACATTGATTCTTGTATAGGATACATATTATCTTTAATCCTCACAACTCTACCAAGTTAGTATTTTTCTTCCCACAGTTTAGGTGAAGAAACAGACTTGGGGCATTAAGTAAATTAAGATCATGCACTTAGTAACTAACAGACCCAGAACTTGATTCTGGGGTGTCACATTCCAAAGCCCACTCAATTCTCCTTACACTAAGACATCTTTATACAATTAGTAGGCACCATATGTTCTATACTTGAAGAAGTTAGATATAGGTACAACTAACTCACCTGTGGTCCATTAGTGGTTTTTAATGATGAGAACTCCAAACCTCTAATATCTCCATTCCAAAATGATCAGTACCCAGACAAACTCCAGAAGTTCCAGCAGCACACAAGGGGCTTAAATATTATACAACAAAGACTTATTTGATGTGCTCATAAGAACAGCATTCATCAGTGCTTCCGTGCTGTACCAGTCAAAACATTTCATCAGCTCTAATTTTTTTCTACCTTAAAAATAAAATTATTTTGATTGTGAGATTTTGCTACTGCCTCTCAAATAAGCGCACACTTTAAAAATAGCAAAGCACGGCAGATATTTTTAGGGTAAACACACACACACACACACACACATGGTGATGTCCTCGGATTCCAAAGATAAGTCTTTTTATGAGAGCTTTTTCTATTTATTTTGATTCAGTAGTAAGGACACCTGCAGAAAGATCAGCTCTCTTCATAAGACCGTTTCTTAAGAATTCATCACAGACATAACAGATGATAGCATGAAGACAGACTAAGCTAAGAGAGCTGAAGAATGACTGATGATACCCATGTCCTGCATGTGTTCTGAAAAGATGACATTCCCACAATGAAGGTATTCAAAACTAAGTGAGGCATGGCAGACAAGAGCATTGCAACATCAGAAAGTCATTTTGCTTGGAGACAGTCCAGGTTTTTTTCTAAACAGTAGATGATTTAACCACAGAAATAAGTTTTAATAACATTTGTGCAATCATTTTCCAATGAATAGAAGGAAACAAGCTATAGCACTGGGCTATTTCACCCAGATTTAAAACATTCTTTAGATTATGTGGAGAGGGAATAGAAGGAATGATAACCATGCTGGTGGTGTTAGATACCACACACTCTTCACCCTTCCTTGTATTCTATTTGACTACGTGAGTTTTGGGTGTTGGGGCTACCTAAAATGTCATTTGTCCTTTTTATAAACAGGTTTTCTGTGTTATATAAAATATCCATAAATATACATTTAATGTCTGAACGTATCATCTCATATAGTTGTGTAGTAATTTGTTTAATCATTGGCAACATTCAAAAAATGAATCATCTCAATATAGATAAGGGTGCAGACAGCCAGGCATCTATCCTTAAATACTGGCATACTTGGTAGTATAATTGGTATAATCATTTAGCAAACATTTTGGCAATACGTAAAAAACGTTTTATCAATTTAACAAAATTCATCAAAATATTTAATGCCTTTTTAAAATTAAAAGTCTAAAAATAACTAAAGTAGAATTTTAGCAATGAGAAAGGATACTTCACGGTTGCTTTAATTTACATCTGTGATTACTAGTGAGTTGAACAGTTTTTTAGATGCAAACTAGCCATCTGGTTTTCTCTTTAGGAAACTGTCATGTCCTCTACTCACTCATCCACTGTGGCCTTAGTGTTATTCACAAGAATTATAATAAGCTAGTTATATAATGAGAATATTATCCATTTATCTGTCAAAGTTTGTTTATGACTCAGGTGCCTGTTTTAATCTAAACCTAAAACTGATTAACGCAAAAAGAGGAAGCAGTTAAGTGGCAATAACAAAGGAAAAATCAAAAACCAAACCACTTCCATATTTCCAGCTCAAAACGAATAGCTACTGAAACACAAAAGCATTTAGATAATTCTCCAACAAGGGACTCACGTTCAGTGAATGAAGTCTTTCACAGGAACCCTTAAAGCACAGCAATGATATAAACATAATGGAGAGAAATCTGTTACTATCACATTGACATGTCTCCCCACTTTATATCAAGTAGAAAATGTCAAATCAGTTCGAATATATCTGGATCTAAAACAAAATCAAGTTTCCTTTGGTCAGCAAGAACAAGCCACAGCATTTACATCTTTGTTCAGTCCACATGTTAAAGACTGAAGTCTTGGGACAAGTAAAAGAAGCCAGAGAGATACTGGACACAGACACCTAGACTGAAGCAAGTCTGTGGTCACATTGGTGCTGGACAGCCTGTCAGAGTTTACACAAAAGCAGCCAAAGACAACTTCCATTGCAGTAAGAATTCTGATGCCCAGGGCCAGTTTGTGGCCCAGTGCAGTTGTACTTTATTATTCTTTGCAAAGAGACCAATAGTTAGCACTTTTAGAAAAACACCAGCCTGTGCATTATTTATTCCTTAGAGATAGGGGATGATCTCCAGTCTCAATAGTTGCTTTCGACTCTTTAATTATATTGTAAAATGAACTATATCAGGTTGTTTTATTCCTTTGTGTCTACCAAAAATACCATGGGATACGTAATTTTGTGATCAAAGCCTTAACTTAGGAAAGTTTAGAAAGATTTTAGGAAAGACTGATATCTAATGTGCAGAGGCAGCGTGGAAAAGGAAATTAGCAAACATTCAGCTAAAATGTTCTCAAGGGCAGGGACTCATGGTAATAAATGGAATCATTTCAAGCTTGAAGGAGGTTACCTATGGGAGACTGCCAGATTGCTTGAGGGATCGCTGCATTTCATCAGCCTAAAAATGGAGCTGCCTCTAGAATTTCTAGGTCAGCAAAAGATAAAGAGGAGACACTAAAATCTAATAAAATGAGAGGCTGGCATGAATCATTTATAAGGGGTTAAGAATGCTGTCAATTAACAAATTAGGGGGCTATACACCAAATCTAGAATATTGTAACTACAATAATGAAAGCTTTTATTCATAAACCATGAAAAAAGGAGGTGATATAATTTGATATCTAAGTAAAACGCCTATAATCTTCCTGATAAAGCCTGAATTCACCCAACTCCACAAACAGACTCTACGTCCAAGTCTTCTCAGGGTAACATAGCTCTTCGGCCATGACAAAGTATAGGTGCTTATTAAAGGGGTTCTAGTAGAAAAATAAAGCCTTATCTTCAACCAGGAAGAAAATTAGTTGATCGATTTTCAGTATCTTCAAAGAAAGATTTTATACAATCTCACCTAGAGGTGAACTTCTGACAACTAGGAACAATGAATAACCCAAAATTCATCACACAATCTATAAACCGAGTTGTAGGCAACAGCATTTTCCTCCTCCTCATCCCCCTCTCTCCTGCTGCCCTGTCGCCCGCAATCAGAAATGTGTATGACTCCAAGATGACTGATAATGCCTTTCCCTTCTTTGAACACAGATATCAGTGAATGGTCAAAAGGTGAGATAGTGGGCAACAAGATGGAAAGGCAACAGCATCTTGGATGGTTACCAATAGCGCAGTCACTCTACCCCTTTGCTTTGTGTTATTTGGTTTTGAAAGTCTCTTATAAATAGCATGGAGGAATTTCCATCTTCTAACACATGTTAAACATTATATCTGTTAATAAATTATACTTACAATTGCTAATTTTATTGTACCCATTATTTTCTTTCTAATTACTATGTCTTTTCTATGCTTCTGTTTTTCTTTCTCTTGATTACTGTTTGGTTCAATAGCTTCTTATTCTTGTTTTTTAATCAACTGATATGAAAGTTAGACAGTCTACTTCTATTGTTCCTGTGACTATCTTATATATATTCTATTGTTCTTGTGACTATCATATAGCTATCTTAAATTATAAATTAAATATATATTTAACTTTTATTTTAAGTTCAGGCATACATGTGCAAGTTTGTTAGTATAGGTAAACTCTTGTCACAGAGGTTTGTTGTACAGATTATTTCATCACCTAGGTATTAAGCCCAGTACCCAATAGTTATTTTTTCTGCTCCTCTTCCTACTTTCCACCCTCATAGGCCCCAGTGTCTGTTGTTCCTTTCTTTGTGTCCATGAGTTCTCATCCTGTAGCTCCCAATTATAAGTGAGAATATACAGTATTTGATTTTCTGTTCCTGCACTTATTAGTTTGCTAAGAGTACTTTAAATTTTTACAGTTGAATCAAAGTTAATCAACATTTCTACCCACTTGCAGAATAAAAAAAGACCTTAGAATGCTTTAACTCCAATTACCACCTACTACTTTCCATGATTGTTATCTAGCACTTTACTTCCATCTTGCTTTTTAACCCCCACTCCTCAAAGCCATTATTATTGTAATTAGTCAATGTTTGTTTAAATAGAACCACTAATTTACCACTTTCTTTTCTCACTGTTCATTATTAAAACCCACTCTAACCCTGAGTTCTATCTCAGTCTTACAGAAATACATCTTGACCAATTCTTTAGTGAGTATTAATAAAAAGCAAACTTAAAAGGTCTTTATTGCAGTCTCCCTCTTTAAAAAAATATATATTCTTTCTGGAGGGCAGGTTTAAAACACATATAGTGAAGTAGATAATGTGCATGCATCCAAAGGGTTTGGCTCAATGGATTTTGCATCTGTAAGCACCCATGCAAATACCATCCAGATCAAGATTATAACATTTCCATCACAGCAGAGGGTTCTCTCATGCCCCTTCTTTGTCATTACTCATCCCACTATCCAGACATTCATCCCTATTAATTTAGCCTATTTTTTGAATCTTATATAAATGGAATCATATGATGGGTACTCTGTGTCTGGGTTCTTTCACTGAACATGTTTGTGAGATTATTGTTATCAGTTTTTTATTTTCTGTCACTGTGTATTACATGTTATTATCACTCTTAATAATTTAACAGCATAGAATTCTGGGTCAATAGTTATTTTTTCTTAGATTTTGAAGATGTTATTCCCATGTCTTTTAGTCTTTATTGTTGCCCAAACAGAGAGTGCTGCCAGTTGAACTGCTACTCCTTTGATAGCAACTTGACCATATCCTCTGATTATTTATTTTCCCCTTTTGGTTCTATTTAAAATGTTCTATTTATCTTTAGTGTTCTAAAACTTCCATAGATTATATCACCGTGTGGATTTGTTTTTAGCAGTGCTAAAAGAATTAACAGAAGTCAATGTGCTTCATAAATCCGACACACATCTTTCCTTTTCAGACAATCTCCCCCAAGCATCTGCATCACTAGAGGTAGATTTGGACCCCACACCAGTATGCCAGGGCATGGAAAGAACTTGATAGGCGGAGTTTCTCAACTCCTCTTCTTGTGAAAGGGGCAGCCCCTGAGGAGGTGAGCAATATATGGGGATTAAACTTAAAATTTAATCCCCATATATTGCTGCACAGGTCCAGTCACATCAACTGCCCCTGCATGCATTGACATTTAACACAAGAGATTCTCCAAATCAAACAGCTCCCAAAGCTATGAATTCAGCTTTCTTCTCTGGTTCTTTTGAACTGCCACTTCTTTTTTCATGTCTGGTGATTTCTCTTTCCTTTCTTTTGATCTCAATTACTATGACTTTTTACAAAGTGTATTTTAACCAATTTTTCTATTTGGGGGTTAAAGGAGACTATGCATGGACTTTGTCCACCATGTTGCCAGAATCTAAATCTGTTTCACTACTTTACCTGCCTGATGCCCATGGGCTTTTTTGGTTCCTGACACTCAGACAGACAGATGTTTGCAAGATGTGAGAGAAACAGGAGGTCTTTAGCTTTGCCAAAGACTGGTTGTTTCCATAACACCCACCGACTTTTGTTAACGTAAAAGTCTCTGGGATAAAGTGTCAAGAAATACAAGCTACCCACTTTGAAAATAAACAGTGCAGTCTCTTTTCAATGTCAAATCTCAGTAAATTGTGCTTGGTGGCCTTCATTTGACAGCAAGAGACCACTTTTTCTGGTGGTGGTGGTGGTCTATTAATTATCTCCATAAGGGGCACATAAAATGCAACTCCCCAAACTCCAAATTCCAGAAGCTCCTTTCACAGCATTCTCTCCTGACTTCTGTACTTCTAATAACCATCTCTCCGTTTCAGAAGCACAGGCTTACAGATGACTGATGGAACTCATACCAGAATGCAGTTAATCTGAAGAGCCCTGGAAGAGCAGGGGCAATTTAATCTCCACAGCAGCGCTTTGAAACCCAGTGACAACTGTAATGGCTTTAATACCAAATGACAATCTCCTTTCAAGAGCTTTATGAATATTAATGTAGTGATCACAGAGCAATGTTTAAAAACAAAGAGTATGTCTTCATTTTCAACTGTAACATCTCTGAATTGTAAAAGGCCCATTTTCACCCCATTTTCACAGGTGATGAATGCACATTTCAATAAGGTGGGTTGGACATTGCTTTTACTGTTGGGGTGGGAGGTCACAAAATGACCTCTGTATGCTCTTCCTTAACTGACAAAAGTGAAACTGAGGCTGTCAATCTGTCAATTTTTAAGTAAATCTAGTAAATAACTACTCAATATATACTCAAAAGGGGGCCACAATTTTTGGAAGTAAAGACATAGGAGACATCACTTCACACCCATTAGGATGGCTATTATCTAAAAATCAGAAAATAGCAAGTGTTGGCAAGGCTGTGGAGAATTGGCACCCTTCCTGCATCCTGCATTGCTGGCAGGAATGTAAAATGATGCAGTCACTTGGAAGACTGTATGGCTGTTTCTTAAAAAAAAATTCAACATAGAATCACCATATGATCCAGTAATTCCATTATACATCCAAAAAAGCTGAAAGCAGGGACTCAAGCAGATACTTGTATATCAGTGCTCATAGCAGCATTATCCACAATAGCCAAAAAGTAGAAACGACCCGAATGGGAAAAGCCCATTTTAAATGATAGTACAGTAATCCTTTTGAGGTGTGTGAAATATTTCTAATGTGAATTTAGTGAAAAAGCAGCAGCACGAATATGTAAGAAAAAAAGGCACATCTTTTTTTTGTTCCTCATATAAGCAAAGGCATAAAGCCAAGAGAAGAAAATGTTCTAAAATATTCATTCTAATCCTGATGTAAGAAGCAGAAAACAAGACAGATTACTCACCTGCAAAACCCTCCGAACAACTAAAATGTGAAAGTGATTGCAAGTGCTGTCAGGTAGAGTCCTGAGTTCATTTGTTACCTGGGATGCCACCTTCCCAAGGACCCTCCTGCTAGCCAGGTGCCCACCATGGCTCAGAAGCCTCGGTATATGTGCAGACCCCAGCCTCCACGTGTCACAGCCAGTGCTGCCCCAGCAAAACTGTGATGGACCTGAGATTAAATACTCAGCTAGTGAGAGGCCTTAGGCAGTCTTTAAACGCCAGCAGTCTGCAGCAAGCCCACCAGCTCCCATGACATTAATCATCTATGCACCAGTGCTCCCGACTGTGTCCCTGCATCACACCTGTCCATGGAGCTTCATACCCCAATAGGCAACTGCCTAGTGGCAGTCCCAAACTGCCCACAAATGAGTTCATTACCTTTCACTCCCATCACATTTCGTCTTCCATAATATATTATTTTTCCCAATAAACAATCCCATTTCCACGATTTCCAAAACAGCGCCATGGCGGCTGTCAATGGTTCATCCTCCCCTCTGATTCTCCACATCCAGTTGATTGTACAGTCCTCTGATCTACATCCTCCATGTCATTCAATACACCACTCTGCCCCATGCCCACAATGTCCACTTTCAGCTAGGCCTTAGCATGAGATCTCCTCCCTGTCTTTGCTTTTTTCTCAGAATATTCTGCACTCTGCAGCCACAGTGATCTTTCTAAAATGCAAATGGAATCACGTCCCTCCTCTGTTTAAAATGCTTTGATGGCTTCTACAGCTCTCAGAATGAGGTGTGAGCCCTGACCTTGGCCTAAAGGCCTGCCTGCTCAGGGCCCACTGACCAACCCAGTTTCATCTCTTATCATGTTCCCACCCCATTCCAGCTCCGGAACTCCTTGCCCTGTTCCTGCATATATGCCTGGCCCTTACTTTGCCAGCCTCTGCTCATTCTCTAGACCTCAGCCAAAAATCTAGAAATCCTTTCCTCAAAGATCCTTCCCTTGACTTTCACAGGCTGAGGTAGGTCTCCCTGCTGCAAATCACCATAGCAATGTACACTCCTGCTTTTATAGCACAGATTAGGGACATCATCAATAACATTCTCATGTGGAGGATCACCTCCTATGTCCTGGTCTGGGGTCCCTTTGTCCTGGGTCTGCAGCCCTCCACCATGCTGACCATCATGACATTAACCCAGGGTGCTGTAGGGGTCTATTTGCCTAGGGGTTTCTACACCAGATTGCAAGTTTCTTGAAGGCATGTACTGTGTCCTTTATCTGCCACTCCCTGGTATCTGGGACAGGGCCTAGTGCTTACTGGTGTTTGATAATGCTGTTTGAATAAAGGATGATGAAAATACTCTGATAGTGACTCTTACAAATGTAAATCTGATCATGTCACTTTTCTGCTCAATGATTTCACATCTCAGAATGATACTCAAAGTCCTTTTCATGGTCAATCAAGCTTTGCATGATTTGGCTCCTGGCTTCCTGTCTGATCTCCCTTCCTAAAACTGTCCTTTCTCAAACATCCAAGTTCATTCTCACCTCAGAGCCTTTGCACCTGCTGCCCCCTCCACCTGAACCCACTGTCCCCCAGGTGTCTTCTACAGCTGGCTCCCCAGCTACATGCAGGTCTTTCCTCAATGTCCCCTACCCACCCCGCCCCACCCACCATCACTTACAACTGTCCTGCCTGGCTTTATATTTCTTCAGTCATCATCTGACATTATACACTTGGTGTTTGGTCACAGTCGGCCTCACCCTACTTGCGTGTCAGGGCTACGAGGGCTGAAACTCTGTCCATGTTGTTACTTCCTGTATCTCAACTGGCACCAAGTAGGTGTGCAACAAATATTTCTTGAATGAATGGAGAAATACTCAAAACTGAACAGTCTATATACTTCAGTATTGTTTGAATATTTTTTTACAATGATCATTTATTATAATAAAAACCTGTAGATCCGAGTATAGCATTATCTATTAATTCAACAAGTATTTGTTGAATTCTGTAGAGCACAGAGGAGGGACCAATCATTTCCACACAGAAGAAACAATGCTAGAGCCCCTCCTGAAAGATGAGCAGACACCTGCCAGAGAGAGAAGGGTGCTTCCCACAGAGAAAACTGCACCCACAAAGGGGATGGCCAAGGATGGGAGAGGTATTTCAAATGCTAAGGAAACTCCTGCCACCCCTACCGCCATGCAATGCAGAGTCATATACATAACTGGAATTTTTAAACTTCGAGTTTTCTACGTTCCTCCTTAACTTTGAATCCCAGGTCTGGGCTACACCCTCTCATGTCAGTCTGACGAATGCAGGGTTTCCAGCAGAGCTCAGGCCTGTAGGAGAAGTGCGGGGCTTCTTCAAATGGCACTAGGGTCCCAGACATCCTGTGAGGGGGACTCTCCTCCCCTCACCACCTACTCTCCACCTTGAGCATCTCTGCTCCCAAGCTTGTGCCCCAGGGGTGCAGGAGAGTGCTGTCTCCCAAAGGTATGAAGAGGTGGGAGAAATGATGAAGACTCTTGGGCTAGTGTTGAGAATCCCAGGAACTTTCCAGACTTCATCTCCAGAAAACTCCCATCACCACTCCCAAAAAGTAGAGTAACACCTTTTGCCAAAAATGCTTAACAAACATGGTAAGTATGAGAAATGACATATGATAAGATCAGTCTACACTTCCTTGCAGTAGGGACTACTAACCTGCCTGGGTAGGAGACACAGGAACATTTTCCACTTAGTGAAGAGCAATGGAAAGTCACAGGGGCTTCCTGAGAATGTCCCCCATGCCCTATGCAGTTTCTCATTTCTCAAAGCTCCTAACCAGAGTTGGCCTGTGCTCACACTTCAACAAACACAGCAGGGGTTGGGGGGTACTTCATAAAACATCCAGAGTTTTCTCTTCACGTTAGGATGAATCATTCTCTCTCCTTTGAAAATTTAAATTTGAGAATAATCTAGCCAGGCATTCTACATTTTATGACTTAATCTGTTATTCGAAATAGAAGAGAACTAATTAAATCTTCATTTAATTACTATAAAAATACAGCCAGAATGCATGCATTATATCACATTTACGCCACCATAAAGAGAACCAGCCTCCCCCCAGGCTCTGGTTGCCTCTACTAGAACTTTAAGTATATCCATGCTTCCTCCAGCTCCTCTCATTTTCAACCAGCAACGGAAAAGATCATATAAAAAATGTAAGTCATTCACACAAATAGTTTATGATGTGAGTCTTGATAAGCAAATTCACATGTTCAATGGAAGGTAACAGCACAGTGGTCAAGAAAGGGATCTGCCATTTAACAACTGCATGTACCCAGTGTCCTATGCCTGGGTCCTCAGGTCTCAAACTGTGACATTAATGGTATCTACATGGCAGAATTATTGCAAAGAATAAAAGAAATGATATGGGAACAAGGTTTAGGATAGTGACTGGCATGAGAAAGTACTCCAGAAACAACAGCTCTATTACTTCCAGCTAAGCCATGTAGAGGTATACATGAGCCAGGATATAAGAACTGGACTTTCCATGAGAGCTAAGTCTTTGGAAGCTGCTAGGTCCCTAGAGTCTGGCAGCAGAAAAGGATGCTCAAAGCCAAAAGAGGTGAAATGCGAAAGAATGAATAATGAACAATTCCTTGTTGTAAGGCTCCCTTAGCTATGGAACAGGCATCCTCTAGTGAGGTTTGACGTCCCGTGGTGCTTCTTCCCTGAAAACGAAAGTTAACTTGGTCACCTTTCTAGGGAGGCTGCATTTTTCATTCAGGTGCGGTTTCTCACACACCAACACACACACCCCCACCCCCACATCACATCCCTGAACTGAAAAAGTGTTTCTAAAACAAGCGATTTCACATATGTGAAAATCAAACAAAATTTGCCAAGACTATATGAGAGAGCGTGTGAGAATGTGTTATATGTAGTTATTTCTATATATTCCAGTGTATCTGTGGTTCTCAGGAGGGCTATTTTGTCTCCCCCCTGCACCCTTCCCTCGATATCTGGAGACATTTTTGATTGTCGTGTGTGTGTGTGTGTGTGTGTGTGTGTGTGTGTGCATGTGTGTGTGTGTGTGTGTGTTTTGCTGGCATTTAGCGAGTAGAAGCCAGGAATGCTACTAAACATTTTACAATGTCCCCCACACAAAGAATTGTCCAGCCCAAAATGCCAATGGTGCCGAGATTGAGAAACCCTGAAAAAAAATATCTACTTCTCTTATGCATACAGGTGAGGGTGACTGAGGCAACGTTACAAATTTCTACTAACATGAAGAAACAGAAAACCTTATCTGCAAGACTTAACATTCTTCTTGTGAAATAAACTCTGCTACAGGGGTGAATGCCAGGCTTAAAATGGAAAAAAAAATTCTTGCTTTCTTCTGCAATAATACTGATTCAAAAATGGCCCAAAAACTTGCTAGATTTTTTTTTCTTCCCTAGGCAGTTATGAACAGCCTGAATCAAGCTCCACAAATAATTAAATCAAATTGCCACGCATGTAATCTTCATTATGGGTGAGTAACACTGTAAATTCTTGTTCCCATGCCAGGTAGGTCAGAATTGAGGGAGAGATTTAAATGCATTCCAAGATAGAGAATCAGAGAATATTAATGAGGGATCCGAGAAGCTTGAGAAAGCACTTAACTCATTGCTTCTCCTTCTAGCAAAAGAGAGGTGGTGCAGGAGTCATCTGGAGTAATGAGAACCTGCCCAGATTTTAGGACCTAAAGGCTACTGAACATATTTTCATAAGAGTCACTTGCTTTACGTGATGGAAGAATTCACCTTAATTTAAAGTGTACTGAGTGCTGACTCTGTGCCAGGCAGTGAGGACATGCATGAGAGTGAGACACAACCCACCACCTCCAGTGGTTGAGGATGGAGAGATGCATAGGAAAGAATGACACTGTGGTGGCAGAGGCCATCAGTCCACTGTGCAAAGACTCCCAGAGCAAATACAGAGAAGTCATAATCTGGGGGAGTTGAGGAAGGCATCCTGGAAAAGTGGATGTCTTCCTTGGGTTCTGAAGGATGAAGAAACATTTTTCAGATATATCATGGAGGTAGGGGGTGCTGTGCAAGGGCACTGAGGTTTAAAATAGCACAGCATGTTCAGGAGGCTCAGCACTAGGTTTCTGGAGCTGAAAGAGTATGCTAGTGTCAGCTGCCAGGGTACTCAGAGATGTTGCTGGAAAAATGGAACAGGGCCTGAAATAGGGTTTTAATAGCATCAAGTTACAGGGTTTATGCTATGAAGTTTTCTCATTCTCATATAGGATCATATTTGAGACAGTTGATAATATTGTAATATATCCTTTCTCTTTAATTCAAAGTGATTCTCCCAAAATAGTTTGATCCTCTTTAAGCATCTCTGTTTTTCTGATACTTAAAGATTTATACACACATACAACATTATAGAATGATCCACTGAAAGGGGGTTAAGTAAATTATTTTGTAATAGGAGAAAAACCTACCTACTACCCAGTTTGCTGCTTTTTTCAAGGAACTTTTGGAGATACTTTGATAGAATAGCCCCCTTTATCTTTTTTGTGTTGCCTCTCACCAAATAAACATATATATTCTCACTGTTATCAGCTAGATTGTGTATCCCTCTCCTCATATAAAGTGGTAGGTGCCATATACAAACATGAACAGGCTATTAATAAAATAACATTTCACTCCCAAGGTCATTGGTCACCAAAGCCTCTGATTATTTTTCCCTCTTGATTTGTTTGTGACTATGCTCTGAAGGAAAAAATTCGAGTTAATAAATCAACAAGAACAATGTCAGCCTAATAAGACAAGTCTATTCTGGTTTTTATTACTTCTTACATTGACAAAGTAATTCTCCGACTCTCAGATGGGTGTGGATGGTGGATTCTGCAGGGCTACCACTAGTAGCTCACTGGCATTTCTGCTTGAAAGCACAAAGAAAACACTTTCTTCCCAATTCCCCACTGTTCTGTAGCCACACTGTCATTGTTCCACTGTGCTTGCAAAAGCAGTGACATTGGCAGGCACTGTGGAGGAGCCCCTGCTCTCCTTCCCTCCTCTCCAATGTGCATTTTCTCCAAACTCAAGCCTCGGATGGGACGTCAAACAGAAACACAATTTTTATTATTAACTGCTAACTTTCTACACTGCAAAATGAAGAAAAAATGTTACCTGTTGAACGAATGCATGCCAAGGGTTGAAAAATCATTAAAAAACTAAGTTAGGAAAATAACCACATTAGAGAAAGTAAAAGGAGAAACTGCCCATAACCTCAGCATTAGTCATCTGTTTCCTATGCCAGTTCTACACAGCTGTATCATAAAAGTCTATGTAATCTTTTTATCCTGGTCTTTTTATCCATTTAAATAATTATGTACTCTACAAAATGGAATACTAAACAGGCATTAAATGTATATTTTCTGAGAATATTTAATATCATGCACAGGGAAATGCTTTCAATATAATGTTAAATAACAAATACTAAGTACAAAACTATACAATGTATGACTCTGATTTTTGAGTATGTATATATTTACACACACACACATGCACACACACACACACACACACATAGATGGAAAGATATATACCAAAATATTAATAGTGGTTTCGGATGATAGGATTACTTTTTAAATTATTACTTTTTTGAATTTTTTTTGACATTTCTATAATAAATATTTATCAGTAGGTAATGGAAAAAGTTCTAAATATCATATTAAATTTTTTCTGTTTTTAGTGTTTATAACTATTATTTTAATGCTCATACAATATTCCATTAAATGGACATCACTTTTAAACTTAATTCTCTCTTGCAAGAAAATGTAGGCCATTTCCCATTTTGGGCTATTATAACTCACGCTTTGAACTTCTCCCTGTCTCCACATCCTGGCTGCTTTATGTGGAAAACAAGGCTGTCATTGATTTGACCTCTGCCAACTGCTCCAATCTCAGGGCAGAGCTAAGGGCACAGGCATAGGAGTGGGATATTCTGATCAGAATCCTGCTTTACCACAGCTTCAAAGCACAATCATGAAATAAAACAAAACACAATGGTGGATATCAAGTTCCTGCACATTGAGGGCACTTGGAGTTGGTGTTGCTAGTGTTATTATCTCTCTCTTTTTAAAATTTGATTTTTTTTTTAACTTCCAGGGTACACATACAGGATGTGCAGGTTTGTTACATAGGTAAATGTGTGCCATGGTGGTTTGCTGCACCTATCAATCCAACACCTAGGTATTAAGCCTGGCATGCATTAACTATTTTTCCTGATGCTTACCCCCTGCCCGCCCTCTCCTGACAGGCCCCAGTGTGTTTTTCCCCCTCCCTGTGTCCATGTGTTCTAGTTGTTCAGCTTCCACTTCTAAGTAACAACATGTGGTGTTTGGTTTTCTGTTCCTGCAATTAGTTTGCTGAGGATAACAGCTTCCAGCTGCATCCATGTCCCTGCATCTCCCTCACCCCTACCCCTTCCCCAGTCACCTGAAGCTCCAGTCAGAAGGAATTATTTGAAAGTGACCGAATGCCATTCCCTGCAGCTACTACTGCCTTCATGTGTATTATTCCCTTCCTAGAAACCCCCTCCCACTTCATCTCTACTGGGGCCAACTCATGCTCCCCCCAGTTCAAGTACCCATCATCTTGTGATCTTTCCAGACCCCTTGTCTGGGCTAGGTGCCTCCAGTACACACCTCCATCTGAGCATTTGTCACATTTTGTTTGCCTCTTTATTTCCCTCTCTCTTCCACTAAACTGAAAGCTCCTCCAGGTCAGAGCTGCGACCTCCATCCTGAATGCTTATTTCGCACAGGGTTTCATAAACAGTAGATGCTAAGCTGTTGGGTGCCTGGGTGGCTTTTTTCCATGTTACTCATCTTCAAAAATATGACTTTTGGTGGTTGCATAATATTTCACTGTTATAGGTTTTATGATTTATTTAACTATTTTCTTTCCTTTGCAGTTCCTTGTTTTGAGGTGGGGAGAGGTATTTACAGAGACCATCCCAGTACAAAAATCTTTTTTAAGAATACAATTTGGCTGGGCACAGTGGCTCCTGCTTATAATCCTAGTACTTTGGGAGGCCAAGGTGGGATGACTGCTTAAGCCCAAGAGTTTGAGACCAGCCTTGGCAACAAGCTAATTTTTAAATTAGCTTGTTGTGTGTGGTGGCAGGCACCTGTGGTCCCTGGTACTTGGGAGACTGAAGCAGGAGGATCAGTGAGCCCAGGAGTCTGAGGCTGCAACAAGCCATGACTGTGCTACGACACTCCAGCCTAGGTGACAGAATACAACCCCCGTCTCAAAAATAAGTAAAATAAAATACAATTTACAGCATATAATTGTTGACTTTGAACATGTTAAGATTTTGATTCTACATTGCCAAAGTGTAGGGTGTGGAATCTTTAGATTCTAGTCTCAGTCCTATGTATTTACTGCTGCCATACTCTAAGCGAACACACTAAATAGCTACTATTCATGTCTTCCCTTGCAAAATGGTATTCTTGCTGAAGAGCTTCAGCAGTTTCTGGTGATTTCTAAGCTGAAGGGCCTGGGTCCTGTGATGCACACACTTTATACTTGGAGGGGCTGCCTCTGTTGGGGGGCCTGTGGAAAAGGAAGACTCAGCTCCCCTTTCCTCAGTCTTCTGCCTGCAGAGACCAACAGCTGACTGTGAATTGGGAGTTCCTGAAACTTAGCACGATGACTTAGAAACAGTACTTTGATATCATTCCATTCCTGTTCAGTGATATTTGCTCTCCTTTGACCCCAGTTATGACACTTTCTTTGAAATTTTGTCTTATTAGGTAATATGAAATTGGTGATACAGAAATATTTTTGTTCTACAAAAACAGTAATTTATGTTTATATATGTGTATGTACTTATATACATATTTATGTATTTTCAAATAAATTTCTATAATAAAACAAGTCCCATAGATATCTTTAAGATAGACAGGAAACTTTTACATGAGGATGGTGAACTTTAAAACATAGTGCATTCCCTGGGCCTGCATAGGAATCACTTGGGTCCATACCGCCCTAATGAGTGGACACAGGGATCTGTATTTTGGAAAAGCTCCCAGAATAGTTCTGAGCTTGCCCAAGTTTGTGAACTATTACGACAGAGCCTCATTTTGTCCTGTCTCTAATGCAGTGATTGCTTTCCCAATCACAGTTTCCCTTCCTTCTGTGGACGTTTCTTCACTAACAACTTTACTTGCTTCACTCCAGGCTGAAAATTTTGGTCAGTGGTATAGTCTCAGATTAATAAATTTACATTTTTAGAAAAAAAGCCTCTCTATATATACATAGCCTCCCCCATAAAGCAAATGAATGTATTGAACTCTTTTTGGAACTCTGGGAAAGAGAGCCTGTGAGATTTCTGGGGAACAAATGTTTGAACAGCATAAAGGGTCATCATAATTTTTTGTAGTTGGTGCCCTGGTTTTGCTCTTATTTTAGGTAATATTAAAAGCATTCATAAAACCTTTACAAGTAATTACAGACATGGATCCATTTATTTTCTTTCACAGAAAGCAAAAAAGAAGCAAAACAAGCAAAAACACTGCTTTGTAATAAATCATAAGCCAAAAAGACTATTCACAATATTATGGACAGTAGTTGCCTCTAGAGACAGGAGGGAAGCAGAGTCAGGGTAGAGCAGCACAGGGAGACTATGAAATGCCCAGGGTCTATACATTACTGTGAGTGTCCGGGGCACAGAACTTTACACAGTCATTATTATTATTATTATTATTATTATCATTATTATTGTGACAAGGTCTTACTCTGTTGCCCAGGCTGGAGTGCAGTGGTGCGATCTCAGCTCATTGCGGCCTCCACCTCCTGGGCTCAAGTGATCTTCTCACCACCGTCTCCCAAGTAGCTCAGGCTGTAGGTGTGCACCACCTCTCCTGGCTAATTTTTGTATTTTTTTGTAGCGATAGGGTTTCACCATGTCGCCCAGGCTGGTTGCGAACTCCTGGGCTCAAACAATCTGCTGGCCTCAGCCTCCCAAAGTGCTGGGATGATAGGTTTGAGCCACTGCACTCAGCCCAATTATTATTATTTAAACATAAAACATTTATGCATTATTTTTAAGTGTGATAAAATTTACTATAAAATATAAAATACTGTTTAATTATGAAAAATAATTTTCAAATTTTTTTACTTTTGGAAGGATGGTAAAAATCTAATTATTTTTTAGATTTACTTTCTAAAAATTGACAAATAATAACTGTACATATTTATGAGGTACACGGTGATGTTTTGATATGTATAAAGTATAGTGATTAGATCAGGGTAATTAGCTTATCCATCATTGCAAACATTTATCATTTCTTTGTGTTGGGAAAACTGAACATCCTCCTTCTAGCTATTGGAAACTATATATTATCGTTAACTATGGTCATCCTACAGTGGTATAGAAGACTGGAACTTACTCTTCCCTATCTAGCTGTAATTTGCAAATAATTTTATTGAGTAAATAATCAACTCGGTCTATGTGAAGAAAATATTAAGTCATCATGAGTAGACAGGGTGCATAGACATGGCAACAGCTGTGATGGTGACATGAGACTGAGGGAAAAGTAGGAAGCCCTGGACTGGACCAGCCCCACATTATGGGAAACCCAGGTGGTTTTCTGATTATCCAATGGGGACCCACTCCAGTACACCAGCACGCAAGGGGAACATTTTTCCTCAAGACCACCATTGAATAGCTGGCCAAGGGAGAAGGCTTTAGGAAGGAAACTGGAGGATTTACAATTTAGAACCATCTGAACAAGGCAAGGAAAGAGTGGTGGTGGGCCAGCTGTAATGAAGAAATCACAGGAGAGAAACATTACTCAAATAAAATTATTTCAAAAGAAATGTAATTATTACTACAAAAACTTGGTGTCACTTCATATAAATGGAATATGACTATGAAAAATAAATACATATGTTAGCATACAAAGAATGTTCATCCTTTAGTCACTTAAAATCATCTGGCTAACCAGTGTGAGAAAACCTTTATTTAAGAGCCTCATATTTTAGATGATAAAAACAAGGCCCAGAGAGGTGAAGGGACTTTTATCTAAGGTAGCACAGCTGAAATTCACCTGTCTGGACTTCACCACCACAATGCTCCCAGTGTGGCAGCAACCCAGGCATCACCAGCACTGGCCCAGCTGGAGAAAGCCTGTCATCCCAAGGGACCCTACAAACACTCTCTTCTGAACCTCTCAGCTCATCTAAAATGAAGAGCCCCGGATTGGCTGTACTGAAGTAACTGTAAAAGGAGCCTAGAGGCAAATTAGAAAACATCGATCTCACTTTCTTCCTCTAGAGTGAGAAGTTAAATCAACCAAGCCAAATTAGGACATCCCAGCTGTAGTGGCAAGGGAGCCCCTGGTAAAGCCCAACACAGCATGAGCAGCAGACTCCAGGCCTCTTCTATGCTCACTGGGCAGCCAGTCGTTTACACTGGAACACAGATCCAACTGCTAAAGCTGCTCCTATGTCCCCCACAGACCCTGCCTCTCCAAGCCACAGCACAGCTGGCCACACAGTGGTTTTCTCTGTGAGCATGCACTGATATGTATAGAAAGGCCAGGGCATCTAGGGCCAAGATTTCAATCATCTTTTGAGGCTCAACTTGCAGAATATCCCCTGCTGGGGGTTCTCTAGGTCTTCTCATCTTTACTCATTTCTCCTCGCTAAATTCCACCTTGAATTTCTGGATAAAAGGGGCTTTGAGGTGGCAATCTGCCTGAAGGTAAGCACATTGTGTTTACTTAATTTAAATACTTTAAATTTAAAAAAATAACTGTTTCTGAAAACACTCTTATTCATACTTTACAAAGATTAAGAAATCAATTATCTATCTTCGGGTATGTTATTATGTAGAAGTGTGGCCAGGGAAGATGTGGTAGATTTTACAGGAGCAGGAGCCCCCTCCCCTGGCCACCACTGGTGCCATCTCTACTGTTCCCCTTCCAGTCTTAACAGTCCAGCTTAGCACAGGAAGTCTGTCTGCAACAACAGTATGTCTGCATTTTAACAAATGCAATTTTATCACAACTTCACAAATTATAAGGACAGGGGACTCTGCCTTTGTGGACACCACTGTACCCAGCACCATGTTAGCACATATTAGGCACCGAACTGTTGTTGAACAGATGGATAAGAAACCTTGTGTTGTCAAAAACTGCTCTACAGAAAGCCATTCTTTTACTGAGTAAAAGAGGATTAGTGAATGGAGTTCCAGCAATAACCAAGTTCTAGTTCCTACAGAAATTTCAATGAGCTTTTTTTTTTTTTTTTTTAAGATAAATGAGTACAGCTTAAAACAAAAAACTCAGACCTCACTGAGACACCTCTGTTCATTAACACGTGATTCAACATTAAGGGTCTCCCCAAACTTTAACTCTTCTGCCTGGGGCCAGCATCAGCACCCTCTACTCTACAAGCTGCAGCCCCACTGTGGTGACAATGTACATAGCCACATTTGTTCCTGGACTACACTGGGAGCAGTATTTTTTTTCTAAGAATGTTGTAATCCCCAAGCAAGATGGGGTCATTATCAACAGAGGCTGCATAAAGGACACCATGTTCCCCAAGGTATCGGCTCTCATATATTCATTTGCTTTATGGGGACTTCAACTATAGGAGGAATGTCTGTATTTTTCTGTTTCATTGTTTTAACCAGACCAATTCCTCAATTAGAGTGAAGGCAGGAGCTACATTTTATATTCATCTACTTAACAGTAAAATGATGCTGTTAGTAGCCCTGTTTTATTGCTGAGGACTTTGAGGTGATGAGAAATTATGTAATTTGGCCAAGGTCACACAGCTAGTAATGGAAGGGGTTGGGGAATCAAACTCAGGCAGTCTGGCTTTTAAGCCAATGCCCTTAAGCATCTCACCGAAACCATAATGGTCCTCATAAAGTGGTAGGTAACAATAATACATGTTGCTGGATTCTTGTAAATATGTTATAATTTAAATAAGATGGAAAGAGGAAAACAAATGGGTCAGGGAAGAGGAAGAGGAGGAGAGAAAACAGAAAAGCCAATTTGGAAGTAGATCTAATTTGATTCTTGCTGATTTTATCCCATTTGTCAAAAGCCACTTAGCCACAGGAGTGGTTTTTATAGCAGTGTACACACCTAACTGTATCAGTCAGCCTTTGACCCAGAGATGTGGTTATCTGTAGCCCCATATGGATTTTTTCCAACTTCCTTAAAAAAATATAGGCTCATCTGGCTGTGGGTACCATTCTCAAAATGCAAGTTCTAATTTAACAACAGACATTTACTGGGCAGCAAAGACAGCCAAGAACAAGTGAGGAGATGGGAAGCTGTGGTCTGTGTCCTTGAGGAAATCATTTTTAAATACCTGGATGGCACATTGGTGCTATTTTGCTTGCCAAACCTTGTTGATTGATTGCAGCTGCCACAAGCCCTCTGTCGAGGATTCGGAGCCTAAATCTGGGCTTCATGGTTGAGTGCTGTCATCCATGAGCAATGTCTGCCAAGGGCACAGAGGATGGATGGTTTCAGGGTTAACACTGAGTATGTATTTAAATATTAATTCCTTTACTTCAAATCAAGCCCTAGCAACCTTCATATTGCACAGAGCTTCACTGCACCAGCTTTTCCTCACCCTGCCTGAACTCAGGACAGCAGACAGACACTGAGAAAGGAAGATGGACTTTGCCTGAAGGGTAAAAATCAATATTCCAGTGGTGATGACCAACCCTCCTGGTCCATGTTAACAAATCCTATTAGCAGTGATTAGTACCCTATTATACTGGCAAAGCCCTAAATTCCTCCTCTTGGTGGTATGACATTATCTGATTGGCTAGGATTCTTAGTGAAGTTCAACCACAGCACAGTTATTTTTTGCTGTAGGAAACTTGCTGACAGGCTTCCTTTGAAAAACCAAAAGCGTGAAATGCTTTTCACTCCATTGAACGGTGTTCCACATGACACATACTGATTGAGCCTACAGAATCCTGTGGCTATATAAAGTACCTTCAGCTCCCCACTACATAAACTTCACATATCCCTCTCTGTGTCACCTTGGCAGCTTGATAAGGTTGTTCTCAAGCAGCTAAAATGAAGACCCGTTAGTAGCTAAAGAGCTATCCCTAAACTGAACAGCTGAATTGCTTTTGAAGGCCCCTGATGGGTATTCTGATCTGGATCCACCTTTGCCATGCCTCTGTGAGCCTCTAATATCTTACATCATTTATAGTCAGTCATTTCCTGAGCAGCAGGGGACACAGATCAAAGATGGCCCCAATCAGAGATACCACAGATACACCCCACAAATGGCATCATCTCCAGACACCCTTTTCTGGCATTGTAATTTACTGTTACATCTGACCTAAATCAAATTCTGGCTCAATATAGGCCACTTAAATGGTATCAGTCAAAGCAAGAGTGTCAAAATGCATTTTCCTCTCACCCTGCCCTGCAATTTCTTCACCTTGGGATTATATATTTGCATGGCCACTGCTATTATTTCTGTTGCAAGTAAAAAGTAAGGTCAGCCTGTGAGATTCACTGAAAAAACATCCTTGACATTTACCTTAGCGCATCCAGAAATATTAGCTCACTACACGTCTCTGAAGGTAGAAAAAAAAAGAAGTTCTGTCTCCTTTGGAAAACTACATAGTGCAAAGGGACAGATTATTTTGTGGGGGAAATACACTGCCTTCAGGTGTGTTTGCAGGGGGCAGAGAGTCGACTGCATGAATCATGAACACTTCAAGGATTTGCATATTGTCTTTGAACTTTGGCTTCAGGAGGACAAGAAGGCAGAGACATGACCAGCCTAGAACAGTATCGGCACACAATAAATATTTAATGAATGGAGGAAGGCCTCTGCAGGGAGAATATTCCCTACTGACAATGCCCTAGGGAATAAGCAGGGCATGCAGGAAGAACTATTGCACTGAGGAAGAGCAGATCTGAATTCAAATCCCACCTTGGTTACCTCCCAGCCCTGTGACCCTGGTCTAGTCACCTCAGCAGCTGAGATGAGTTTTAGTCTTGAGGGTAATTTGAGGATAAGGACAGGGCCTGGCTTCCCTCTGAGACATTTTGTGAGGGCACACTGTGGAAGTTGAAGGCACTCTGTGAAAGCGCGACGGCAGCCCAGTATGGTCTATTGGGTTGATAGAGTCCCAGATCCAAGGCCAATGTGTTAGGTGTCCTCGTGATACTGCAATAGCTTTTCACAGGCAGATAAACTGTGCTGTTGCTGTGTTGATTCTTCCAAAAGGTCTGAGGTCCTTTTTTAGTGATTACCAAATTATTTACACAAGAGGAAAAAGAGAAGCTACATTTTCAGGTGATAGATACACCTATTCTAAGTGCCTTTGGGCATCTAACCTAGCACCCAACATGCCAAGGTGAGTAATAATTTGTTTTCTGATTTAAATGATCAGATACAAAGTAAGATAAACAAACCATGAGAGGCTCCATCATAGGTAAGCTCCCTTTTAGGCACTCCAGGCGTCCAAACAAAGAAGTGAAATCTCACACTTTCCTACCTGCTTCTACTGCAGGATGGGTCACTTTCTCCACCCTGGACAATTAGACAATGAGATAGTGATGCAATAGCCTATCAAACCAAACCACAGACAAAGGAATGTGCAAACTGGGTATTGCAGATTTTAGGCAAGTGGCCTGCTAGTCTTTCCTTTGGCTCAATACTACTTTCCATTCCACCTCCCCAATTTCCTCTAACCTGGTACCTGCTCCCAATTCTAGCAAAATGGGGCAAATAACACTGATTTGTCCCGCTCTCTCCTTTGGAGCCCTCTACTTCTACCCTACTGGCTTTTTCTTCCCATTCAGGCTGTTTCCACTTCACCACCCCACCCACTTCTGGTGGCTCCTTTCTCTAATGGGGATTTATCCTTCCCCATTACCCGCTCATTTCCTGCCTTAGCTTGTTTTCCCAGTTCCTTCTGCTATGAAAGTGAGGGGGAGATCCATCAAGCTGGAAGCTGTCATGTTCACTTAGAACAAATCCTGTGTAGGCTCACTATGTATTTGCTGAGTGAGTGGATGAATGAATGAAACAAACAAATAAAGAAAAATATAACCAGCTTTGTAGGGTAAATGCACTGGACAGCAATCACTTGAGCATACCCTTAGAATGACCCTGCATGGAAGCTGTATCTGAATGTGTGGTCTGAGATAGTGAATCTGGCATGGACAACCCAGAATTTTGTTCCTTGTCTATGAGGAACATCTGAGTCCCCAGGCGTCTTTTGGAACATGGGCAGTACAGGGGATTGAGACCCTGCGATTTGGATTAAATTAAGGTAGGCAGGTGGAGGTCATCAGGGAGAAGGTGTTAAGTGGAAATGCTGTATAGACTGCATGCTGCTTGCAAGCATTGTGGCTTTCCCACCCTGTTCACCACCACTGTTGGTTATCTTGTCCAGCCCACCACCACCGGACTATGTACCCCATATGTGAGCCCCTAAAATACCCCAGGTCTCCTTTGCTAGCTCTGGGTCTCTTCTTTAGCCCCTCTTGAAACCTAGTGCCTTCCCTATTGAGGTTAATAAGGGTTCGACACCACAAGCCTGTACAGAAATCCTGAGTATTTATGGCTGTGACAACTGGGACTTACCTTAAATCTATTACTGCACCACAAAATTACCTGTCAGCAATCAGACACTGTTCTTAAGAATGCTATCTTAAGCTCTTGTATCTCAAATAACTATGCTAAAATGATGTTATTATAGCTAACTCAAGAAAATTATTCAGCAAATGAATGGGATTTAAAATTTAAAAGTCATCTTAAAAGAGATTTCTAATTATATAATTTAAAAAATTACCAGTTTCTACCCTAACCATGCCCTGCATTTCATGAGAAGCCTTAGATAGCAGCAGTTTTCATGGTTGACCTCCTCTGCCCCAACGAGGGATCTTGTGATATTGAGAAATCATTAAAAGCTCTGGCTCTATAGCATGCACAAGCCAGCTGGGGACCCCAGGCAAGTCCTTAGCCTCCCAGGCTTCTATCTCTTCATCACTTGCATGTGGATACTGGTACCTAATGTGAAGGGATGTGATGAGGATTCAAGGGTATAATCCATGTAAAGTGCTTAGCACAGTGTCCAGCACATAGTGAGCGCAGAATAAATGCCAGCCATTTTCTTTCTATGTGTAAATGCTTTTCTGTCAGGCCAACTGAGGAGTGGCTAAGATTTGTAATTTCTCCAGCTGTGAGCCACACTCCCTTCTTGTGTGATTCAAAATAAACTGCATGTCTCTGGCTTCAGCTCTTCCCTCCCAATCTCTATCAGTGAAAGAAAATATTGATCAAACCTAAATAAAAATATAATGAGATATTTATGTTTCCATCCATATGTGTACATCTCCATATATGTGTGTGTATGTGTGTGTATGAAGTATATTTATCATGCTGTCTCATCTATAAGACTGTGAGTTCCTAGAGGGTGGTAGTGGATGAAAAAGGCTAACATTTGTTGAATGCTTTAAGTGTTTTGCCTGTATTAACTCATTTTATTCTCACAGGAAGCCTATGAAGCAGTCAACATATCTTATTTATCCTCAATCCACTCAATAAATGAAGACATAAGTGATATTTACTAATATACCATTATAAGCTGTATAGTCTGATGCTAAGGATGCTCCCAGATCTTTTACTTATTAGCAGTATGACCTTAGGCAAGTTACTTAACCTATCTGTGTTCTACATAGGCAAAATGGGAAGAAGAATAATGCCACATGCAACTATTAAAAGATGAGTTGATATATGAAAAGTGCTTAGAACAGTGCAAGTACAGAGTGAGCATTCAGTAAATTATAGCAAACTTTAACACAGGTCCACTTTAAAGGGGAAAATAATGTCCTTTCGATGAAGGAAAATCCATTCCACTGATTATAAATACAAACAAGCAAAGCTTACATTTCTTGTAGGAAAATGAGAAGGGTCAAAGTTTGAACTGACATAAAAATCTGAATTACTCTTAGAGTAACTAACAAAGGAACGATCATTTCATTATGTCCAGGATGAATTAGTCATAATTTGCCTACCATATCCAGAGAAACCTTTTGATTACTTAGCATAAACTCATGAATTATCTCATTTGGGTATACCATGTCTGTGGACAGATTAGAGCTAGACAAGCCCCTAAGAATGGCATGTTCACTTGCTTATTCATTTATTCACATTTGTTCACTCAACAAACATGCTGAGCATCTACTATGTGACAGACACTGGTCTTGGCACTTGGAACCCAGTAGTGAACAAAACAAAGACCCTGCCCTTGAGGAGCTGGCAATCCTTTTAGGTGATGTAGACAACAAACAAATAAATATATAATATGTCAGGTAGTGAGAGTATCATATCTAATTAGGAAATTTGCATTTGAAAAATTATCTGCTCCTTAAAATACTAAAAGCAGAGGGGAAAGACTTAAAGACTAAAAAAGTTGCGGAACAACAATATGTAAGGTGAGTTAACTCAGCTACTGACCCCAAACCTCTGCCAGAATTCTCTAAATGACAACAGAATAGATGAAGAGAAGAGCCTGAGGCTCAAGGAAAGGGGTGTGTGCCCACATCCTTCATTCTTGCCAGGGCCGAAGGCTGGCCTAGCCCAGTGTCCCTTGGAGAGAAGGGGAGTGCCTCATGGGCCAGACAAAGCTGTGGCTTTGAGTCCCAGCTTCTGCATCTCTTCCATGGTTCAGCAGTACCATCTGACTCCAGCTGCAGGCTCAGCCCACCCAGGTCCCCACAACTCAGCCTGACCTGCTGCTGATGGGATTTCTGGAGCTCTGGTCTAACATCCACGGCCCAGTGTCCAGATTCCCTTGACTGTTTCTGATCTGTACTCATGCTATGAAAAGTGTACTCTTTCCCTGTTCATAGGGCATGGATCCCAAGCAGTGACTCATTTCTGATGATGGAATTTCTATTTATTCCCTGTACCAAAGCCCATTCTTGTCACCTGCTGAGCATTCCTGTACTCCCAGGACTTGGGACCATCTGCCTTTCTCCTGCTTATCTCATCCCCAAAACCCAAATCCAACCTCTCATATGGCCCTGAGGTGGACTCTGCTACCTGCTGACAACCTGTCTCAGCATTTTTAAGTTGAGCCTTATTCTAGACTGCTCACTGATGTATATGCCTACCTCGTCACTTCATGATGAAACCTGTTGCAATGACCAGCTATCTGGCCCATGGATTTTATTCTGCTGTCATAGAACTCCTGAACCCTTACTGCAGCTGCTCAACAAGATTTCTGCTGGGCCAAGCAGCTAGAGCCATCACTCAACACCCATCCATACATCATGACCACTATCAAAACAGATCAGTATGATTCTAGGGCTTGACTTTTACAGCAGCTAACTCTATGTGCTGAATGTTGCATCCAGATTGACAACTGGAGTCTTCCTGCCCCTTCCTGTGTAGAAGTAGCCCAGAATCAGATCTCCCTATATTATGCTGTGATCATTTGTACATCGATTATCAAAATTTCTATTTTTGATATGTAGTTGACGCTGAACCTAACAGAACGCTGGCACATCATGGTCTCAACACATATTTGTTGAGTGACCGTAACTCAACCATAGGTGGCCTCCAGTTGACTGACCACTAGGGTTTTTTGATTCAGCCCATACCTGAGCTGAAATAATGATAAACTGGCTCTTGGGAAGGGGATTTTAAAGCCAGCCTCTTTGTGGAACATCCTTTATTTTCTTTCTCTAGCCACAATTTGTTGCTCTCATGAGGGCACTGCTTCCCTTGTAAGGGTCTCAAGTGGTGGTTTCTTTACACAGCCCTTATTTTCCTGGACCAGGAGGAACAATTGGTGTCCTCCTTATGTCTCAATGCTGCTTCCAGATCATCCTCTCCTTGTTGCCTAAAACCCCCTCAAGCTGTTCCAGCCATCCAACAATCTCTGACTCACTTAGCTTCATTCCTTTGGTCCTGGATCCCTCCTTGCCATTATAATTCTGGATGATTTCAACATGCGTACAGATGATCCTACTATCATATGCCTCTAAGTTCCTTGAATTCTTTCTTCTCCTTTGATGATCTTGTTCTCACCTTACTTCAGCCACACAGTCTTACCGTTAGGCTTATCATGAGCTATAACTATATTATCAAGAACGCTGCAGAGGTGAGATATATAAGGGAAGACCTTGCTGTCCATTACAACTAACAACACAAAATACATATTTTTTACTAGAATAAAGCCACTTAGCCCTCTACTTAGTCAAGAAAAAAATCAGCCTAAAGTATGACAAAGCAAAGAATCAATAGTTTCTATGTACTTTAAAAAATAGTCTGGCTGTATAATGTGCTTCTGGTAGAGACCATTGCTGCTAGAATTAACTCAAGAAGAAAATGTGGTCCATTGATCAGAGTGTTTAGAATTGTATATTGTTGGTTGATAAACCTTATATGCTGCTGTAGTGAATATTTTTGTTTGTCTGTTTTTGCCACTGGCATCCATTCATCCTACTTCCCATTAGAGTTTTTTAAAGCTGCATCCCTTTCCCAGTCTTGATCCACCATGGTTCAATTGCCTCCCCATCCCCCAAATTCAGGGATGGAGAACACAAGAGTGGTTCAAGGTAATCAACAGGTCACATTCCTTTCATCATAGTAATTGGTTCTGTGATGGGCAGGTGCCCCAACCAGAGTCTAGAAGACTTCTTCTGGGTTTCCAGGAAAGAGCCTCATTGTTTATTTACCACTGTAGGTCAAGATGTGGAACTTCTGATCCATCTGACATCAGCAAGAGGAGAACCTATCTGAGTGTGGCCAAACTGAAAGAGAATCCAGAGTCGGACAGAGAAAAACTGGAGCTTGGTGTCATTGGCGTATCTGAAAGCCACACACTTGGACTTTCAGTTACATGAGCTGTGGAAGTCAAATACGTGTTTGCCACACTGTTTCATATTCCTGACCACATTAGAAAATGACATTTCTTGGCATCCCTTGTAGGTAGGTTGGGTTTATGAGACTGAACTCTGGCCAAAGAAATCTGAGTAGAAGTGATGTAAACCACTTCCAAGCCCTCTCCAAAAAACATCCAATGAGATTCTCCAGTTCTTACCCAACAACCACTTTTGGTAGCACCCTTGGAGATGTTCCAGAAAAAATAAAAGAGTGTACTGTGATATTGGCCAGGCGTGGTGGCTCATACCTGTAATCCCAGAACTTTGGGAGGCTGAGGCAGCCGGATCATTTGAAGTCAGGAGTTTGAGATCAGTCTGACAAACATGATAAAATACATCTCTACTAAAAGTATAAAACATTAGCTGAGCATGGTGGCAGGTACCTGTAATCTCAGCTACTCAGGAGGCTGAGGCAGGAGAATTGCTTGAACCTGGAGAGAGAGGTTGCAGTGAGCCGAAATTGTGCCACTGCACTCCAGCCTGGGAGACAAAGCCAGACTCCATCTCAAAAAAAAAAAAAAAAAAAAAAAAAAAAGAAAACAAAACAAAAAAACTGGGTGGTAGGTGAGGTGAAAGAAGCAGTGTCAGGGAAGAGTGCTTTGTGGGAATGACATTTGAACAAATACCTGATTTGCAAAGGCAAGCAAGTAATGAAGCCACTGGGGAGAAAGAAAGAATGTTCCCATTAGATGAAATATCTAGTGCAAAGGCCCTGAGGTAAGAAAGGGGTTGGCATATTAGAGAAACAGAAAGGGGACAGTGTCATTAATAAAGCTTACTGACAGTGGGAGAATGAAACAGCTACAAATGAAAGGCAACAGACAATGATGCCTCGGATCAGAGTAGTAGCAGCAGAGATCAAAGAGGAATAGGTGAATTCATATTTTTTTAGAAGCAGCAAAGACAAAACTTGTTTGTTGTTTGGAAATTAAGGAAAAGAAAAAGGGAAGACATCAACGGTGTCCCCTAAGTCTTTGGCTTTAGCAATAACATGGTGATGCCATTTAACCAGTTGTTAAGATGAGAAAGAAAAAAAACAGTTTGGAGAGGAAAATAATCAGCACTTCCATTTTTTTGACATGTTAAGTTTGATCTGCTTGTTAAAGATCCATGTGGAGATGTCAATATAGACATTAGAGCTTACAAATCAGAGCTTAGTTCCTCTACACCACAATGATGATCATGATTACGGCAACTAATATTAACTGAGCATGTATCACATGTCAGGCATTATGCTAGGAGCTTTACATAGATTATCTCATCGAATCTCACCAGATCCCTGTAACTAGTGCCCCCAATTTACAGATGAAATTGAAGCTCATACTTCCTTGCCAACATTATCATGGCTACTAAGTAAATAAGTAGTACAGTTCTACCTTATATGGCATGAGACCTTGCTCCCTATAAGGTGCTTGAGGGGGAAGAATAGTATCTTCTCATGCTTTTGTTTTTGTTTTGTTTGCTTTTGAAACAGGGTCTGGCTCTATTGCCCAGGCTGGAGTGCAGTGGCACAACCTCAGCTCACTGCAGTCTTTGCCTCCCAGAATCAAGCCATCTTCCCACCTCAGCCTCCTGCGTAGCTGGAACTACAGGCATGTACCACCATCACCAGCTAATGTGTGTATTTTTTAAATATAGAAATGGGGTTTTACCATGTTGCACAGGCTGGTCTCAAACTCCCGGGCTCAAGTGATCCACCCGCCTTGGCCTCCCAAAGTGCTGGGCCTACAGGCATGAGCCACTGCTCCTAGCCTTTCTCATTCTTTACATCCTCAAAGCACTTAGCAGAATGCTTTGTACTTAGAAGAGAATTAGTCGCTGTTGCTTGATTTCACTGCTCATGGGAAAAGACCAAATGACGTGATACTGGGCCCAGACGGAGAAGGCATCCACTCTAGTTCTGCTTTCTCTGCTCTTTGTATGTAGCAAGGGGTTTCTGACCCGTGGGCTCCCCCTTCCTCTCTCACAGCCATTTAAAGCACTATACAGAGGGATGTTGCAGTATGTCATAACAAGATTTGGAGCATGAAATCACCAGAAACAAGGAAGAGTAGGTGTCTCAGTACCCAGCTTTCATTCAGTATCTCATTTAGCCCATGGTTTTCAACTGGGTCTTTCAGGTTATTGGTGTAGTTTTTAGCATATTAAAGCCAAAACTCATTCTGTGCCCTTCCCCCTCTTCAATTCAGGTAGCTTTCAAAACAAGCTGAAATCATAAGCAGGAAGATTTGAGATCCTGACTGAATCAGATTCAAACAATTTAAACCGGGATTGGCTTTTCCATTTCTCTCTGGCCAAACATTTTAGGTCAATCTTCTACTTGATGAAATAGAACAAGAATTATTCAAAATACTCACTGTATATTCCACCTGCAATTTTAAGAGAAGAAACGTTACTGAATTAAAGGTGAAGCCCCTTCTGCTTCTCCATGGAGGAGCACAAGGACTTGGTTGGTAGTAGAGCACAGCAGGTGGGGCTCACACCGCTCCTCTTCTGGGCTGCACTTTTCGCCCTCCTTCCCGAAAGTCACCCTTGCCAGTCCTTTAAGCCTCAGCTCCAATGGCACCTGCTTCAGCACTCCTAGGATGTTCCACGTGCTCTTCCTCTGAGTTTCTATCCCTGTGCTCATTCCTCTCTTCATTTAAAAAAAATAACAAGATGTACTATCAATGTCTCTCCCTCCCTCGCTCCCTCCCTCCCAGACTATGAGCTCCTCATGGGGTGGGAACATGCCTCACCCATTTTAGAAACCCCAGGGCTTAGCCTAGTTCCTGGCAGATCCAGCGAAGTTCAAATAAATAGCTGTTGAATTGAATGGTGAACAGAGTGGCATTGTGTTAGGTGCAGGAAACAGTATCCTGCAGACATGGGAGACTTTGGTTCTCATCCTGGCTCTGGGCCGGCTCCTTATGTGCTGCAGGGTAAGCCCCTTACCCCCTCTGGGTCTTTTTGTTCATCAACCAAAATAACGAGGCTGGACCAGCTCAGCTCTGGAGGCCTTGCAGCTCTGGCACTGAGCGATCTGTGCGTGCAGATGGGAAAGCAGCTGAGGATAATGCATTCACGCGGGCTGGCTCTCCAAGGCCTTCACCATTAATCATAATTCTCCAATCTGACAAAATCCCTCCCCCAGACAATCTCAAAAGGATGCTGCACACAATGAAGGAGAAATAATCACCCTCAATTTCCAGACAGAGAACAGTGCTCTAATGTCCACCAATCGTGTTAGTCTTTTTCTGACCATGTATACACACGGTGCTTCCCCCTGGCTTCTCACTCCCAGCTTCAACAGGGTGGGGGTGGGCAGGACATGGCTGGGTACCTAGCAACAGTGGGTTTCTGCTCTCTGGCATGCATTGCAGACAGCTAAATGGCATAGAGAATATCCTGCATGTTTTAATCTTCAGTTCGGGTTCCAAATTCAACTTTAAAACCAAAGTCCTAAGAAAGCTGATGTCTTTCTGCTGAAAGTTTTCCGCCAAGTGCAAATCTGAATAGACCTGTGAAGAAAATCCTTTCCCATCGTTGCCATGACTCCAAGAGGTCCCCCATACCATGGTCCCAAACCGTAGGAGGGGGTAAAAAACTGCATGTGATGTTTTCCTCCCGAAGCTGAGGCAAGGCGGCTGAGGGAGGAGAGAGGTAGTGCCTATGAGGCCCCATTTTTTAAAATGCTTTCAAGGCAGAACTTCCGATGTGAAGTTAATTGCATTTTCCCCTCTCTCCAGGTGCCTCTTTTCCCTTACTCTTTAGTTCTCTGATTTTTCTGAATCTAGCCTTCCCCTGTGGGTTCCTGAATCCACAGTCAACACAAAGCTCTTCCAGTGGAGTAACAGTTTATACTTTCAAATACAGATGGCTGACAAATATTCTTAAATATCTAATGTATAAGATTGTCCAGTCTTTCGATTAAGTACATGCCTGAAAGCCAAGAACCATATCTGACACTTCTTTTGAAAGCTCAACATAGAAACTTGTCAACAATATGAAGGGAACCCCTTTGATAAGAGTTAAGTTTAAGACTAAAAATGTAGGGGAACACTCTGCCTCAGCCTCTAACAACCTGACGGCAGGACACAAATCCTTCTTTCCTGGAGATGGCACTTCATTTTTCTTTTTTTGAGATCGAGTCTGTCACCCAGGCTGGACTGCTGCTGTGGTGTGATCTCAGTTCACTGCAACCTCTGCCTCCCAGGTTCAAGGGATTCTCCTGCCTCAGCCTCCTGAGTAGCTGTGACCACAGGCACCCACCACCACACCTGGCTAATTCGTTATATTTTTAGTAGAGACCAGGTTTCATCCTCTTAGCCAAGATGGTCTCGATCTCTAGAACTTGTGATCTGCCAGCCTTGGCCTCCCAAAGTGCTGGGATTACAGGTGTGATCCACTGCACCCAGCTGAGAAAGCATTTCTTATTGGCCAAGAAAAGGCGCCAAGCAGGCACCAGAGGAATCTGGGAACAGATTTTAGAAACTTCCCTCATTCTCCTGCCTTTTAAAACACCACAACTGTTCTCTCTTTTGTCTTGTCACTATGTAGGATTTATAGCTTGATTAAAATACTACTAAAGCAAGACCCCTAAGCCACTGCATTAGAGAGAGAATGCTTCTGAACAGAGGCCTTTCCCATGTGATGGGTAAAGCGCATGTTAATACACTTTTGCATGCTTTTCTTCTGTTAATCTGATTTTTGTTTCCAGAAAAGTGTCTCAGCTAAGAACTTAAAGAAAAAAGAAAATCTGTTTTCTCCCCTAAATACATGTCCAACGTCAACAGGTCAGGTTTTCAAGACATCCTTGTTTCCTAAGCTGACTTTGATAGGATGGGCCCTTTTACTAGCAATGACTCGTCCTCTCCTTACTTATTATTGCTGAAATCTACTTAACTGGGTTATGTTTTCTTGCATGTATAATAAAAGTGATTTTTTTCCTATAGATACATTCATCATTTTCAATAATTAGAAAGTCATTTACTTAAATTACCCTTATTAGCATGCTGAACAGGAAACTGAAGTCCCTCCATATCTTAGAGTCACAATATTTTATGATGTCTTCATTCTTATGGATCACAAAGCTCATCGTTTCTGTACCAAAGGAAGTGTTTTCTCGACCAGAAGCAGTGGCTCTACTTGTGATTCCAGTGCTTTGGGAGGGTAACGCAGGAGGCTCGCTTAAGGCCAGGAGTTTGAAACCAGCCTGGGTAACATAGTGACACCCTGTCTCTATAAAAATTTAAAAATTAGCAGGGTATGGTGTTGAGTTCTCCCTGTAGTTCTAGCTACTTGGGAGGCTGAGATGGGTGGATCCCTTGAGCCAGGAGTTCAAAGTTACAGTGTGCTATGATCATGCCACTACATTCCCGCCTGGGCAGCAGAGCAAGACCCCTATCTCTTTAAAAATAAATAAATAAATAAATAAATAAATGTTTTAAAAGTAAGTGGTTTCTGACAAGATCTGATGGTTTTATAAATGATAGTCTTTCCTGCTCTCTCACGTGCTCACTCTTCTCTTGACTGCCACCATGTAAGACATGCCTGCTTCCCCTTCTACCATGATAGTAAGTGTCCTGGGGCCTCCTCAGCCATGAAGAACTGTGAGTCAACTAAACCTCTTTATTTGAAAAAACAAAAAAGGAAGTAATTTCTTGTATAAGCTTTTTTCATATCATTAGAAATAAAATTTTCCTGAACCTGAAAACTGAACTGTAAACATGACTGAATATATTATAGGAACTGAGCTTTTCTATATACATAGGAATGTTATATCATTTTACCAAATTAAATGAAGTAAAATAAAAGCTTCTGCAATAAAGCAGTATTATAAAATGCCATATAAGAAACTTGCTAGTCATTCAAATATTGCAAAGTAATAACTGTTAGAAGACTCTAACCTTTGGCTTTACAGTGTCTATACCTCATTCTATCATAATATTTTCCAAAGATAATGCTTTTAAAATACAAAGCCAAAAGTCGCATTTCAGTTACATTTAAAAAATTTACCCTTTGAAAGTCAAACAACAAACTGTTATTTCTTCTTATCAGAATGTTTGGAGGCCGATACAAATGCACCTGTGCTTAACTGTGTCTAGTTATTTATAATCTCTGGGAAACATGACATTTTTCCTTCTAGAATTGGTTTTTAAATCAGCAACCACACTATCATGCATATATGATATGGGGTTGCTTTGACAGGAAAAATGCAATGTGTGATATCTCATTTGCTTAGATCTCATCCAATCATAACTGAAAAGATAGTCAAATAATCATAACCATAAGAATTATCAAACAACCATCAACAAGGGGCGAAAAGAACACGAAGGAGACTCTGAGGGAGTAAGAGCTGAGGTTCATCTGTAAGCAGAAAACAGATGTAATATGTGGCTCAGGAAATGACAGGAGGTTAAAGTTGCCAGCACATGCCTGAAGCACAAGTGTTATTTTTATGCACCAGTTTAGAAAACAATGAAGCAGAAAACAAAGCTTTGACCACTTGCTGAAAGGAACTTTCAAGTGAGGTCAATTCTTTCACACTCTCATTGATGCCAATGAAAGCCAAAGTAGATAAGAGGTCCAGGATTAAAACAAAATTAAGCAACTACAAAAAAATCACTTTTCAAAAAGGAAACATTTTATCAGCGTTTTTCATCCCTGAAGGATTATTTGTGAAATTTGTTCAGTGAAGCTCTCTTAAGTGACTGCCCTTAAATGACTTTTGTGATGTTGATTACTCAACTTTTATTTAACTTTCTATAGGTTCCAAGTTGGACTGAATGTGTTTTTATTACATTTGCACAACAGCATAGGTGTTGGATCTTCTGGTGTTATATGTCACAGGTTTTCTTTATTCATGTTGGGAACAAGTCTTGGCTCTTTCCTCCTCTTGGCTTATCATATCCCTGAGTTGGGCCACAGGCTCTGGGTGTTCCTGCTGGTTCTGCCCATCTTTTCCCCTTGTGAACAGGCTCTGGGACCGTCTATGTCATATCATGGCTGCAGTAACAGACAAGAACCATGCTGCTCAAACTTCAATGCACCTAAAATCGCGGGGTTAGGGGATGTCTTTAAAATGCAGATTACGATGCAGTAGGTTTGGGGTAGGGACCAAGGGTCTGCCACGTATTACTGATGCTGCTGTTCTGCACACCACACTTGAGTGACAAGGAGCCCAGGTATTTAATCAAGTTTTGGGCCCCAGTCTCCTCTGGTGAGCCAACATGTCAAACCAGCTCTTGGACAAACAGTCCTCCTTATCTATCCATGTTACTATTTCCCATGAAACAGGTGATCAGAAGAAAGGTAAACTAAGGAATGTGAAGAGAATCAGGGAGTGAGAGAAGAGAAGGATGACATAAAATTTGGATAACATTATAGAGGAAGGGTGGTTGTGGTGAATATAATATTCTTGGGCATAATATGATCATATGATTATGATTGGTGATTATAATAATATATATTAATAACCTGATTGAGGATTCCTGGTGAGAATATGAACAAAACCCTAACAGAAAAGGTTCACATGACTGACAGCCTCAAGAGTTCTGAAATGCTTTCCATTTAACATTTGCAATTCTTTTCTGATGAGTAGTCATTACCCAAACCGACTATATAACAATTTCTGGTGAAGAAGTGATAGTTAAGAATAATATTTGGAGTCTGATAAGAGGCCAGAATAATGATTTGCTGTTACTAGTGTTACCAAACCTCTCTGGACATAAATTTTCTCACCTGTCAAATGAGATATCAACAGTTACAATGTAATTGTATGAATTAAATGAGAAATGTGGTATGAAGTACTTGATACAAAGTAAACCGTCAATTCATGAAAACTATTATAAATATTATTCAAAACAAAATATAGGTTCTACATACATGTATTGTTATAGTTAGTTCACTTTTGAGGTGATGATACTGCCAACAAAGAGACAGAAAACTAAGACTCAAATAAACTTTATGTGAAAGCTGCTCCTGAGTGCCTGGGTAATGTCTGTAATATTGCTACCTGGTCTGAAGTCTAATGCTAACATCAAGCAGTCAATAAGTCGAAGAAATACTTGATATTTAATATTTTCAATCTCCTTTGACTTATCTTCTAGTTTAGTTTCCATGGGAATCTGTGTTTAGGGGCAATATCGAAAGCATACTGAAGAAAATCCACCTAGTTTCCAACGTGCACCTTCCTGCTTATTAATGGAATCACAGTTGACAGAATGGCACAGATCTCTGAGATCTGTCTATCCCACACCGTTCTCTATGGCTTGGGACTATGTCACTCTTCAAGAAATATTCTAGTGGATCTCTAACTCATATACAATTTTACATCCATTATTGTCAATCTGAGAGTGGCTCCGTGTCTCCCATGAAGAAAAGGCTATGATCTTTGTGGTAACTGTTTCATTTTGTACTCAAGGATAGGATTTTTTTGTTTATTTATGGGCTCATAGATGATTTTCAGATGTTTGAAGTTGCTTAATCTAGCTATATACACAGTGAGGCTAAATACCCTGGATCCACTCGGATGGTGGTAAATGATAGTAGCAGGATGCATAAGAAGACATCCAGAGGGAGCTCAATAGTTATAGTAATTACAGTCTGAGGGGTGGCTCTTTCAGGACCTAAGCTCTAAGCTCTGGAAGAGACCTTCAGGTCAGGCACACCAGTTTTTAAACTGTGTTCAAACTGTGTTCTATAGCAATTCACAATCAGAGATGCTTCAGAGGGGAGGGAAGGATGAACCAACTGGACTCTGGACACTCCCACCCAATCAGAGTAACTTCTTTCCTGTTTTGTTTTTTGCACCCCCCCACCCCACTTTTTTGGAGACAAGGTCTCACTCTATTATTCAGGCTGGTGTGCAGTGGCATGATCATAGCTCACTGTAACCTTTAACCCTTTGGCTCAAGGGATCTTCCCATTTCACCCTCCCAAGTAGCTAGTACTACAGGCATGCACAGCCACATCCTGCTAATTTTTAAATTTTTTGTAGAGACAGTCTTGCTATGTTGCCCATGCTGGCATTGAACTCCTGGGCTCAAGTAATCCCCTGCCTTGATCTCCCAAATCCCTAGGATTATAGGTGTGAGCCACTGTGCCTGGCACTTTTTATCTATTTATATGTTGGGATTCTGCTGATATTTTTCATTTAACCACCGATGTGGAACTTTTATTCTTTTAGGCATCTAAATCCCTTCATCTGATTTATCTGTGTATTCGTTTTGATGAGATTTAGCTACAAGTAACCAAGACACAAACTCACGGTGAATGAACAAGATACATGTTTATTTCTCTTTTATATAAAAATCCAGATTATGGATAGTGTGATAGTGCCAGTACTATGCGACCAGACAGCTTATCCTTGCATCCAAGCTGGAACTCAAGCCATCACAGCCATGTTCCAACCATGTTACTAATAGAAAGAAGGGTGCACACCATCCTTTAAGAAGACACCCCTCTCCTCCATAGATGCTGCATTCTGTTTACATTTCATTGACTAGCACTTAGTTGTATTGACTACATATAGCTGCAAGCAGAGGAAGGGAAATGCAACCTCCCTATTCTGGTGCCACATGTCCAACTAAATATTGGGAATTCTATAAATCTAGAAGCAGAGGGCAGATACTAAAGGACATGAGCTATCTTCTGTTGCAATCTATCTTCAGCTCAATCAACTGGTTGAAGGCTTGGAGTATCTGATTTTCTAAATAGATCTTCCTAAAACTAGCAGATTAGAAGAGGACGTGAAGATACCTTGAAAAGTGACAGCTGAAATGGCAGTGGCTATTGAATTACATGCAGCAGCTCTCAGCCAGTTAGTGGGAACACAAATCAATATTTACAGTGCAATACAGACCTTGGTTATGGAGGAAAGGTTAAATTGTTTGGTACATTCTGCTTGAGTTTGAAAGGACTGACACATTACAGAAAGAAAAGTTTTAAAAGACATTTAAAGTTGTAAGCTTTATCAACTGAGAAATCTACTTTACACAGCACACCTCACTCTGGGTGGTCAGTTAATTGAGGGGTGCAGCCCTTGCTTGAGTCTCTCTAGGTCCCCAGTAGACTCTCTAAGGTGACGGAGGAGGGGGGTGAAAGGAAGCAGAGGGAATGTGGCTCTCCTCTAGGTCCCTGCATCTTGAACAGCACCTGTACCTACTGAATGAATAAACAGATCAGGTTGGGGGCTCAAGACCCAGCTCTGCCTAAGGGGCTACAAGAGGACAAGGTTCTTGTAGGAATAGGAAGCAAGATCCATCTGTGGGGGAGAGGGGAAAAGGTGTCCAGACCAGCCCTGGGCCTGGAATACACCAGGAAAGGGTTTCAAGTTATAGTGCACCATGAAGGAAGACTCTCAGAAGTTCAAAGAGCAAGCTTTCTAACTTGATTTTGTTTTCAAGTGCTTTCTTTAGTTTATATTCCATTCATTGTTAGGGTTATTTTTACTACATTTTATAATCATTTCAAAGTCTCTTCAAAAATGAGTCTAAATCAGTCACAAAAGGACAAATATTGTATGATTCCACCTATATGAGGAAGCTAGAGTAGTCAAATTCATAAAGCAGAAAGTAGAATTGGTGGTTGCCAGGGGCTAGGAGAGGGAAAGGGGAAGTTGTTTAATGAGTTTGGAGTTTCAAGCTTATAAGATGAAGAGCGCTGAGGTCAGATGGTGCTGATGGTTGCACAACAATGTGAGCTGTGCAGTTAATAATGGCTAAATGGTAAATTTTATATTACATATTTTTACCTCAATTTTAAAAACAGGTCTAAATTTTAATTGCATACATTACAGAACTGCATTTCATTCCAAATGTCAATATTCGAAAAGGTCTTTTAGTCATTGCCTTTAACAACACTGCAAATACTAGAAATGGTTTTAAGCATTTTTTACAACTCACCCACAACAGTCAGCATTCCCACAATGTCCCAGGTGCTGTTCCTAACTGACTCACCAAACCAATTTCAAATTGTTTGGTAACACACTCCCACATATGCCAAGCCACTTACCAGCACATTTAAACCAGCTTGTCAAAGTTGGATAATTCAAAAATTAATAATTCATCAACCTGGTATCTACCGAAGGAGAGATTACAGAGCTTTCACCAAAATTCTCTGAAACAGTGGTTCTCAAAGTATGGCCCCTGGACCAGTAGCACCAGTAGCACCCAGAAATGTGTTAAAATTGTGACTTCTCAGACACTGTGCAGACCTGAACCAGAATCTCTGGGGGTTGGGCCCAGAGGTCTGTGTTTTCCCAAGTCCTCTAGAGGATTCTGATGCAGACTGAAGTGTGAGAACCACTACTGTAAGCAGTCTACGACCACCAAATTGTTAAGAAGCAGCACATTCATTAGAAGGGAGAGGATGATCAGGAGGCCAATGTAAGTTTCTTTTCTGGAACTTCATGAGTTTTAATAAGACTGATCCAAAACAAGTCAAAGGTTCACTTTGCCTGGCAGCATTTCTGCAAATATCTGATCTGATTACAGCCCTCATCTCACACCCAGAAATACGACCAAAGCTCCCCACACTAACATGCTGGTCTAAGGGGAGCAGGCACTATACTCCCTTCTTTCTCAACTGTTGCCTCCCTGGTAATGGCCAGGAAAAGAGGCTATTTCACAACTGTGTCTCCCATAAAAATTAGGATTCCTGTTAACTCCTCTCTCTCTGCCTTCATGGAAATGCAAAGAAGGCAGGGAGAGCACAGGCTGTGGCCAAAAACGATTTCCACTGACTATAGTGAAGGTGATTATGCAGAAACAGCACCATGGTTTAGGACAAGATGACATTACTTCAAGTCTGGCTTCTGTCTCTTAGTAGCTATGTGACCCCGAACCTTTGCTTCCTCATCTGTAAAATGGGAGTGGCATAGTTCTTGTGAGAGTTTGAAAAGATGTAAGCAGAAACCCTTTATGAGAAAGCAACCCGGAGAGAGATCCAAGATGGCCGATTAGCAGCAGCTCAGGATTGTAGCTCCCACTGAAAGCGCAGAGAGTGAGTGGACACCACATTTTCAGACGAATTTTCATAGCCCACGGACCAAGAGATTCTTGGCGGAAGAGCCCCACGGGTCGCCAGTGCGACCCTTTTGGAGGGCGCGGCCGTTTTGCGGGCGCCCCCGACGCGGTGGTTCTCAGTCCGGAGTATACGGGACTGAGTGCCCTTTTGGTTGGCGTTGGAGCTCCGGGAAAGCAGAGTCTCCCATTCAGCTGATTAAAAAGCGGACTGAAGTGGGGAACCAGACCGGGAGATTCCCGGGCAGAAAAGCGCCACGAATCTTAATGCCGCTGTTTCAGCCGGCGTAGTGGGTCGCCGCAGGGGAAGGCTGGTACCCCCCCCTCCACAAAAAATAAAAAATAAAAACAGCGGTTGGAACTGCTGAAGATTGAGAGTTTCACAGCAAGTGCAGCTGAACCCGGGAAGGTCCAGCTCTGTGGGGGGAGGGGCATCCGCCGAAGGAAAATTAAGAAATAGAGGAAACTTTATCACCAGCAAGCTGGACGTCCACTCAGAGACCTAGTCTGAAGGTCAGCAATTACACAGACGACAGGTGGATAAATCCACGAAGATGGGAAGAAACCAGCGCAGAAAGGCTGAAAACACCCGAAATCAGAATGCCTCTCCTCCTACAGAGGATTGCAGTGCCTCATCACCAATTGAACAAGGCCTGATAGAAAATGAATGTGAGGAATCAACAGAATCAGGCTTCAGAAGGTGGATAATGAGAAACTTCTGTGAGCTAAAAGAACATGTTCTGGCCCAATGCAAGGAAACTAAGAACCTTGAAAAAAGGTTTCACGAAATGTTCATGAGAATGGACAATTTAAAGAGGAATATAAGTGAATTAATGGAGCTGAAAAACACAATACGAGAACTTCGGGAAGTATGCACAAGTTTTAACAGTCGAATTGATCAAGCAGAAGAAAGGATTTCAGAGGTCGAAGACCAACTTAACGAAATAAAACGAGAAGACAAGATTAGAGAAAAAAGGGTAAAAAGGAATGAGCAAAGTCTCCAAGAAATATGGGACTATGTGAAAAGACCTAATCTATGTTTGATAGGTGTACCTGAATGTGACGAAGAGAATGAATCCAAGCTGGAAAATATTTTTCAGGATATTATCCAGGAAAACTTTCCTAACCTAGCAAGGCAAGACAATACCCAACTCCAGGTAATACAGAGAACACCACAAAGATATTCCTCAAAAAGAGCAACCCCAAGGCACATAATCATTAGATTCATCAGGGTTGAAACGAAGGAGAAAATACTACGGGTGGCCAGAGAGAAAGGTCAGGTTACCCACAAGGGGAAGCCTATCAGACTCACAGCTGATCTCTCAGCAGAAACCCTACAAGCCAGAAGAGAGTGGGGGCCAATATTCAACATCCTTAAAGAAAAGAACTTTCAAACCAGAATTTCATATCCAGCCAAACTAAGTTTCATAAGTGAAGGAAAAATAAAATTTTTTGCAAACAAGCAAGTACTCAGAGATTTCATTACCACCAGGCCTGCTTTACAAGAGCTTCTGAAGGAGGCACTATGTATAGAGGGGGAACAACCAGTATCAGCCACTTCAAAGGACCCATCAGTAAGCTGCATCCACAACCATCTCACATGCAAGGATATACAGAGACTCAAAACAAAGGGATGGAGGAAGATTTGCCAACCAAATGGAGAGCAAAAAAAAAAAAAAGCAGTAGTTGCAATTCTCATCTCTGATAAAATAGACTTTAAAGTAATAGAAACCGAAAGAGATAAGAAGGACATTGTATAATGGTAGAGGGATCAATGTAACGGGAAGAGCTAACGACCCTAAGTCTATGCGCACCCAATATAGGAGCACCCAGATACATAGGGCAACTTCTTGGTGACTTACAAAGAGACTTGGACTCCCACACAATAATAGTGGGAGACTTTAACATTACATTGTCAATATTGGACAAATTAATGAGACAGAAGGTTAAGAAGGATACCCCGGGACTTGAACTTAAACCTCAAACAAGTAAACTTAATAAACATTTACAGAACTCTCTACTCCAAATCCACAAAATATACATTTTTTTTTCAGTAACACATCACATTTATTCTAAAAGTGACCACATGGTTGGGAGTAAATCACTCCCTAGCAATTGCATAGCATTTCATAGGTTTAAATGAAATATTGGTTGGCTGTTTGTTTGTTATTTTCCTCCCTTATTCCTTCCTGTCTCCATTGTATAACACAATTATTAGTATAAAAAAGCTTTTAATATCCATTTGTAGACTGCATTCTAGCCTGGGCAATAGAGCAAGATTCCTGTTCTCTCCCTTTTTTTTCTTTCTTCTTTTTCTCTTTATTTCATTCTTTTTTTTCTTCCTTCTTTCTCTTTTTCTCTTTTCTAAAATAAAAATAAAAATAAATAAAAAATAAAAAATCAATAGCTACATTAAAAAAAAAAAAAGAGAAAGCAACCCAATGGTGACAGCCCAAGTCTAGCTTGACCACTTATCAGCTATGTGCAACTTTAGGCAAGTTTCTTCATTTTAAAAATAGGGGATGTTGACCAGGTGTGGTGGCTCACTCCTGTAATCCCAGCACTTTGGGAGGCCATGGCAGGTGGATTATGTGAGGTCAGGAGTTCGAGATCAGTCTGGCCAACATGGTGAAACCCTGTCTCTACTAAAAATACAAAAATTAGCCCAGCATGGAGGTGCACACCTATAATCCCAGCTACTGAGGAGGCTGAGGCAGGAGAATCAGCTTGAACCCAAGAGGCGGAGGTTGCAGTAAGCTGAGATGTGCCATTGCACTCCAGCCCGGGCGACAGAGGAGACTCCATCTCAAAAAAATAAAATAAATCAAAAAATAAAATAAAATAGGGATGTTAATTTATCTTCCAACTGCAAGTTGATAATACAAGAGTATGTGCAGCAGAGAGCATGTGTAGCAGATTCACATATTTTAATAAGAAACAAGGATGCAAGCTATTGAGATCATTTATTTATTGTGAACAAGACAGAATAATTGTCTTTCAGGAAAAGTTTCAAATACAAGAAGTTAACCTATTCCAAAGCCTAAAGAGTCTTAAACTCCCTTATTGATTAGGAGGTCAGTTTCTTATTTCTCTCAACATAGTTCAGATACAATAAAGATAATACTAATTAGTATTCATGTGATAGTAAGCTCTCTTTTCAAACTAATTTTGTATCTATTATTTGAGAGAAAATACGAGAAAATTTCCTGAAATATAGGAAGATACATTTTTAGAAGTCTACACGACCTTGTGCTAAAGAGGATGTAAAACCATTCCCAGCACCATAACCTGCCTTTGCTGACTTGAAGGACCATATAACTACTTGTTGGAAACTATTAAGGGGGTAAATTACATGAATTCTGACAAATCCTTGCAGATTAGTTGTCATAGTACAGCTAAATGTTTCAAGTGATGGCATTAATCTGTTTTGACAGATTTTGCTCTCTGCAGAGTAGATTCATAGGGACTTTAAACTGATTTAACAAGAGCATAGAATAAAAGAGTTGGAAAGATTTGAACTGAGACTGCTTCTGACAGAGGTATCTCCTCCATATTCAAAAAATGTTCAAAAAGTATCACATTGCAGTCTCCTTTGACAGTGCTTGAATCAAACAATCTCAATAGACAGGCGCTTACTCGTATTTCTGACTCACAAGCAAAACTACTTTCCCAAAGATACTCTACTACGTTTCCCCCTGTATTCCAACCCCCTTTAATACCAAACAATGCTCAGGCTCTATGGGCAACCGCAACTTCCTAAACTCAAAGATTTTTAACCAGATAACCACCAAGCCACACAATGAGTGACACACACACCACGTTTTGAGAGAAACATTTACTTAGATGATTCAGTATAGAAAAACAATCATTTATTGATCCCAAAGATATATTTTTTAAGCACCAACTATGACAATGCATAGGGCATATAATTTATTTCTTTCTTTTTTCTAGCATTCTATTTTTGCAATTCAAAAAAGTGACATACAATTAACATGCCATCAGATTAATCCTTTCAAAATGTATTAATTCTTAGTGTGATCACATGGTTTTGCAACCATCACCACTGTCTTAATCCAGCACATTTTCATCACCTCCAAAAGAAATCACAGACCTATTAGCAGTCACTTTCATTCTTCTATCTCCCACCCCAGCAAAAACTAATCTACTTTCTGTCTCTATGCCATTCACTCACTCTTATTATTTTTGAGCACCTACTTGGTACCAGGCACTGCTTTAGGCCTTGGGGGGACAGACTGGGAAACAAAATAGGCTACGAGTCTCCCCCTAGTGGAGTTTTTATTCTAGTGACTGCCTACATTTCACAAAATGAAAACACTAAATATTTAGAAATACAAAAATACATGCAAGAAAACAGAATATGCTTAATCTGGCAAATGAAAAAATACACACATACACAGGACCATGAAAATATGCAAACAGAGTCAAACATCTTTCTTAGCAAAAGACTTTTGGCAGTGAACAAACATGTGGAATTTTCCCCTTTCTTTGCTTCTCCTGGTCCTCTGGGAGGGCAGTAAGGATAAAACTAAATAGCTAAAGAGAAAAAGACAGGTGATGCACGTCCAGAACCAGAGGCAAACGGGGCAGTTAGCTCCAGAGGAATCGGAACGTGTCTTCTCATTTTGCGTTCACATGCCTTATGCCACAAACCACCATTTGAGCCCAATCACTGGCTGAAAACCTCAGGTTTAACACCAAAATAATAAATTTCTGACAAAGACAAAACCATCATCCAAAATAGCAGGTTACAACCGAAAACTTCTGAGCCCCAGTCAATGATACCTTTATTTTAGGCAGAACAGGATAATGCAATTTTGCTTTGAATTATTGGAAGAAAGAATGTGTGTGAATCTTAGAAGCTCATTGTAATAGGGTTTGAAGGCTTTGAACTCCTGGATGTGAAATGTCCTGATTAGCTCACACTGCAACATGTTTTGCTGAAGCTCAGACAATCCCTGCTCCAAAGTGACCAATCCCTGCTTTTTCTGTTATAAACTTGCAGTAATCCCTAAGTGAGACACTACAAAAAGTACATGGATATTGCATATATTTATACATAAATATTTCTCAATCGTATAAATTCAAACGTAGGTCTACAGCTAAGAGTAAATGAAGAAAGAGAATTAATGATTAAAGTGAGTCAGTGAAATAGCTTCTTTGTTTGGCTCTAGTAGGGCCATAAGGCCAGAGTGTTTTGTGAACTAGAGTAATCTTATAATTTATCATCCAAATGAAATACTATTGAGAGTGAAAGCAGGCATCATTAACAATTATGCTGAGAGAGCAGACATAAACCTGGACAGTGTCAGACAAATGGGGGATAGATGGATGGTCACACTATGAACTGACATCATGCTGTCTCTAACAGAGAACACCTCTTCAGTCTGCCCCAGATCCTAGAGTCTAGAGGAGAGATCAGACATTGCGATATTACACAGAAGAAAATGCTAACTATTACAAAAAGATAATCACTTATGGTTGTTGTTTAATACTCCCTGGGTAAGCTCACATAACCTTGAATTCTAAAAGATTTTTAAAAACAAATCTTGAAACCCTGTACAAAGCAGTGTATAGTGAAGACAGGTCTAAAATGAGTAAGTGATGAATATCATGCCAAAAGAAGTGGTCAGACAGCATTTGTGGGGGTGTGTGCACATGAGTGTGGACACACATGCACACATGAGGGTAAGTGGAGAGGCACACAGGTGCTAGTTCACATGTACACACATGAGGGTAAGTGGCGAGGCACACAGGCACACATATGAGGGCAAGTGGAGAGGCACATGGGTGTGGGCACATGTACACATGAGGGTAAGTGGAGAGACACACAAGTGCAGGCACACATGCACACACAATGGTAAGTGGAGAGGCACACGAGTGCGAGCACGCATGCACACACATGAGGGTAAGTGGAGAGGCACACGGGTGCGGGTACACATGCACACACGTGAGGGTAAGAGGAGAGGCACATAGGCACGCATGCACACATGTGAGGGTAAGTGGAGAGGCACAGCAAGGAAGAAAGAGATTGGAGTAATTTCATTCCTTTACAAGAATTAATGAGAAATTCTTAAACGCATGCCAATTCGGTTATGACCCACACAAAAACAATAGCTCACAACTACAAAACATAAAACGAAATGATCTTGGGGGTAAAAACCAGGGTGATAACCTTTCTTCTGCCCTTTAAAAAATTATTTTTGATAAATCAAAGCTATAACTAGTTTTTGCCAAATAGCTCATATTTACATAGAATTTTACCTGTAGTGAATTTTTTTCTGGAACAACGTTTCTGCACTTGAATGATGGTACTAACCTCCTTTACAGTTAAAAAATTATCTCAGGCCTCCTAAGGGTAAACTAAAAAGATTATAGTAAGATTATAAATACCTTATGTTTCAAGCTCTTATATAGCTATAAAATCAGTATAAATTTATAGTTGATAATACAAACAAACCTACAAAGCCAATAAAATCCAAATGAATCACATTAATTAATCTACTACGTAACATATTGTTGAAATTAGCTTTCCACACCATAGCCTGGTTCTTCCAAGTTTGGCCTCCCTAGTCTATGGAGTATCGTGTGATGACTCAACGCTCCATCCATTTTCTTCCATTCTGACTCTACATGCAGCTTTATTGTCACAAATATTAGCTTGTATTGTCATTTGGTCTTGGCTGTAAGGCATCACTTATAATTAGATTCACCTGTGCCCTTTGAACGGCTGACTATTAAAGAAAAGCCATTTGATGCCAGGGCACTAACAGCCACATGTCATTGTGGACACTGAAACCTCACAGCAGCATTAGTGGTCACCCAGAGAGTCCAGAACATGCTTACATTAAATTTGTTTTTAAATCATCAAACTGAATTTCACTAGTTATAAATTCCATGCAGTCACAGATGTGGGTTTGTTTTGTTGACTGTGGTATTCCCAGCACTTAGCAGAGTACATGTACATAGTAAGCACTCAACATATATTTATCCAATGAATTAATAATTGAATGAATGAATGGAAAATTCTCAAAGAAAACTCAATGTAAACATAAGAAATATATCCATGGTCCCAGTCTCCTAGAACCTGAAAGAAGAATATAGGCAGAGTCCTGCCAACAGGCTTAACAAGTGAACATACACACAAAAAGAATTCACTCTCATACTCACTAGATTTTGTACCCAAATCACTGAAAAGCACTGGTATGCAAGCAAATACACTGGTCTTCCTCAAGAATATCGGTGCAGCCAAGAGGGCTCCTTGCCCTCTGTCCATTAGTAGAGAATTGCTTCTGATAACAGAACCCAACTATGGCAAATGTGGTGCAAAGGAGTAAGAGAGGAGGAGGAGGGGCAAGAAGGGAACCTGAATGTGTTACATTAGCACCTACTGCAGGCCAGGAGATGTGGTGATAGGAACTTGATATCTGCTGCCTAGTTTGAACTTCACAAGGACTCTATGAGGTAGGCTTTATTGTATTGCTTACTTTTTTACAGAGAAAGAAATTCACGCTCGGAGAAGTTAAACAAGGTTGACGCAGTGAGTGAGTTGAGGGAGCTGTCCAGTTAAAGTATGTGTGCTATTCTCAGGCCATGCTGCTTCCTAAAAGAAGTGACACATGGCAATGAGAGGGCAAAAAAGTGGGTGATAAAAAGGCAGATGAAGAGATTTCCTGTCCTGTAGGTAAATGGATACATTAAAAAATAAAATCACAGTGTTCCCATGTATTTCTAAGAGACACAGCAGAAGTTCTTTTAAAGAAACCCTCATAATTCCAGCCAGAATTGTATTTGCTTCACAAATGAGAAATTCAGCCTTTAGTTTATCTGTTATTATCTCTTTGAGTTGAAAGAAGAGAAGCAGAAGCAGCAGTGTATTAGTCTGTTCTCACACCCAAGACACACCCAAGACCGGGTAATATATAAAGGAAAGAGGTTTAATTGACTCTCAGCTCCACATGGCTGGGGAGGCCTCATGGTCATGGCAGAAGATGAAGGAAGAGCAAAGGGAGGTCTTACATGGTGGCAGGCAAGACAGCTTGTGCAGCGGAACTCCCCTTTATAAAACCATCAGAACTTATGAGACTTATTCACTATCACAAGAACAGCACGGGAAGGACCCGCTCCCATGATTCAATTACCTCCCACCAGGTCCCTCCCATGACACATGGGAATTATGGGAACTACAATTCAATAAGAGGGGACATAGCCAAACCATATCAAGGAACATCCACCATTACTTCTAGGACTGGTGATAAACACATTTACAGTTTTTTAATTCAAGCTTCCTCTAACTTTCAAAGCTAAGTTTTACCCTATGCACTTTGAATAACACACTGTAGTACTCATTCCTAAATAAAACCACATATTTTCTTACATTTCTCGCAACTACTTTGTATTAACTTTCAACTAAATTAAAATATTAATGGGGCAAAAACCAGTCTGTTTGTGCCAATAAATGGCTGAAGGGAGGTAGGACTAACTAGTGCTTAGAGCCAGCTGTAGCTCCAGAGTCAGGCTACTTGGGCTGGAATCTCAGGGTTGTCTTGTACTGGCTGTTTGACAGGTTTCTTAGGTTGGTTAGGACTTAGTTTCCTTGTCTGTAAAATGGGGGGGATATTACCAGTACCTCTCTCATAGGATCTTTGTGAAATCATGCATGTAAAGCACTTAGCTAAGTGTCTTTCACATAACAGCAAAATGAATGTTAGTTATTATTATTAGATTATGCCTAGAAAATATTAGAGGTAACAAGATGCCACAGGGTGGAGACCAGCCACATCTACTATTTTTACATTACTCTGATCACAATAATCACATTTACTTAATTGGAAGTACATAATATTATAAAATATGCTATAGCTCATTCTTTTTATATGCAGTGGTATTCCCCCCAAGAACACTTAGTGCCATATTTGGCAAAGAAATCACAGAATCTCTTTAACTACAATGATGAACACTGTTGGCTGCAAACTCAGTTGTAACAAACAGAAGTGTTTACTAAGGTGGAAATGGCTATAGTGATAAACTAATGCACTCACACCAGATTAGGTACATCTTAATCCATCTGGTTTACTATTTATTTTTTTAATTGAAAGGAATTTTTGAATCTATACCATCATCAAATGACTTAAAAGGAAAGGGGGAGTAGGTGAAGCAGCAGACCTATAACCAATATTCACTGTTGTTACCCAGATATGAAAAGGGCTCAAAAGAAAATTCAAAGACAAGGATGATGGCAGACTGGGAAGGGAAGAGGGACCACTGCTTGGATAAGCCTTATTGAAGGCACTTGTTCCCATAGACACAGTATTTCTGACATGCTACTTCAACATAAAAGATGGCACAAAGGAACATCTCTAAATACTGTTTTCTTTAAGAGGCCCCCTTTGGGTCCTCTTCTCCCTAAAAGTGGTGATAAAGTCTTAGAGGGTAATTATATGCAATTATCTAAAGCAAACTGAATTAAAGGGCACCCATGCTGGGAACTTGGTTTTAGTCACACTCCTATCAAGGACACTTTCCCAACTTTTGAACCCTAATTTTCTGATGTTTCCATCAACCTCTGTCCCTCCTCCATAGTAGGTGTGGCTTTTTCCACCCTGTGCCACCTTGTTAGCTTTAATATTTTCTACACATAATCTAATAACTATCACTAGTATTGAATTATCTCTTATTACGTGCAAGTAAGTGATATCTAACATGCTACAGAATCTGCTTTTAACCTAAAACATCAGTTTAACCATAACTCTCTACTGTATATGTGATAGACTGGGCTAGGCACTATAATAAATACAAAAACAAATCAGATGTCAATTCTACTTATTCAGTAACAAGATTTTTAAATGCTCACACTGATTCCTTCTGGACATTGTACTTGGGAATGGGGTGGGGAGAAGATACTAAATAAAAGAATCATAAGATTGTGGAAGTTTTCAGGATCAAAATGGAGTCACTTGTGTTTAAGAACTTGATAAGTAGAGACAACGGAGAACATGAAGGGAGGGTTTTCATGCACAAATGCCTAATAAAAAGAGCTATCATAAGCGATCCTAAAAAAACACAACTTTGCACAAAGGCCATACACAAACACACACAAATCCTTCTGCTAGGACATCTGCCCAGCAACTTTCCATCAGCCTTGGACTGGTGCTATTCTTGTTACTGATTCTTATAGCCAACGATAGTTAACTCAAAACAATTATGTAATCCTCTTACATTTCCTTTAAAAACCTTTATTTTCCTTTACCTCCATGAATATGCACATAGTTTACTATGGCACATGTACTCCCATTGCAATGCCTATTACCAAATAAACATTTTCTTTTAGAGTCCACCTCTCTGTTTATTATTTAGGTTAATGAAAATGATGTCAGAAATGGGGATCAAAGTGAGCTCCCTTCAGACAAATCTGAAGCCCCTAAAATTGAGTGCAGTACCATCAATTAAGCCCTTTGCAATCTCCATTTCTATGAGTCACCTTTTCTGCCCTGCTGAATCTCTTTTCAGATTCTTGAACTCACTCCCTTTGGTGAGTTTTGTTGTTGTTGTTGTTGTTGTTGTTGTTGTTTGAGACAGGGTCTCCCCTCTGTCACCCAGGCTGGAGTACAGTGGTACAAGCATAGCTCACTGTAACCTCAATTTCCTGGGCTCAAATGATTGTCCTGCCCTGGCCTTCTAAAGTGCTGGGATTACAGGTATGAGCCACCACATCAGGCCTTTGGTAAGTCCTTTTTGACTTAACTTGGGATCTGATCTGATAATAAGGCCACCTTCAATAAAGAAACTTGGCGCCAGGTGCAGTGCCTCATGTGTGTAATCCCAGCACTTTGGGAGGCCAAAGAAAGAGGATCACTTGAGACCAGGAGTTCAAGACCAGCCTAGGCAACATAGTGAGACTTTGTCTCTACAAAAAAAAAATTTTTTTAATTAGCCTAGTGTGGTGGCCCATGTCTAGAGTCCTAGCTGGTTTTGAGGCTAAGGCTAGAGGATTACTTGAGCCCAGGAGCTTGAGTCTATAGTGAGCTAGAATCCTGTTATTGCAGTCCAGCTTGGGTGACAGAGTGATACTCTGTCTCTAAAAATAAATAAATAAAGGACATTTCGTCCTTCTTGGGACTATAAAAGTATCTTTTTATTGTTGGGGGAGTAAGCCCTTTCTGGTATACAATGTCCTTCTGGTTTGAGCACTCTAGGTTCTGTAGAATTTACATTTTGTCTGGTTCCGCATGCCTGGCTTAATATTTTGTTTGATCTGCAAACCTGAGTTAAAATTTCTGTGGGCACTCTGATTTTGGTTTTGTTTTGGTTTTGTTACATGTCTGTCAATAATCTGACTTGTTTATCCTTTGCTTTTTTCTGAACACCTCGAGAGCAAAAAATAAACATTACAAATGGTGGGTGCTAGATGGCCAATTAAAAACTACCAAGGCAATCACCACCATCTGAAACACTGGTTCAGACAACCTAATAGAAATTATCAGATTTTCTTTGCTCTCAAGAGATTAATAAGAAACAGAATGAGATTCTCAAACATTAAGATATGCCAGGTTCTCCAGGACTCCCCGCCAGCTACAAGGCTTTTCCTCGTGCACATTTTAAAATCAATGGTTATAATGTGGATCATTCAAACTCCCCAGGCTTGTTTTTTTCTTAGTACTGAATTTAAAAATGCAACCAACTTATACAGTTAAAGGTAGAGTGTTCTAAGTTCTCTCTTTCTTTTTCTTTCTACTTTGAATCTGCTGATTTTTCTGCTGGTGTTGGGGTAAACTCACTGCTTATGGAATTCCAGTTAAGGTTTTTTGTTGTTGTTTTGTTTTTTTCTTTTTCTTTTCTTCTTCTTTTTTTTTAAAGTCTCGAAGGGCTTTCAAATTAATGGTTTTAAAAAACACAACTCCAGGGCAACCAACAATGTAGATACCTTTTGGAAGTGTAAATTCTTGTTTGTCTAACAATTGCTTGCAGTGATAAAACCATTAATTGAAGGCCTGACATTCTGAAATAAAAGAATTAGGTAAATGTTTATAAAATTAGACTCTCAGATCAAACAGGTCAAAATCTTGAGCTTAGAGCAATAATGTAAGCTATCTTTGGGATTAAAATTGCTTTCTCTGCCATGCAGGGGCCAGAAAGAAAAAAAAAAAAACCCTACTAAAATGCTTCCCTGTCCACATTGACTAGTTAAACAAACCAGATCAACAAACAAAATACAGAGTTGTTACTAAAAAATTCAAACCCACTGGGGAGACTGTTTTTCTGATGCAATTAGCCAGTCCTAGCTAAAATGCAAATATTTGAATATTTAACCTTAAACTCATTTGAAACTGAAAGAAGGGGGTGATGGGAAGTTAAGAGATTTTTTAGAAACCAAACTGGTTTATTCAAAATTTTGGTCCACACTCTTCATTAGATTACTTATTGGAACAAATAAAATTTAGCCATGGGAACAGGTTCCATTTTGTCAAAAATATAATTTGGATCCAACTGTCTTATCAACTGATCAGTTTCTATTACTATGTTTTACTTTCTCATGACTAAAATTCTAAAATGAAAGCTATAAGGTATTTATTTGTGTGTAGGTATATGCATTTGTGTGTTGACAATTATATTACTATGTTTTACTTTCTCGTGACTAAAATTCTAAAATAAAAGGTATAAGGTATTTAATTGTGTGGGTATGTGCATTTGTGTGTTGACACATGTTGTTGTGTGTTTACACGGTAAAATCTGGCATAGCTGCCCATAAATCACTTAAGTAATTCCATTCAGATTGGCTTAGATTAATGAGTGCTGTATTAAATATATAGTAAGGCCGGGCACGGTGGCTCACGCCTGTAATCCTAGCACTTTGGGAGGCTGAGGTGGGTGGATCACCTGAGGTCAGGAGTTCAAGACCAGCCTGGCCATCATGGTGAAACCCCATCTTAAAAAATAAATAAATAAATAAATATATAGTAATGAACTCAAATGCCTTTTAGTTCATGTGAGTTAAGTAAAAAAAACTTTTTTTTTTTTTTTTTGGAGACAGAGTCTCGCTCTGTCACTCAGGCTGGAGTGCAGTGGCACAGTCTCAGCTCAGTGCAACCTCTGCCTCCCAGGTTCAAGCAATTCTCCACCTCAGACTCCCGAGTAGCTGGGACTACAGGCGCCCGCCACTATGCCCAACTAATTTTTGTTTTTTGTATTTTTAGTCGAGATGGGTTTCACCATCTTGGCCAGGCTGGTCTCGAACTCCTGACCCTGTGATCCACTTGCCTCGGCCTCCCAAAGTGCTGGGATTACAGGTGTGAGTGAGCCACCACACCCAGCCAAGTTAATATTTAATAAATAAGCTAGTTTTAAATTTGTTGATAAAATAAAAATTAAAATGTCTTCAGAATTGTTGGTATACACTTTTGTCTGGGTTTACTAATCAGATGGGATATTTGTGTCTCTACATATTTTAAAGTCATAAAACTATAAATCCAAACGAAAAATAGAACGATCTTTGTGCAATTCTTTGACAAGTAAGACTAATATTGTTAGTTTAATGAAAACATCTTTATCATCTGACTTACCCACAAAATATCCGTATATTTAACGTTCTTACATAGGTGAACTCCAGATATTCACAGACTATAAAAATGGGAAATAACTTAAAATGATGACTAGTTTTGTATAACATCTCAGTTTTCGTAAGTAATCTAGGTATAATTGTTAAAAAAAAAAAAAAAGTTAGGGAACTGTAAGTGTGATAAACATTTTTTTTTTTTTTTTTTGAGATGTAGTCTCTCTTGTCCTCCAGGCTGGAGTGTAATGGCACGATCTTGGCTCACTGCAATCTCCGCCTCCCAGGTTTAAGCCATTCTCCTGCCTCAGCCTCCCCAAGAGCTGAGATTACAGGCACCTGCCACCACGCCCAGCTAATTTTTGCATTTTTAGTAGAGACGGGGTTTCACCATGTTGGCCAGTCTGGTCTCGAACTCCTGACCTCATGTTATCCACCCACCTTGGCCTCCCAAAGTGCTGGGATTACAGACGTAAGCCACAGTGCTCAGCCAGGGATAAACATTTATAAATGAACTTTTTATGTGATTTGAAATTTTAAAGTTATGTTAAACTAAGTGATAGATACTTATTAAATGTCTGGGCAATTTCCAAATAAAATACTAAAACATAAATTGCTAAACATAAATATAGGATTGTTCTTGGATTCTCAAATTTTATACAAAGACTAAACATATTGGGTATAGTAAACATAAAAATTATGTTATAGGAAATGTTGCTAAAAATGATGAAATGGTTCTCATCTGTAAAATACTGATGTGTGACAGTTAAAAACATTTTGCTTCCTAAGTTTCCACTAGAAATTCAAGTTACTAAGAGTTTAAAATTGTAATTAATAATTATATATACAAAGTATACCAAAAAGATGTGTTCTTGTGAGAAAAATTGTAAAAAAAACTATGTTCTTTATTGAGAAAAAAAGAGTAATTTTGTCTAAATTCAGAGGTTATTAAAGTTTGCTTCAAAATATGGATTTAGGAAGGAAAAAGAAAGAAGATAGAAATAAACCAGTAAGCAGGAGATATGTGAAGACAGTGATAAGTATTAAGATGTATTTGTGGTAAAGAAGGTTAAAAAGAAAAGTGAGTAATTTTGTATAAGAAAATCTTTTACAGTATCTTTTTGTCCTAAAGTAAAATGACTGGTTATTTAAGAAAGAGAATGTATAGGACAAAACTAAAAGTCTAGTCCATTGTGGAATGTCTATATAAGTCATGAAAGGTTTGTGAAGGACGAATTTATGAAAAAAATTTGTGTGATCAAGTTGGCCATAATTAGAAAGAAATTACGTATGTCTTTCTGAATACTGAGCTTTGATATTAAAAATACACTGCTACAAAACTAAAACTTTGATCTCCCTATGTTAGAACAAGACTTTCCTGAAGTATTGATCTTGCTCTTAGTACAATTGTGAGAGGTTTTGATTTTTAATTCTGAAATATATTTAAAGCTGCAACTCATTCCTGTTTTACAGTTTCTGTTTTGGCCATTTATTTCTTTCCTGAAAGCCATTTAATTTTCCTAGTTTAAGGTTGGAAATGCTATCTTCTTCATTTAAATTTCTTCAGGTACAGTTTTCCTCTTGAAGCTTCTCAGGTTCATGTCTCAGAAATTCCACTTTTGCTGTATCTTGTTCCACGTGATTCGTGGGTTATACATTATTGCCTTAAGCTCTTTATCCCCTTGAGAGGATATATCTTTTGCTTGGTTGAGGTGATAACTCTTTCAACTTTTTAACCAGCTCCTGTAATTTTTTTTGTCTAGCTCCAACTCTGTTGACATGGTCCTGACATTGGGATGTTCCTCCTTGAAGGCCTAGAAAGGCAATGTTTTCCTCCAGTATAATTTTATTTCTACATGTGTCTGAATTGCTCCATGTAACCAGGAAACTTCCCATGCTTTTACTAATAACCACGTATTCCCCTGCTCAAGATAAAGTTTTCTTGTTTACATTTCTCTATAATATGCTATACATTCATAACTTTTGGACACACACTCTTCCTGTGTCTCATTAAATTCATGTATTTTTCATCAGGTTTGACTTCCAGGTTATTTAAACTGTCTTCCCATAAGGAGAAGTAATCACATTGCAGAAGATTTTTCTTTACCTTTTTGTTAACTGACCTAATGCGCAAAGATTTTGAGTTTTATCAAAATAATTTCCATTGTAGTCTTTATTAGGTTTTTGGTTACTTAGATAAAGTGAGCTTTGAAAGGGTTAAGGTTTTTTGTTTTGTTTTGTTTTTACATCCATATAACTTCCTGTACTGCTTTTGAAGTTTTGAATTATCACTCTGGTTAAACGAATAACTATTATTTCACGGCGACCTGTGATCCTCCTTTTTATCAGATATTCTAAACCTTTTGGCATGTTTGATGGGCTTCCCCAGTATCAAAATTCTAAATTAAGTCTTTTTTGACCTAGAATTAACTTTGAGACTTTCTAGTCAGGCCTCTGGAGAGTATCAAATGATGTTTCCCTCATCTTGTGAAGATATTAAATGATTAAGCTCTTTGGTAAAGTGTATGAGAAATATTGTCAAATGATAAGTGATGCTAGACCTTTAAATTATATTTATGTGTATGTTATAAATACAAATATGTATTTATATGTATGTATAATATGTATATATATGTATGTATGTTATAAATACAAAATTATGACTGATGCCATATTAGATTTCTATAGAAATCTAATATGGTATCAGTCATAATTTTGGTTATTATGTTAAAAGCTTATATGCTACAGAAATAACCAAATTCCTTGTCAATTGCTGATTATAATAAACTTCCATCAGATTTTCAATTATAGATATTCTAAGTCCCTATCATCCATCATTCTGATACTTCTTTAAAAGCATTTGCAATCAGATTCATGGAAAAGACTAACACGTATTCTTAAATACGGTTTTTAATAACTTTAAGATCAATAGAGTAAAAAATTTTTCAGAACTCTAATGAAGAAACTTATGAATTCATGAAACTACTAATCAAGATCAAGCAGAACAAAATTAATTGCATGAGATTAAGTAACTGATAATGTTTGCATGACTTTTATTTGAAAAATTGTTAGTTCTTTGAAGGTTTTGTTTTCCAGATTTAAGAAAATTTTCTCTCTTAAACTAGGCTGGGCTTGGTGACTTACGCCTGTAATCCTAGCCCTTTGGGAGGCTAAGGCTGGCAGATCACTTGAGGTCAGGAGTTCAAAACCAGCCTGGCCAATATGGTGAAACCCCTTATCTATCAAAAAATACAAAAATTAGCTGAGCGTGGTGGTGCGTACCTGTAGTCCCAGCTACTCGGGAAGCTGAGATGGGAGAATTGCTTGAACACGGGAAGCAAAGGTCACAGTGAGCCAAGATGGCGCCACTGCATTCCAGCCTGGGCGACAGAGTGGGATCCTGTCTCAAAAAAATAAAATAAAGACAAGTTTCTATCTTAAGTTTTCTATAGTTTACAGCAATTTTGTAAAGTATACTTTTGTAAACAAAGATGGAAGCATTTGCTTTTCTCCCTACTCATTCCTTCCTCCAATATTTGGAAGCTATCTATGAGTGTTCTTATGAAAATGCAGTTAGTTGCATAAGTTCAATAAGAATTTGCTCTCTTTATAAAAGGATACAATTGGAAACATCGGTTATACTATCAAGGCGTTGACTGGAATATCGTATTTGAGAATGTGCTTAAAATGCCTGGCTTCAAGGGTTCCCAGTCTTAGATTGAGTGAGTAAACATGGCCATTTCATGATAGAAACCATAGGTAAAATCTGAATTATGCCTTGATCTGGCTTCCTCGCCTAAATATATTTTAAATCTGAGCTTCCTATGTGATCAATGTAAAGATAAAAGGTTATATTTCCAGCCAGGCATTGTGGCTCATGCCGGTAATCCTAGCACTTTGGGAGGCCAAGGTGGGTGGATCACAAGGCCAGGTGTTCGAGACCAGCCTGACCAACACGGTGAAACCCCATCTGTTTTATTAGCCGGGCAAGGTGATGCATGCCTGTAATCTCAGCTACTCAGGAGGCTGAGGCAGGAGAATCACTTGAACTGGGAGGTGGAGGTTGCAGTGAGCCAAGATTATGCCATTGCACTCCAGCCTGGGTGACAGAGCGAGACTCTATCTCAAAAAAAAAAAAAAAAGTTTTATATTTCCAAAGAAATGCTATAATACACCTGTTATTAGAGTGAAGTCCTGTGCATTGTTTTCAAGTTCTTATTATCTACCTATAGATTGGACTAAATCCTGAATTTTTCTAGAATCCTCCAATCCAACTCTTCCAGAGAATTATTAAAAACAGAAGCTGTTCTGTTCCTGAAGTCCTATAAGCTGAAACTAAACAAATTTTAAGGTACAAATCTCATGCCTGATGTGTGGACCACAGCAAGAGTTCGTCAAACTGCTCAATATAATAAACAGAGACTTTGGACTGCAAACCAGGACAAGAAATTGATAAGTTTATGCTACGGACAGCTTTTCCTAAGACATCAGGACAACACTCCATATAATAATGAGACTCTTGCCCCCTTAATGCTACCTTTTTCACTTAACAGGATCATGATGTAATTGCAATTTCACAATCAGTAGCTTCCCCCTGGTAACTTAACCACCTGAACCTAGGGGATCTTTTCGTCCATGCAATGAGTGATTGTAGAAGCATAAGTAAGGCAACTGTTGCTCACTCTCTGCTTTAATTCAACCCAATTATGGGATACCAGATGAAAAAAATCACTCTATATTTCTTGTTGCTCTATATTATTGGTTAAGTAAGAAAGTATCTGTGCTATTGCTAATACTATATGCTGAAGCTGGACAAATTCTTCTGGGAAAGTTGAGATCCATACATACAAAATAAGAAAACATGCCACAGGGTTACAACATGTCTCATCTAATTGCCCACGGTCATTTGATTGATGCAATTAGCTGCCTTTAAGCCTAGGTTCATGGCTCAAAACCATGTGAACTGGGACTGTCATAGTACTATTAATTTTACTTTGTATTTTCCTTTTTAAACTTTGTACCTGTTACTTGTTAAGTTTCTGCAGAAGTACAACTTCTAACAGGATGATACTGGCCCAGGACTTTGAAATGATAGCTAATGACTACAGAACAAATGAAATTGAACTTAACAATGAACTCTAGGTAGACCTATCCTGCAAACCACTCCCTCCAAACCTTTCTTGCTACTAAAATATAGCTAAAAGGGTCTTGACACTGACTACTAGTCACCAATCACTTCCCTCTGATGTGGGACCAGATTAGACTGCACCAGGACAGGTCCATCACAGCACTGAGGGACAATCATTACCTAAGGATGACTGATCAGCAATGCTTTTAGGGAAAGATCCTGATCAAAAGGGAGGAATGTGAAAGTTATCAGAATAAAAATGGAGTCACTCGTGTTTGAGACTCTGACAAATAGAGCTGGGGAAGGCCATGAAGGGAGGGACATGCACAAATGCCTGATAACAAGAGCTATCACAAAAGACTCTGAAAACAACACAACCTTTGCACAAAAACTGTTGTAACCTTACACACACACACATATACACATAAAAGTACTTCTGTGAGAACATCTGCCCAGCAACTGCCTGTCCAACCTCAGACTGGTGCCACCCTTGTTATTGATTCTTGTACCCAAGGATAATCATCTCACAACAATTAAATAACCCTCCTCACTTTTCCTTTAAAAATCTCTGTCTTCCTTCACCTCCATGAATATGCACATAATTTACTATGGCATGTGTGTTCCTACTGCAATGACTATTCCCAAATAAATATCATTTTCTTTTAGAGAGTATACCTGTCTGTTTGTTATTTAGGTTGACAAGATTAATATTGCAGTGGTGACTTACATAAGCTGAATATCACATGGAAGATATATATATATATATATATATATATACTACCAACAGGGTATAGTGTAGAAATGAGGCAACTACATTTATCCTGGATAATCAATAATGGCTAATCTAGTAGGATGCGTGTAACCAGCCTATATTTGACCATTACCAATACCAAGAAATATTGACTATTCCCTGTACGGTTCCACCTTAAGAGCCAGAAATTTAGTTTAATAAACACACCCCAGATCATAATACAGACTTGCTGTAGGCTTAGGAAATCGTTGAGAATATGAGAATGTCATGGAGAAAAAAATGGGAACTACACCTCCATTCTCCTCAAATCTCTACCCATCCCTACTGCTCAGCCAGACAACTGTCAACCCAAATATTTGGGACTTATATCTCATTTTTAAAAAGTTATAACATATGTAATATGAAATTTACCAATTTAAGCATTTTTAGATATACAATTCAATGGCTTTAAGTACACTCACACCACTGTGTGACTTTCCCTCCTTTTAGGTCTTGCTTTCTCGCCCATCAGAAGATCAAGTTTGGGTGTTAATGGACATAAAGCTAGCCTTGTATGTGCGTGTGTGTTTAAGCTTGATGGTGAACCTCTGGCCTTCCCATGCTTCACCATCAAGCTTAAACACACATACACAGGCCCTCTAGGTAGACCAACACAAGAGCAGCAAATACATTTTCTTAAATCTCACCTTTAATTGCTTGGTAATGTATGTCTGGAGTACTGTGTAGGAACAGTACTATGACTGAATAGTATCGTTTGCCTCAGGTGTGGGATGGGATAATGACATCGTACAAGTTACATATTTATCATTTCTGAGCTAGTTGTTTTAGTACAGGTCCATAGAAACAGAACACCACTCAGGCACTCCGGAAAACACACACAATAGGCACTAGTGTAGTGGAACATCCCCAGCTCTTCCCAGACTATTCAGTGGCTCCCTGCAGAAGCCATGCATTGGCACCAGTGAGTTTTCTAGGAACCACTCAGCTTCTCTTGACTCAATTTAATTCACTCAACATTTAGTGTGTTCGTGCTATGCACAAGAGACACTGTTCTAGATGCTGCAATGATTAAAGTGTAAGTAGAATAATTTCCAACCCCCTAAAAGCTCACAATGTGGAAGGATGTTAATTAAGACAAGTACTTGAATAATTGTTCTATGAGGAAAGATATGATACTTTCCATGGAAAAAGCCAAATGAAACGGAGATATGAAGTAAGTCAAGATGGCCAGTCATACTCAACCAAGGCTGGTGTGGCTATGAAAAATCGAGAGAGTTATGACAAGTAGAATCAGACAAGGGTCCAGGTAGGGTAGAACCAAATAGAGAGAAGGATATATGACTCAGGCCAAAAAGAACCCAGGCTGAGAGTGAATTCACTGAAACAGAGGTGAGGGCTCAAGATTTGTCATAAGAAATTTTTAGCAACATATTTTCAACCTTTGTTTTTAAAGATACAGCCTTTGTTTTAAAGAGGAAAAGGGTACAAACATGTTAGAGGCAGAAGAACTGGATTCACATCATAACCCTGCCCCTACTAGCTGGGGTATCTTAGGTAAGTCTCTCAACTTTTCCAAACTTCTTATATTCAAAATAAAGACAATATCTACCCCATGGGCTGTGTGAAAAGTTAATCAAGGTGCAATCTGTAGAGTAGCTAGTGAAGTAGTCAGCATATGGCAGGTACCTAATATATTTTGGTTCTTTTTACTTAAGGGGGTTCTAAGTAGCATTGTGGACTACAAAACCACATCAGTCAACATTTATTGAAACTAACAGAATATTTGTTATTTTGAGGCAACTAAAAGGAAATTTAAGTCCCCACTCTCAAGGAATTCATCTAGGATTGGAGAGAAGGAAACAGATATTTAAAAAGCCATAATAAAATAAATTACATTCATGAAAATGAGCCCATAACACGCACATTCCTTTGAAAACACACTCTGAGTGATTACACAAGAGTCATTCATGAAGGCTGACAGAACTATAGAAGCGACTGGAAAGGTCTTTATAAATTAGGGAAGGAAATATGAGAAAAACACATTTGCTCTTTCAGTCCTACTATTTACTAGCTGTGTGACCTTGTGCAAACTGCTTAACCTCTCTGAATCTCTATTCCCTCAGCCATAAAGAACAAATTAATCTCTCTCCAGCTTATCTTACATGGATGTTGTAAAACTCAAAGTACGCAGATGGGCTCTGCCAACAGGCAAGAGCCATACAAAGGCAAGGCATCATTATTACCATTGTCTCAAAGAGCACACAAAAAATCAGTCATTCAAACACAGGCTCCCTCCTCATCTCACTTGTGCTTGGATTAGAAAAACAGAGAAGCCAAGATAAAACTTTCCCTGCTTAAACAATAAAACTTGCCTTATGTGACAGTTTAAGCCTAACACAGAGTCAGGTGTTAAATTCTGTAGTTTCATGGATGTGGTCTGATCTAATCATTCACATTGACAGAGGCAGTTGGGCTACCCCCATATATGTAACAGAGATGCGTGCACGTGCACACACACACACCTCTCTCACACTCACACACACACACACACACTACATTCTGCTGAATGACATAAACTGTAACTTTTCTATGTTTGCACAACCAGCATTTTCTGATAAAAATAAAAATTCTTATTCTCAATTTATATGAGAAAAGTTACCTGAAATCTCTAGAACGTCAGGGAAAAAAGATTCCCCATAGTCAAAAAAAAGCAATTAAATATTGAACTGAAAACAGTCTTCCCTTAACATCTTGGTCTCAAAAGCCCTGTCTGCCTTCTGTAAAACTAGGTCCTCACTCCCAACATTGTTTCTTCCTCCCTCACTACATTAGATCTGGCAGTTAATACTGGTGGCTTCCAATTTCTCCTGAGGACAGTCTAGTGGTTTTCTTTTTTTAATTCTTGAAGCCAGGGCAAAGTCTGAAATAAATTCTAGCCACATTTTCCCCCTGCAAATTGGTATTATTAGTCTTTGGCAAGAAAATGAAGGGATGTAAGGTACACACTAAGCTAAGAAAATGGGTTGTGGCCAGCATGCCAATGAGGCTGAGCAAACACCCATCCCTAGAGACTGATGGTAAGAGAGACAGAGTGCTGGTGGTGCGCGGTGGCTCACACCTGTAATCCCAGCACTTTAGGACGCTGAGGCAGGCAGATCACTAGGTCAAGAGTTCAAGACCAGCCTGGCAAGCATGGTGAAACCCCATCTCTACTAAAAATACAAAAATTCGCCAGGCATAGTGGCACTTGCCTGTAGTCCCAGCTACTCTGGAGGCTGAGGCAGGAGAATTGCTTGAACCCGAGAGGTACAGGTTGCAGTGAGTGGAGATTGCGCCACTGTACCCCAGCCTGGGTGACAGAGCAAGACTCCATCTCAAAACAAAAACAAAAACGAGAGACGGAGTGCCACCTCTTCCTCCTACAGCTGGCAAGGAGAAACCCAAGGTCCAGAAAGTGGCTGCAGGGCCCTCTCCCAGTCATTTAAACTCACTCCATCTCCGCATGGAGATGGCATGGAGGGAGGAATTAAAGTGTGCAGGTTCAGGCTGGTGCAGCCACACCAAGGAGCTGCACAGGTGGACAACAGTGAGGCTCCAGAAATGAAGCACCAGCAGCAAGGCATGGGTGGCAGCATGTGGCAGTCCTGTATGTGGGCTTAAATCCAAAGGCCTGGGAGCTGCAACTGAACTCAGGCTCTGCCTTGTGTTAACTGTATGATGTATGAACTTGCATGACGGGCAAGTTACACAGCCTCTCAGTGCTCCGGTTTCCTGATCTATAAAATGGAGATGGATAGGACTTTTGGTAAAAATTAGGGATTGGCACAAAGTAAGCATTCATCAAATGGTAGCTGTTATTATCACCAGTGAAGTGAATTTAACTAAAGATACTGAAACCTAAAGGTGCTGGCTGCCTGGCCATCTAGTCATCTTGATGCCAGTGGGATTTCTTAAAGTGCTAGCTCCACAGGTATCCCTTCATGTAAGATTACATGAATTATATTAAATATAGCACAGTAATGACTTCATTACCTTGTCTTCTGGTACTTCAACACCACTGAAATTCACGCTAAACCTGTGGCCCCTCTGTGGCCCTATGTTTAGTGATGTCCAATCATCTTTCCAGTCAAGCAGCCCAGAAATCCAGAGTAAAAGCATAAAAGCCAATGACAACTTCTTATCCATGGAGAGACTATATGCTACAGTGCCTCAGTGCATGGCTCTTGAGTCAGACTGCTCAGGTTCAAGTTCTGGCCCCACCACTTATTAACTGTGGGTCTATGAGCAAGTTATTTAGTCTCTTTGTGCCTCAGTTTCCACATCTGTAAAACAGGTATAATAAAAACTTCACAATATTCACAGCAGCAGTTGTGAGGATCAAATGAGTTCATACATATATATATGCACATACATATACATATATACATATATATCAAGTACTTATTAATAGGAGTTCCTGGCACATGGCACTAAGTGGGTATTGGCCATCACTACAACTCTTTACTAGTGAATAAACCACAGCATTTGGCAGAAAAAAAGCAGTTAATTGGAACGCAGTGTTGGCTATCATTAGCAACAAACCATGTTCTCCCATCCCAGATGGCAAACTGATAAATAGCATAGACACTGCCTTCCAGTCCATCAGAGCCAGCAGGATCTCAAAGATCAGCAGAGTGGCCACCAAACCTGAGGAGCATCAAAATCAACCAGGGAGCTTTCCAAAAAACACAGATTCCCTAAGCCCAGACTCTGAAATTATCTCAATTGGTCTGGGATGGGGCCCCAAGAATCTGGGATGTCACCCATATTTGAGATCTATGGATTCAATCCATTCTCTTCCTGTCAAAGATGATGAAAATAAGAACCAGCAGAATAAGCCTACTTGCCCTATGTCTTCACAGTGTGTAAGAAGCAGAGCAAAGCTCAGACGTGCCATGTCTCCTCCAGCAAAATCATCTCTAGAAAGTGAAACAAAGAAATGAATCCTACACCAAGGGCTTAATCTCCAAAGGTGATTAAATCTGAACATGTCTGTGTCTACTTTCTTATAGGAGCAGGTAGGTGTGGCTAGGTTTCATGGGTTCTTCCATTCCTGGTCTGTGAAGTCATTCAGTAACAAGAGCATTTAAGGCCAGAGCAAATTAAATCAAAGTCTATTTTTATACCTTTTTATTAGAAGTAGCCTTTGGGAAAAAGCTAAAAGTATTCCTCCATAAGATTTCTGCTTTTTAATAGAGACCAAGTCATCAGCAAAACAAGTAACAAAGAAATAAAAGAAAATCTATTAGAGAAGTAGAGGAGGCATTTGGGAGTAAAGGGAAACAAGGCCCTGTTTGAACCTACAGAGTCACCCTCACGTCATCTATTTCATTGTAGCCTTGGGCCTTGCAATGTGTCTGTCCTTCTGCATGTCCAAGAACAACTTATTCAGAGCCTGTGAACTAAATTCCTGTCAAGCTACAGATTTTTCCCTGGAAGTTTTGGTAGGGATGATTAGTATGATTTCCCAACTTCTCATGACAAACCCTTCTGATGTTTGTAAAGCAGCTCATTATCAGCTGTGGTTTTGGCAATCACAGCCCATAGAAACAGCCTGCATTGTCTTCACGATTAGCACAGGCAGCAACAGAATCTGTAAGAATGACCTCATAACTCAAGTGTCCCCACCCTTGGCAGAGCTAGGGGTCCTCTCCAAAGACTGTCTAGAGGACCCACTAGAAAGATAAGGCCCGTACTTCATCACTACAGGCCAATGTCTGACGTGATCTTTGGCTCAAACAGCAAAACTGCTTGGAAAGTCTGGAAAACAGCAAGTTTCAGAGTAGCTCATAGGCACCACACCCAAAAACCTACATTATCAATCTACAGTTGTTTTGAAAAATGGATCTTGGAGGAGAGTGCCAGCAGTTACTGTGTTTTCATTTACTCTGGTTTACTGACTTGAGGCTGCAATGAAATAGATGAGGGTGATTCTGCAGGTTCAAGGAGAGCCTCATTTTCCTTTATTCCCAAATGCTGTCTCCTCCACTTCTCCAACAGATTTTCTTTTTTTTTTCTTTTCTTTCTTTGTTTAAGACCTGCTCTCTGTTAAAAAGCAGAAAACTTACGGAGGAGTGGTACTTTTAGCTTTTGCACAACCTCTTCTCAAAGACAGCTGGGAACAAGCTTGAAGTCACAGAGGGAAGAAGATGATTTAGAGCAGGAAGTGGATGGGTCACAGAAAATCCTCCCCAACCTTACAATTTTGCAAGGGCTGACCCTGACTAGATCTAATTGTTCTTTATACAATTGTTTTCAATTTTAACACATATAAAAACCAGCTCGGGAGAGGCTATAAAAATGCAGATTCCTAAACTCCAAACTTGGAGAGTCTGATTCAGGAGGCTTGGGGTGGGGTCCAGGAACCTACATTCTAACAGGCTCCCTGGCCATGTGGATGCACGTGTTTGGTCCCAACACTGGAGAACACAGTTGACACTCTTCAGGATGTTTGAGACAAAACTAGTGAACTGCTTGTTGCTTTTAGCTTTATGACCTTGAGTAAGTCACCTGAATGTCTAATTCTTCCTTGGTGTGTTATAATACCTCTCTCACATGCATACCCTGAGACATCTTGCTGAAATACCTCTCTGACATGGATATACATGAGGTAGGTGTGAATATGAATGTATTTTTTGAAGTATAAAAGTAACATAAAATGTAAAACATAAATCATCATAATCCATTTCTTCCATTTTCATTCATTTTTAACCTATCTTTAGAACATGCTAGCAAATTGCTTCTGAGGATTCCAGATATGAAATAAAAAGTTCCCAGAGGTTCAAATTATGATACTGTGCAGTTTGGGACAGCTTTCAGTGAAAATCAAACAGTCTTTAAATATAATAAAGAGCAGCACGAATTTACAACACAGTGAGTTTTAAATAGGCAGCCACACTGCGTAAGACCAACATAAGGATGGGCAGGAACATGTCTAAGATTAAAACATCCTACGTACTTACAGAGCAAGTAATGTTCATTCTTACTGTGCCAGGCAATTTGCTCGGACCCAACTAAGATCTCAAATAAAACACACATTCAATTTTGAAATGAATTTTATACTTCTAATAATTTCTTTAATTTTCTTCTATTATTATGAAATAAAGTACCCACAAAACAGCATTTTTCTTTGAAAGCAAGAGGGGCTACGCTCAGTCCCTGCTAGCATCCTCACCAGGTGAATATAGTCACCTCCACTATGACTCCACAGAGCTCAGGTGAGGTGCCCAGCAGGTCAAAATGACTGGTTTCACACTTTCACCTGAATTAGACCTGCCTCCTTTGAAGACATTCAAATATGTCCTAATTTTAGAGAGCAATCCACTGAAGTCAAGTTTCCAAAAAATGACATCAGTCTTTGCAACAAATGTACAATGGCATGACCAAAACTTGACTCTTGAGCAAAGGTTTTAAAGCATGATGATTTATAGTTCAAGTTCTCACAAATGCAGAGAAGCCCAGGTGCAAAGGTAAGTTTGGATAGACATCAACAATAAATTAAAAGTGCATCAAATTATCTTTCTCCACTGTCAAATAGAGACATGTTTTTCCCAGTTTTTCTTCCCATTGAAAAGGAAAAATAGGACATGACCAGCCTTTGTTACAGATATTCAGTTGCTAACAACCAACCCATAGTAACAGCCTGCTAATAGGTTTCTTTCTCCATGGTTCCTTCATGGAGCTTACATTCCAGAGATCTTTGGGTTTTATCCGTGCTTAAATTCAAATTCCTTCCTCTGCTTTACAGGGTTCTGCACAACATGGCCTCTATTTGGGACCACTTTCCCCATTCCTAGTACAATGGCCACAAAAGCTGTACCTGTCTTCAAACACGTCGAGCTTGTACCACTGTTCCTTCTGGAATGTTTTCCCAGGACTGCTCCTTTTTGACACTGGGATCTTTGTTTAAAGTCTATATATTTCACTGAGACCTTCGTGTCCCACCCAGTTTAACATAGCTCTCTGATCACTCTTTATCATGATGCTCTAATAAATTCTCTACATAGGATTTAACTGCAGTTGATAGTTTTCTTGAACATTTACATTTTCACTCATTATTTTCTTCCTCAAATGAAATACAGGCTTCACAGGAAGAGGGATCTTGTCTGAATTGACCATTGCAGCATCCCTTGTCTCTAGAACTGTTCCTGGCATTTAGTAGGCCCAAATATACGTGCTGGCTTGGTGAATACAGGGAACACTGAGGTTGCCTGATTAATGTTCAATCTTGAAGAAATCTTAGGGCTCAGGCATTAACTGGGCTTAGAGATGTGCCACTCACAGACTCAATTAGTTTAAATCACTGTCCTCTGCTGGGCTAATTTAGTTAAAATATCTCTCAAGTTTTTCATTTGTTCTTTGTAAAATTTAATATTAAGCATATTATTAGAAAAGTATTACTAAAATCTGAAACATATCCCAATGACTTTAAGAGGCTTTGACTCAATGCACAACCATCAACTTGAATATTTAAGAGTGCAACATATGTCACTGGGCTTGACTTCATCACTGCCTAAATTACTGTTAATAAATTCAGCGGCTTAATTCTTAAGCACATACTTTGGGCAGTGTATCCAATGCTACCCTGATGGTCCAAAAAGGTTTTATCTGAGTTACTTGATAAGGGGATTAACTTGGATACTGGGGGAGACTCAAACATTAACTACCATTTAAATGTCATTCTAGATTTAGAAAAAAGCAATTTGTTAAGTACAGGTCGTGCCAAATTTTTGTTCAAGCCTTTAGATGAGGTTACTGTTTTTCTAATATCAGTGGCTAGATTCTAAACATTGTACATAAGCTTATAAGGTCAGTGAAGAGTAACAAGTAGATTGGGGATGGATGTGGTTATGCTGAAGACAAACTGAGCTTCAGCCACAAGCATGTACCAAAAAGTAAACAGCAGTGCCTCAGATTTTGGCCACAGATGTCCTTCTATTGCATGCACTTTTTTGTTGTTTGTTTTTTTAACTAGTGTACATTACGAACTGTTAGTGCTTTTAAAGGATGATATAAAAGCTAACAGGAAGAATCCATTAAATAAAATTCAAGTCAATATTCTCCATTTTAATGTTATCACTCTTCCCATTAAAGATGAGTTACATACTCATCTTGTGTATCACAATACACAAGAATAAGAAAGTACTAAAAGCTAAACTGCGTAAACAAACATCTCCTGAAAACTATGGAATAGAAAAAAACAAAACATGCTGCCCCCTTTATCTGTGAATGAATTTCTGGGAAGCACCTGGCACTTTTGTCCATTTATATAAATTTACTCTTTAAGACTTGGCCAAATATCCTGGAGGGAATGAAATAGAAACATAAGCTTTCAAAACCTAGGAAAACAAAGAAACAGTATGATTTTATGTTCATGTCCTAAGGCTTATTGCTACCCATAAAAGCCAATAGCATCTTGGCCCATATTTATTCACGTACTAATGTCAGCCAGTAAGCCCCCAAAGCTTATAATCCCCAGGCCAGTGGGAGAAGGGCAGCATCTACAGAAAAAAAAAAAAAAAAAAAAGAACCTCGGACAAATTCTGAGTTATTTTAAATAATGCCTTTACTTTTGCAGATTTCTACCTCAGTAATTTTGGTTGTTAATGCTTAAAAGTGCCTTCCAGTCACTATTCAAAACCCTCATACAATGCTGACCTATTCTTTGTTCTGAAACTAATGCACTCTGTGGGGATTTCTTAAGGCACTTCAAAAGCAGGTCATTAGAAAGAATATAAACAGAAACATGCTACATAACAATTTCCAAGAACATGGGCACTCTAAATGTGAGAGAAGTTTTTAAACATCCCAAAAATTACATTGTTTTTTAAACTGTGAATTGTTGTCTTTTTGTTGCTGTCATCAAATAACATTGTCTTGGGGTTCATTATAGTTCAATGCAGTAAGATTCACCCTAGGGTTTTTATTTTTCCTTCTCTCTCTCAGTCAGATTGTGAAAAATAGTTCTCCCATTAACTAGATCTCTAGAGATATATCCTCCCCTAACTGGCTTGCATGGGAGGGTAGACTTTCTAATTTTATAGCAAAAATAGAAAATTTGTGGGTGGGATATGCTCGTTGAGTTCATCTGGACCAGTTCCAACCCTGACTGTAGGACTCCTTTGATAGTGTGTGTGCCATCAGGGTGTCAGTTTGTTGTTATACCCTAAATGACTTTGCTGGGTGACATAACAAGAAACCAAGTGGAAATAGTGTTAATGCCATGAAACACATATGATGGCTACGTAAAACCTCTAGAACCAAACTTTCCCTTCTTCGAGACCAAATTCTCTGTTTAACTCCATTATCCTCAGGGACTCTCTCCCACACCCAAAGTAACCAAGAGAGATCCCAGAACACAGAAAGAAGCTTGAGAATGGAACACAAATTAGTCCCACCACTAGAAAAAATTAAGTCTGAAATTCCTCCATTTGTTGTCACCATTAACTGTATCAAAAGGTGTGATGCAATGGCTAAAAGGCAAAAGCACTGGTCAGGGAATGAGATACCTGAACCTGGTAGACACACCCTAAGGTGACCCAGTGACCTTCTCTCCTTCTGTGTGTGCCTTTGTGTAATCCCCTTCCTTTGAGGGCAGGTGTGACCTGTGACTTGTTTCTAATCAATAGAATAGAGCAAAGGTAATGGGAAATAGCCCCTATAACTACTATATAAGACATGGTTTGGTGGATTGGAGTGAGAGGGTCTTCTTGCTGGCTTGATGAGGTAAGCAGCCACACAGCAAAGAGCTGTACGTAGATTCCTGTCTACAACTAGCAAAAAGCTAAGTCCTCAGTCATACAGCCACAAAAAAGTATAATTTCTACCAACAAACTTAATGAGCATGCCAGTAGATTCTTCCCCAGCCAAGCCTCAAGATAAGAATGAAGCCCAGGGCAGACACCTTGATTGTGACCCTGATCTGTGCTCAGACTCCGGCCCCATAGAAACTGTGAGACAAAGAATGTGTATTGCTTTAAGCTGCTAAATTTGTGGTGACATGTTATGCAAAAATAGAAGACTAATACACTAAGAGAAGAAATAAAGATCACAAGTCTTTTTTTTTTTTTTTAAGATGGAGTCTCACTTGTTGGCCAGGCTGGAGTACAGTGGCGCGAACTCGGCTCATTGCAACCTCCGTCTCCCGGGTTCAAGCGATTCTTCTGCCTCAGCCTCTCGAGTGGCTGAGACTACAGGCATGCACCACTACGCCTGGCTAACTTTTGTATTTTAGTAGAGACAGAGTTTCACCATATTGGCCAGGGTGGTCTCGACCTCCTGACCTTGTGATCTGCCTGTCTCAGCCTCCCAAAATGCTGGGATTATAGGCGTGAGCCACTGCGCCCAGCTCTCAGATCTTTTTTAAACTTCCCATCCTTAAAGTGAGTCAGAGTCAGTCTAAGACTTGCTGACGAGTTCTGTGCTAACCCCCCTCCTCTGAAAATAATCACAGGAAGAAATATTCAGACAGTGACAGGCAGTCACCTGAGTGTCATGGCAACCATTCCAAAGGATGTCTATTAGCTTCCTAGAGGATCTAGGTTCTGCCATGGAAAGCTTATTAACCAGAACTTCTTAAGCAGATAATGAAAAATAATGGGCACCATGACATGTTCTAAAATCTTATTATACTATACAGGAAACTTCTAAGTAGCTTTACTTAAAATTCCTAGAAGTGCTGAACAGTAAGAGACAATCGATTTGTCTTCATCTTCTTATAGCTCATGTTTTTGCAAATAAGCTTCTATTAAATCTCCATACCTGTGAGCTCATGTATTAGTTCTGGAGTAAAAGTGAATTAAAAAGAAAGAATGCCTACTGTGACCTTCTTAAAGGTGTGGTTACAGGACTGTGATATTTCATGTGTTAATCTCCTCTTATATTAACCCACAATTATAGTTTTTAGATTTTCGATGATTTCTTCACAGCTTTTTATAGGATGGCAACTTCAAAATTTAATCACATAAGATTCCTTATAGAAAACTATACAAAGGGTAACTTCAGAATATGTGACCCCTATTATAAGGGAGCTAAAGTCTGAACAGAAACTAATTATAACTTTTAAACATATCCAGTATGTGTTCAGGATTCCATCAATCTTCTCCATTTATCCCATGCCAGCATCAAGTATTTAATTAGTGACAGGATTATTTAACTAATATTTAGAATATTTAATTCGTAGCTGAATTTTTACTCCACATTGTGATTAGACAGCTGATGTTAATGTTAACTCATGCCTGATATTAACCATTATATATGCTACAGCTTTAAATAATATCTAAACTTCCTTTTAGCACTAATAGTTCATGATTAACCTCATTTTGAGCAATACTTATTGAACATCTACAGGCATTAAGAATTTACATGAAGTAAAAACAGACATAATTTCTATGAAATGATGACAACAAGTTGCATAAGATGAAGTCAGAATCCACATTTTGTGTTATGGCAAATATTGAAGTTCCAGAAATTTCCAGAGGGTTAAGGCATGGCAAAGGTCTGGAAACTGAAGTCCAGGTTGAGAGTCTTGGATCAGCTGCGCTTAAGGCAAGCCAAAGATCTAAAGCCTGGGAGTTCAGTTGAGTTAGGGGATATAACCATCAGTCACTCAACATACTATATATTCATTGAGCACTGCTATGTATTGGCACAGTTCTAGTGCTTGGGGTTACGGCAGCAAATGAGACTGTCATGGTCCCTGCTTTCCCTGCTTGCATTCTGGCTGGGGGACAAATAATTAATAAGCAAGCAAAGCACTGATTAAGGTAATTTCAGATAGTGGAGAGCTAAGTCAATTCAAACAAACGTATTAGTAAGGTCCTACTCCTGGGCACACAGCATCCAGGTGCTTGAAATACGTTGGTGAACAAAGCAGATATAGATTCCCACCACCATGGAGATCACATTCTACTAGGGAAGAGAGACAATATCACAAGTCATAATAAGTATTAACTTGTATACTATGTAAAAAAAGGTAATATGTGCTATGTTAAAAAAAAAAAAGGCAGGAAAAAGGTGATTGGAAGTGTATATGTGAATGGGGCAGTGGGTCACAATTCAAAATGGGGCAGTCGGGGGTAGGCACAAATGCAACTGTGCTAAAGCAAGACTGAGTTCAGCATGGAAGAACAGAAAGAAGAATGACTGGGCATAATGATCAGGGGACGGGGCCAGGAACGTGGACAGGGACCCAATCACGCAGAATTAAGTCAACAGGCCAGTTTTGATCCCTAATAGCTCCCCCCTCTCTGTTACACTGTTATTCTTATGCTTTTCCTGTCTATGGACCCTGCTCATCAGTTTCAAACACATTCTAATATCTTCTGTCTTTAGAAAACCATTTCACCCTCCCAGTCGCCACTAAATATCTACCTTCCTTCCCAGCTACATTTCTTCAAGGAAAGGTCCAGACGTACTGCCTCCACCTCTTGGCCCTCCCATTTACCCTACAGTTTACTGTAATTGGATCACTCCCCAATACTTCTCTTGAAGGTCACCAACGATCTCCACATGTCCAAATGCAAAGGACATTTGTCCTTAGCTTAGGCTTTCTGCTGCCTCTGGCACAGGTGACTAGGCTCTTCTAGAAACACTCCCCTCTCTCCATGACAATGCCGCTATCCTCATTTTCTCCTGCATCTGTGGCCTCTCTTCAGCTTCTCTCTTGGGGAGTAACCCATAAATAAACACAGGTGTTCATGTGAAAAAAGTATGTGGAGGCTTTGGTTAATTGAAAGCTCATTCAACAGGCCTGATGGCCTTGGTCCAGGGCAAATCACTTAGTCTTCAGGGGACACTACAGTCAGTAAAGAAGATAGAGCCTCAAAACAAGTGAGACTTGCCAGGGCTTATGCTTTTTAACTGAGTGATCTTGAGCAAGACACATATCTCCAGGACTCAGTCTTCTCACCTATAAAATAGGGATTTTTAACAGTGGCCTTACAAGGTTATTATTAAGATTAAACAATTTATCCTTCTTAAGTTCTCTGGCCAATGCCTGGTACTTGGCAGATGCTACTCTGCTGTTAGTGTCCTCCTGAAGCTCAGAAAAAGCACCTTTTGTCTGAATAACAATAACACCTTTTGTCTGAGTCACTGTTAATGAGCTACGAACAGATTAACTTTGCCTTATAAACCTAAAATTCTTAAATGGGAAAGAGATTTCAAACACATTAATCTCTTCAAATGTTTTTTCTATCAACAGGAAGCACATATAAATCATTACTGAATGCTCCAACTTCCCTCCCTCAAAAGTATCTTATTTAGTTTTTCCTTTACTGAGAGAGAGAGTCCTTACAGGGTAAGAGTATAGCCCTACAGCCTGGATTTAAATTTTGCCTCTCCACTTCTGAGCTTCGAGACTATGCACAGAGGACCTAAGCTGCAGTTTCCTCGACTATATGAGACTAATTATAGTACTTATGGGATTGTTTTGAAAACTAAATGAGTGAATATAGATGTAGTGTTTACAACAGTTCCTGGCACAATGTAAGCCCTCAACAAAGATGAAGATCACAACAATAATGACAACTATTATTATTAATTCAACTACCCTTGGAGTTCTCACTTCACACTCATTCAGTGATGTGAAATCAGATACATGAAGTACTTGTTCATACTTGTCATTTCCCTGTATAGAACAATCTGTATTTGTAAAGGAAATAGGTGTTGTTGGGTATTTTCCATTTGCCTTTCTGGATCTACTGCCTCTCAGTTCTGTGATCCAAACAAATGGTATTCTGTATCATTGGGTTTCCTTGTCCTCTCACTTCTGGTTGGGTTAAGCCAATGAGACACATTGGCACGAGGCAGGAGAGAGGCAGGAAAGTGAGTTCAGAGTATCGATTCCTTTAGTTCCCTCCCTGCTGGGTCATCATGGTCATCAACCACTCCTACAGGCCACAGCTCCTGACAGGCTGCCCTTCCTAGCAGGTATTGCTACTCTCTCCAGGGTTTGAGAATCTTCCATCTCTTGGTCACTTCAGGCCTAGATAGGGTAAAGCTCCCCCACTGTTGCAAACCTCAGGATGCCTCACCATCTCTTGTTGTTTTATGTAGTCCTTAACGTATCTTTTTAAAGAGTCTCTTAATTAAACTCTTTTAAATCACCTGATTAATTTCTGCTGGAACCCAGACTGACACATAGATCAAGCTTTTCAACATAGAGCCATGCAAAACATGAAGGAAAGGTAGCACCTGGAATACTGTATATAGTAGAAAGCAGCAGTTGAGCCAGAAGCCTGAGGCTCTCTCCCAAAGCACTCCACTTCAAACTCTTTTGTCACTGGAGCTGGGTAGCTCGCATGGAGGGCAAAGTGAGGGACTCTAATCTTCTCAGCAATTGCCATCCCAACTGACCTCTTGTTCAGGTTAATGTTATTTCTCTGACAACTTGAAGGATGAGAGGACTTGCTGGTACTCCATCTCTCAAATGATCAAAGTTTCCTCTCCATCCACATTCAATCCACTGAGATATTTGCTACCATGCCCTTGAGAACAAGTTCAAATACAAGTTTCTCTAATACTACTGCTCCTTTTCTAAGCTGGCTTAGCAGAACTGGAGTTAAAAAGGAACATCCTGGAGTTCTCCCTGTTAGCAACCAAGCCACAGACAATAGTCAATGCCCAAAGGCTGCAGCTCTTAATTATAACCAGAAGCGTAATTTTAGAAGGTGACACCAGCATCAGCTTTCAGCTGCATAATCTGAACTAATCATTAATTGCATCTTTAGGTCAAACTCTATGAGAAAGTTATTCAATAAATGGGAGGAGGAAGCAGAGCAAGATGGCTGAATAGAAGCCTTCGCTGATCATCCTCCCTGCAGGAACACCAAACTGAACATATCTACACTATAAAGCACCTTCGTAAGAACCAAAAATCAGATAAGCAATCAAAATATCTGGTTATAACTTCATATCACTGAAAAAGGCACTGAAGAGGGTAGGAAAGACATTCTTGAACTGCCAACACCACCCTTCCCCCATCTCCTGGCAGTGACCATGTGGTGTGGAGAGAGAATCTGAGCTTAGGAGAGGGAGAGCAGAGTGACTGGAGAACTTTGCATTGAAACTCAATGCCACCCTATTTCAGCAGAAAGCAATACGAGGCAGAACTCAGCTGGTGCCCATGGAGGGAGCATTTAGAACAGCCCTAGCCAGAGGGGAATTACTGATTCCAGTTGTTGCAACTTGAGTCCCTGCAAGTCTTGCCACTGTGGGTTAAAGTGCTCTGGGGTCCTAAATAAACTTGAAGGAATGAAACATTATTACAAGATGTGGAAAACAGGCTCAAAAAGGCAAATCTAAGAGTAATTGGCCTTAAACAGGAGGTAGAGAAGAAGAGAGATAGAAGAAGAAAGTTTATTCAGAAGGATAACAGAGAACTTCCCAAACCTAAAGAAAGATATCAGTATTCAAGTATAAGAAGTCTAAAAAACACCAAGGAGATTTAACTCAAATAAGACTACCTTAAGACATTTAATAATCAAACTTCTAAAGGTCAAGAATAAAGAAAGGATCCTAAAAGCAGCAAGATAAAACAAACAAACAACATGCAGTGGAACTCTAATGCATCTGACAGCAGGCTTTTCAGTGGAAACCTTACAGGCCAGGAGAGAATGGCATGACATATTTAAAGTGCAGAAGGAAAAAAATTATTTCAGAATAGTATATCCAGTAAAAATATTCTTCAAACATTTTGAAGTTTCCACACATGAAGGAGAAATAAAGATGTTCCCAGACTAACAACAGCTAAGGGATTTCATCAACACCAGGCCTATTTTACAAGAAATGCTAAAGAAAGTACTTCAATCTGAAATAAAAGAATGCTAATGAATAATAAGAAATCATCTGAGGAGGGCGGATCATGAGGTCAAGAGATCGAAACCATCCTGGTCAACATGGTGAAACCCCATCTCTACTAAAAATACAAAAAAATTAGCTGGGCGTGGTGGCGCGTGCCTGTAGTCCCAGCTACTTGGGAGGCTGAGGCAGGAGAATTGCTTGAACCCAGGTGGCGGAGGTTGCAGTGAGCCGAGGTCATGCCACTGCACTCCAGCCTGGTGCCTGGTGATGGAGTGAGACTCTGTCTCAAAAAAAAAAAAAAAAAAGAAATCATCTGAAGGTACAAAACTCACTGGTAATAGTAAGTGTACAGAAAAACACAGAACATTATAACACTGTAATTGTGGTGTGTAAGTATATCTTGAGTAGAAAGACTAAAAAATTAATCAAAACAACTATAACAACTTTGAAGACAGGACAGTAAGATATAAACAGAAAACAAAAGGTTCAAAATCAGGGGATGAAGTTAAAGTGTAGAGTTATTACTTTTCTCTTATTTGTTTATACAATTGGTGTTAAGCTGTGATCAGTTTAAAATAATATTATCTGCAAGCCTCATGGTAACCTTAAATCAAAAAACATACAACACATACACAAAAAATAAAAAGCAATAAATTAAAACACATCATCAGATAAAAATAACCTTCACTAAAAGGAAGGTAGGAAGAAAGGAAAGACCACAATGCAACCAGAAAAACAACAACAACAACAACATGGCAGGAATGAGTTCTTATTTATCAGTAACATTTAATGTAAATGGACACAATCCAATAAAAAACCATAGAATGGCTGAATGGATTAAAAAACAAGACCCAATGATTGGTTGCCTACAGGAAACACACTTCACTTATAAAGACACACAAAGACTGAAAATAAAGGAATGGAAAAAGATATTCCATGTAAATGAAAACCAAAAAAGAGAAGGAGTAGCTATACTTATATCAGATGACATATATTTCCAGATGAAAACTGTGAGAGGAAACAAAGAATGTTACCATATAATGATAAAGGGGTCAATTCAGCAAGAGGATATAACAACTGTAAACATATATGCACCCAACACTGAAAACTCTCCAGGACATTGGTCTGGGCCAAAACTTCTTGAGTAATATTCCATAAACACAGGAAACCAAAGCAAAAATGGACAAATGTGATCATATCAAGTTAAAAAGCTTCTGCACAGAAAAGGAAACAATCAACAAAATGAGGAGACAACCCACAGAATGAGAGAAAATATTTGCAAACTACCCATGTGACAAGAGAGAAATGTCCAGAGCTAAAACAACTCTACAGGAAAAATATCTAATAATCTGGTAAATGGGCAAAGGATCTGACAAAACATTTCTCAAAAGAAGACATACAAATGGCAAACAGGTTTATGAAAAGATGCTCAACATCACTGATTATTAGAGAAATGTAAGTGAAAACTACAATGACATAGCATCTCACCACAGTTAAAATGACTTTTAACCAAAAGACAGGCAATAACAAATGCTGGTGAGGACAAATGGGAACCCTTATGTCCTGCTGATGGGACTGTAAATTAGTACAGCCACTATGGACAACAGTTTGGAAGTTCCTCAAAAAACTAAAAATACACCTACCATATGATCCAGCAAAGCCACTGCTAGGTATATACTCCCTAAAAGAAAATCAGTATATCAAAGAGCTATCTGCACTCCCATGTTTACTGTGGCACCATTCACAATAGCCAAGATCTGGAAGCAACTTACATGCCCATCAATGGATGAATGGATAAAGAAAATCTATTCTGTAATTGCAGCACTTTGCGAGGCTGAGGCAGGTTGATCGCTTGAGCCCAGGAATTTGAGACCAGCCTGGGCAACACAGTGAAACCCTGTTGCTACAAAAAATACCAAAATTAGCTGGACATGGTGGCACATGCCTGTGGTCCCAACTACTTGGGAGGCTTAGGTGGGAGGATCACCTGAGCCTGGAGAAGTTGAGGCTGCAATAAGCCATGATGGCACCACTGTACCCAAGCCTGAGTGACATAGTGAGAGTCTGTCTCAAGGAAGGCAGGAAGGCAGGAAGGCAGGAAGGAAGGAAGGAAGGAAGGAAATGTGATACGTATACACAATGGAGTACTATTCAGCCATATAAGATAATGAGATCCTAAATGAAATCCTGTCATCTGCAATAGCAGGGATAGCACTGGAGGTCTTTACATTAAATGAAATAAATCTGATACAGAAAGATAAACTTCACATGTTCTCATTTATTTCTGGGAGATAAAAATTAAAACAATTGAATTCATAGAGATAGAGAGTAGAATGATAGTTGCAAGAGGGTGGGAAGGGTTGGGGAGGATGAAGTAGGGATGATTGATGGGCACAAAAATATAGTTAGATAGAATAAATGAGATTTGGTGTTGATAGTACAAAAGGGTGACTACAGTCAACAATTTATTGTACCTTTTGAAAATAACTAAAAGAGTATAATTGGATTGTTTGTAACAGAAAGAAAAGGTATATGTCTGATATGATGGATAACACATTTACCATGATATAATTATGACTCATTGTATGCCTGTATCAAAGTATCTCATGTACCCCATAAATATTTACACCACTATGTACCCACAAAAATGGAAAATTAAAAATTAAAAAATACAAATGCTTGTAGGCTACTTTAGGGATAAACCATTGGCCCAAATAAATAAAATGGAAGAAACATGCTTCTGTACCATGGCACAGCAGACACAGGCTGAGAAGCAGTTCAAATAACAAGCATAACTGCTAATGCAGAGAAGTTGTACTTGTCTTGTGTAACACTTTCTGCCAATTTAATGTGGACCCCAAACACATGAGTAAAAGTGCTATAAAACAATCTTTGAAACTGTTACATTCTTAAAATGACAATTATGAAAAATAAATGTTGAAGTTACATTTTAATAGGAAAGCTAGATAACGCCCAACACTGGGCCAGATAGGAGATATTCTACATAGAAAAATGGAGACAGGCTGGGCATGGTGGCTGATGCCTGTAATCCCAACACTTTGGGAGGCCAAGGCAGGCAGATTGCCGAGCTCAGGAGTTCGAGAACAGCCTGGGCAACACAGTGAAACTCCAACTCTACTCAAATACAAAAAATTAGCTGGGCGTGGTGGCTAATTTTTACGGCATTACTTTCATCTATGTATTCTCAACTGAGTTCTGTGGCTCACTGAAGTTGTATCAGTCTATGTGAATTTTTCTCTTTTAAAAGGGAGTTGTAATCCTGTTGCATTGAATTTGAATGGGATGGATCAACATGAACTTGTGATGCATTTTATCTTACTCTGCCCATTAAATTGGCCTAGAAATAATGAGCAACCTAGTATTCCCAATAGATTGAGGTCACTAAATACCATTTAGAAAATTAAAAAAATATTTATTGTATATAATAATATTACAAAGTTAACATTTTGACTCTGTAATATTAATAATTATCAATATAATAATATTACAGAATCAACCAAGCACCAGAGCCTATGTTGAATGTTATATACATTACATAACAGCCACAGGAAAAGGTATTAGTATCCCTATTTATCAGAAGACAGAAAGTGACCTTTCCAAGGCTATATAGCTAGTAAAAATAAACATACACACTCACCATCTCAATATGTCCAGAAAAAGCATTTCACAAAACTCAACTTCCATTCATAATAAAAACTTCAACAAAGTAGGAATAGAAGGAAAGTTGATGAAGAGCATCTACATAAAACCTGTAGCTACCACCATACTTAATGGTGAAAGACCACTTCCGTCACCATTTCAATTATTTCAATTCAATACTGCTGATACTAGCCCATGTAATAAAGCAAGAAGAAAGAAGAGAAGAAGGAGATAAAGGGAAAGAAAGAAAAGAAAGAGAAAGAGAGAAAGAGAGAGAAAGAAAGAGAGAGAAGAAAGAAAGAAAGAAAGAAAGAAGAAAAGAAAGAAAGTGACTTAGTTTATTCATTTGCAGATGACATAATCATTTATGTAGAAAATACCAAGGAGTATACTAAAGTGATGAAACTGAATTTATCAAGGTCACAAGATACAAGGTCAATATATGAAATGCAATGACATTTTTACATAATAGCAATGAAGAGCTGGAAGTTGAAATTAAAAAGAAAATACTAAAAACATACTTAGGAAAAAATTTCACCAATATATTCATTGAAAACCATAAAACATTGCTGAGAGAAATTAAGGAAGATCTAAATAAATGGAGAGATATACCATGTTCATGGGTTGGAAGATTCAATATTCTTAAGGCATCAAGTATCCCCCAAATGATCCATAGACTCAACATAATACCAATCAAAATCCCAAAAGACTTCTCTGTAGAAAATAACAAGCAGATTCTAAAAGTTAGATGAAATGCTAGAATCTGATTCTAAAATCTATATGAAAATGCAAAGTTGGAGGACTCATACTACCTGATTACAAAACTTAGTATAAAGCTACAGTAATCAAGACAGTGTGATATTGACACAGATAGACATATAGATCAAAGAAACAAAATGGAGTCCAGAAATAGACCCGCCATATATGGTAAGATGATTTTCAACAGAACTGTTAAGATAATTCAATATGGAAAGGATAATTTTTTCAAAAAAGCAGTATTAGAACAACTGAATATTCATATATGAAAAAAACACTTTTCCCTCTCACTATTCACAAAAATTAACTCAAAATGAGTCAGAGACTTAAATGTAAGAGCTAAAGCTATAAAACTTCCAGAAGAAAACATAGCAGAAAAATCTCTGTAACCTTGGGCTAGGTGAAGACTTTTTTTTTTTTTTTGAGATAGAGTCTTGCTCTGCCACCCAGGCTACAGTGCAGTGGCCTGACTGTGGCTCACTGCAATTTCCGCCTCCCAGGTTCAAGCAATTCTCCTGCCTCAGCCTCCCGAGCAGCTGGATCTATAGGTACACGCTGCCATGCCCAGCTAATTTTTTGTATTTTAGTAGACATGGAGTTTCTCCGTGTTGCCCAGGCATGAAGATTTATTACAGGACACAAAAAATGTACAAACTATAAAAGCAGAAGTTATTAATTTGTACATCATCAAAATTAAAAAGCTTCCATCCTTTGAAAGAGTGTTAAGAAAATAAGATGAGTTATTGACTAGAGATAATATTTACCAAACACTATGTGATAAAAGACTTATACCTGGAATAAACAACACTTACAACTCAATAATAATAAGACAAGCAATCCACTGAAAATACAAACAAAAGATTTGAACGATGCCTTAATACAGAAAAGATATGATTGGACAATAAGCCCATAAAAAGACAACATCATAAGTCATCAGAGAAATGCAAGGCATTATCTCTACAACCTAACTAGAATAGCTAAAACTAAAAAGCCTGAAAATTCCGTTTTGGCAAGGATGAAGAACAACTGGAAATCTCATAAATTGCTGGTGGAAATCAAAATAGAACCACCACTTTGGAAAACAGTTTGGCAATCTAAAGGTTAATTTTATGAATTAAACTGGTGGAGCCACAATCCCCAGATATTTGGTCAAACATTATTCTAGATGTTTTTGTGAAGGTGTTTTTTTTTGAGATGAACATTTAAATGGTAGACTTTGAGTAACGCAGATTACCCATTATAATGTAAGTGGGCTTCATACAATCAGTTGAAGGCCTTACTAGAACAGACTGACCTCCTTTTGAACAAGAAGAAATTCTGCCAGCAGACACTCCAAATTTGAACTATAACTCTTTCCTGGGTCTTCAGGCTTCCAGCCTGCTCTGTGGATTTTGGACATACCAAACCTCCATAATAATATGAACAAATTCCTTCAGCTAAATCAACTAATTGATCTCTATATATACATATGTGTAAACACACACACACACACACACACACACACACACACACACACACACTCCCCCTACCCCATAGCCTGTTGGTTCTGTTTCTCGGGAGAAATCTTACTACTAATATAAGCAGTTTTTAAATCAAATTAAACAAATATTCTTCACTTACATTTGATCCAGCAATCCTACTCATAAGTATTTACCCACTACAACCCAAAATTGTTTGTATAGACAAAACAAATATATGTCTACACAAGCTCCCCATGAAGACTTTCTTCACCTGCCCAGTCTCAATAACTTTACCCTCCTCAAGGTCAATAACCTCTTTTCCACACCTCTCTCCTGGCATACAATGGTGTCGGAGTCAGTGACCATTTGGTTGAAAGAAATAGGAGTCACTCAGGCTTAAGTATATGTGACTTTACTAACAAGGACATGGATAATATATGGAATTCAAGAGCACCAAGTATAGCTGGGCCTAGGAAGCTTTGGGACCAAGACTGGGACATCTCTCCTCCTCATGAACCCATAGGTTCTCATTTATGTTTCTTTCCCTCTATGTCTGCCTTATTTCTCTCCATCTTGTTTCAGGCTACTTCTCTATGCACATGAGCCAAACATGACCCATGCAGCCCAGCCCTGCCTGGACTCCTATCACTTTATAAAGCTTCACATCCAAATTCTCAGGAGAAAGAATCTGATGGATTCATCTTGAGGTCCATTCAGCTACGGCTTTGGGATATTGGGCTCATATCCCAAAGCCCAATGCAGGTGCTAGCTTAGGAGACAACTCTATGGGAAAGGAATATGGAACAGGGGAAGAAATTATCAGTCTCCTGGCCTACAAGACCCTGCCTGAACTGATCCCTGACAGCCATCCTTAATACCATTGTATCCACTGTCTCTCACCTTCTTGCTATTATCCAAGGGCTCCAAGTATGTTCTTGCCTCAAAGTCTGTTTTTGTGTTTACTGTTCCCTTTGCCTAGAAGTCTATTCCCACAAATAATACACAGGGCTTGCTCCCTCACTTCATCAGGCCTTGGTTCAAATGGCCAGGCATTCCCTGACCACTGCATTGAGAACTACAACCCTATGTCACACTCTTTGCCATTACTCTGCTTTATTTTTCCTCAGCGCATTGTAGAAACATGACATAATCACGTATATTTACTTATTAATCTGTTTACTATCTGTCTCTCCCACTAGAATGTAAAAGTCATGAGGGTGAGAACTTCTATCTTCTCTACTATATCACAAGGACTCTTAGTATCAGGTACAGGGTATATGTTCCATAAATGTCTGTTGGATAAAGTGTTAATTTTACATGCCTGTTTTACATGCCTACTAATTGAACCACCACCACCACAGTCCATTTATCTCCACTGATAATGTACCATGGAGGGGCATTTCCTACCATGTCGATGCCAGTATTTTGTACTCTTTCAATGTTGACACTATTTTTCTTATCTCCCCAAATTCTTCTGTTAGTTCTCAATAAGTGATTTAATTAAATTCCTCTTCAGCCAATTCACATTCTGACAGCTCCATGAATGGATTTCCCCATTCAAAAGACCCAAACACTGTCATCACAGAGTCCCATTTCTAAGAAGTCCTACAGAGGCCCAGCAACCCTGTTCTTCTCTTTCCAACTTGGCCATGTCTCAGATGGGACCCCAAGAGTTTAAGCTTCTTTGAACTCACCCAAAAGTTGGTTTGAGCAGGGGAAGTTGGAGATGTCTGTGGAAAACTGTGAATTCATGTTGGATGGAGAGTCAGGATCCTAATGGTGACACCCCTTGGAAGCAGACTTTATTGTGTGAGTAGTGGGGAGCCATTGATGTTTTCTGAGTAGGGGTAGGTAATGAGAGATGTGCTTCAAGAAGATGTCTGGTAGCAATGGGTAGAATGACAGTGACCTGCGATTATTCAGGGTAGAAGATGATGAGGGCCTAAATAGGGCTCTGAAAACAGAGATAGTTGCAGAAAATAACATGGTAAGAAGAATCTATAGAATTTGGCAAGTGACTAGATGTATGCATGGGGATAGGCATAGGCGGCTGAGGGTGGGAGAGGTGTCAGATGCTGCCAAGGTGTCAAGCTGGAAGTCACTGGATAGTTTATTAGGATATCCATAGTAATCCTCAAGGTAACAGTTTCAGTGGATGTTGGAATGGAAAGGAGATACTGAAAACTTAGTTGACGAGTTGAATAACTATAACTTGTATGTTCTTTATTGTCTCCAAAGCATTTTCATCTTATTTGATCCTTACTGGCTCATGAGATAGGCTGTAACTTTGTCCAAGCCACAGGGGCCAACAGAATTGAGGTCAATTTCTCTAACATGATTGAACAGGAAGCTGGTCAGTTATTTGAAAACATCAGTTTAGGCAAGATCTTATAACAACATGACACAAGTGAAACACTTTTCTTTCATTTGGCCACCCACTGCCTGAACCAAGTTCTGTATTTGGCAAGTTCACCGCTTTAAGAGTCCATGTTGGGCGAGGCAAGATGGTCTCCCCAAAGCGAGAGAAAAAAGCTAGAGACTTGCTTTCCCAGTTTCCCTTGCAGATAGAGAAAAGGCTGAGGGAGAACTGAGCTCTGCCAACCAGGCAGCCTGCATGGAGGCGGACTGGGAGTTCACTACGTGAAAGGGAGAGTGGAAATCACGCTGTCTTCAGCGGTAGCCTTGTAGTTGCACACTTGACACAGAGGTAGCTTTGAGGATGGCAGGGCCAGCACCTGCGATTAAGTTAAGGTCCTGGCAGAGAAGAGTCATGTGGCATTGAGAGCTCAGTAGAAGTGGCATTTTCTCATCCAACTAGTTCTGGGGTTTGGTGTTGGGTACTGCTCCAGGAAGCTCAGCCTTTATCCAGGCTCTCCCGTTCTTCCAATTCTCCAGCTGCCCAATCACTTCTCTGCTTAGCCAGAATCACTTTCTGTGACTAGTGTCTAAGAACTCTGACTGATCCACATTAATATCATAAATGTTTCGTTTTACTTTAAATACCACATGGATATACACACTCACCAATCTTATGGCCAATTGAAAGTAAGTCCTGTGACATACAAGCAAAATGAAAATAGGAAAAGTTTTATTTTGATAAGCACCCAGGAGTCATTTTCTAGATTTATTAAAATTCATTTATAATATCAAGTTTTTTATAGAGACTGGATACAAAATAGTAGATACGCTGTATTTGTTGCAAACACAAGAAAAGAATATGCCAAAATATTAACAGCCATTATCTTAGGCTAGTGGGTAATGAGGAATTACTGATTTCCTCCATTCTGCTCATATACAGTTGAGAAATTTTCTGCCATGCATGTGTCATTCTTATATGAAAAAATATTTTTATAACATATAGAAAACAGGTCTCTTTTATTCTGTAATTGTGCTGATCATTACTTTTCATCTCTCTTGGAGCATTTTAGGAGCAAATCCCTTGCCTTGGTCTGATGTTCCCAAAAAAGATTTGCAGGGAATAACACTCCAGGTCTCTCTACCCCGACCCCACTCCTACCCCAATCCTCAATATCCACCCCTTCTGGAGAGCTTATGAGGAATCCCTAGACAAGCCTGGCTTCAAGCCTTCCTTTCTGTTTTTCACCTCTGCCTGACCACAGGAGGGGGCATTCTGGTCTGCTCCCCTGCAGGTAAGTTATCAGGCAAGCACTGTCCCTGCTGGGCCAAGGCTGAGAGAATGAGTGACATTAATTCCAGGCAGTCTTTAGTGGCCACACACCTAAGCCACAGTTTCCAACTGTCTTTATCAGTAACAGAGCTCCATTTGTCTCCTGCATTTTATTTCTCATTTGGTTCTGAAAAAGGGAGGGGAATTGAAGAAGGTGATTTAGTAGTTCTAGACACATCCAGGCACCCAGGAACTGCAATTAACACTATTTTCTTAGGCCTCTCAGTGCCCTCCATGATGAAGTCCTGGGACACGGGGAATACAGGCTGCTGAATGGTTCTCAATTGCCTATAATTCCGGGGGAGAAAACATTCAACCCCCAGTATGCTGCCAATACTGCCTGCATTCTCCCTTTTCACTGCCTTGTTGGGAAATGCATCATTGCCTAATATTCAGAAACTCCTACCAGGATTCAGTCCCTTAATAATAGCAATATAAAAATCTCGATCATCTAATAAAATATCCTAGGCTGGACCCTGAGGTTTTATTAGCGGCAAGACAGTTTAATGGGATTAGAGCTTTTTTTGTTGTTCAGAAAGCAGACACTTTTCAAGCATGGAACCCTTATCCATTGATCTTAACCTTTTCCTTCACAAAATATATGAAAAGAAAGCAAATCATGGAATCTCAATTCTGCAGTTTTACCTCTGGTATTTTATTATTCCTTGCCTCCTTCAGATAAAGTATATAAGTTTCAGAAGTCATTACCTTTAAATTCAAGCCATAAAGACATACACATCTTCCTAAGGGATTATCAGCATTTTGCAAAGTAGCTGAATACAGCAAGTACTTTAAAAACCATAGTAAAGTAGCCAGCCAACTTCCAAATATTACACATAATTGCTATCTGACAGCTTTCAGGGTAGACAACAACCAAAGTCAGGTTTCCTGACTATATTTTCCTCTAACTTATTAAGTTATAATTCAAGGTCACAAAACAACAGCTTAGGTTATGTATGCCATTAAAGAGAAAGCAAACCTCATCAAACACCTAACTTTTAAAAGTTGCTTCCTTAGTGCACCAGAATGTACCCTATAGAAATATAAAGACATGAGCACACAAAAACAGAGTAATACTATTGAGTATTTAAAAGTCTTCAGCTAAAATGTTTCCAACAGCTCTGTTTTCTAGGAAATCAAACAAAAGGTGCTTAACGAGCAGTGAAACTGCAGTAAGTCCTTTTTAATAAAATAGGCAAACTGTTGACTGGGGTTTTGGTGGCTGGTCTGTGAAGGTTAGGAACCTGGGGTTGATAAAGGCAGGCCTTAAAGGCAAGAATGCATGGCTAGCAAGCTTTGGCTGCTGCTGCCCAGGTTGGGCCATGCTGTAGCCACCCCAACCACTGTACACTCTGGATCAAACAGGAAGGTACCTTGATGTCTTTACTTATAGCACCTGGACATAGAAGTAACTTTCACATTGAATCAGAAGTTGATCCCATAAATTTTACTATTATCCAAGTTTACATTTACAAACATTTTACACACACTACTCAGCTACATATTAAAGATAAAAACTGATAAAATGCTTACACATTGGTAAGCCATATCAAAAGCCATTTCTCTTTTCAACTCAGTTGTTCATTTTACCAGTGGGCAAAAATCATTATTTTTAAAGGTTTCCAATTTAAGAGCACAGATCACCTAGCTATTATTGAGCTCTATAATTTAGCATTCAACGGTGAGTCCCAGATGCAGTTCAGGGATGGTCTGAACCTTTGAATAAGGGCAAAGCCAAGCACTCTAACTCCTGGTTCCCTGCTCTATCCCTCATCCATGCCACCTTTTTAAAGCATTCATATGGATTAATCTCATTTTCAAATCTATGCTTGATTAGCATAATCTCTCATCCAGAAATCCCCTTTGAATTTGAGATCCTCTATCTAAGGGCCCACCTTCCATTCCTCCTCACAACACTTTAAAGTCAATGTCTTCTCTGTTTTCCTTTCACACTTCCAGGCGAGTCATCTTTCATCTTCCATTCCTTATTTCAGTAACTGCAACTCCATCCCTCCAGAAGCACAAAACAGAACCTGGGAGTCATCCTTCATTCTTGTTATTTCCTCACCTCCCATACCCAACCTATTCCCAAGTCCTGATGGCTTTACCTGCTGAATATCTTTACAGTCTGTCCATTTCTCTCCAGCCTTCTGCCTGCAGCATTCCAAACTACTGCCTCCCTCTTGGAGCTCTGCAATAGCTTCTTAATGGGAATCACTTTCCATTTTGTAAAACGCATTTAAGTGTGTCTTCTCTTCTGCCTCCTTTCCAATCTAAGATCCTAGAAAAGCACAAATCTGATCATGTCTTTCCTTTATTTGAAATGCAAAAATGGCTTCCCATTATTCTCAGAATAAAGAACAAATCCCTAAGGCAGCCTGGAGCTCCTGCCTGACCAGACCCTGGCTCAGTCTCCAGCCAGCTAACTCACACTGTCCACTTCAGACACACCCTATTCCTTCTCCCCAGAGTCACTTCCCCCTAGAGTTACTTCCCCACTGGCCCTACAGGACCAGGTCTCCCTGCCACCTGCTAGTACCCTCACTTCTGCATGACGTACTGGTGGGTAATGACACATGTGTGGTTTTGTTTTAACTCTAAAGCTCCCTGAGGAGAAGGGCTCCATGTGCTCTGCTTCCATCCACCCCCAGGGCCTTGCATGGGGCTGACACACAGTTGATGCAGTGCGAACACATGTAGAACGTACGGCACTCACACCACAGTGAGTAAGGCCCAACTCACACAGGATCGTCCTCTTGCCATACAAGGGTCAGTTTTTCAGGGCCTCAGAGGATCTAGAGGAACATCTCATCTTTTCCCTTAACAAATCTCCCCAGGATGACCTCTGGGCTTAAAAGTGGGGGGTGGGGTGGGGATAATATTCTGTTAATGTGATTTTTTTTAAGATAGTGACAGTCGGTTGGCATCCTTTAAGCATATGATTAATGGAATCTATTAATAAAGATTTTAACTGCCGCAGCTTTAATCCAAACTGAGAAAATGTCTAAGAAATGAGAAAGAAGGAATGCTGTCTTCCATGGCCTCCTCCCCCCATGAAAAACACGAAGATGAGAAATAGAGTTAAAGGTAGTGTGGTATAGTGGTTATATGTGCACACACTCTGGACTCTGGCGAGCTGCATTCAAATTCTGGCTCTGTTACGTACCATCTTGGGCAAATCACTTAACCTGTCTGTGCTTGAGTATCCTCATCTGCAAAATAAGGATAACAACAGCATACCTTATAGTGTTGTTGTGAGGATTAAATGAGTTAATGTAGGTTAAGTGCTTTGGGCAGTGTCTTATGCTGCTTATAGTAAGCAGTACACAAATGTTTGCCATTTTACTGTTACTTGGTATTTTAAAGGTGTTTAACAGCATTCTGGCTAAAAGTGTTATGTTTTGGTTAGAATGAAACACAATGTTTAAGGTGAAGATGTTAAAATTAAAATGTGTACTGTCTTGTTTTGTTATACATAAAACTATTTTTAATGAAAATAGTTTGAATGCATAACCTTGTTGAACTCAGATGAAACAAACAAAATGCCTGTTAGTGAATGGTTGTTGGCTTCTTAACAGAGTGTGACAAAAACTTCTTCAAATATACATGAATAACCTGAATTCAGTATACCTGTTCAGTATCCAGTGAATTCATAATCATACGCCTCATTTCCCTTTGATAGATAATGGAACTAAATCACATTCAGCTAACTGAGCTGGACAATAAAATTAGAAGGAAATCAACAAAAATAAATCACTGCATTAAAGCAGAGCATGTATACCTACATCTATCCTTGAATTGTGAAGAATATACGTTAAGATTATACCAAACAGAAAGGTGCGTTTTATAAACACAATTGACTAAAATGTCTCCAAATAAACACATGCCCATCCCTATTACCAAATAATTGCACTCCTATATACTTGAGAAATATGAAGACAGAAAGACATTTATAAGATTGTTCATAGTTTTGTTTATAATAGCCAAAAACTGAAAATAACCCAGATTTCTATCAGTAGGTGAATGGATAAACAAATTGTTTTATGTTTATACAACCGAATACCATACAGCAATGAGAATGAACAAACAACTGATGCGTGTAATAACATGTATGTATCTTACAGATATTTTGTAAAATAAAAGAATCTGGACCAAAAAAAATGTATGTGTGGTTCTCTTTATATGAAGTTTAAGAGTCATCAAAAGTGATCAATAATGACAGAAGCAGCAATAGTGGTTACTTCTGGGAAGGAGCGCAGATACAGAATGGAAGGGAGTATGAGAGGATCTCAGGGGATAGTGGCAATGTTTCAAATGTTGATTTGGGCGGTGGTTACACAGGTTTATATATATGTAAAATTCATCAGGCTGTACATTTATAGATTTGTGTAGTTTATGCACTTACTGTATGTGTTTTACTTCTATTATAAAATAATCTTCCCTACTAGTAATTTAAACCTAGAGTACAATGGTGTGATCTTGGCTCACTACAACCTCCACCTTCCGGGTTCAAGCAATTCTCCTGCTTCAGCCTCCCAAGTAGCTGGGATTACAGGTGCCCGCCACCCTGCCCAGCTAATTTCTGTATTTTTAGTAGAGACAGGGTTTCAACGTGTTGGCCAGGCTGGCCTCGAACTCCTGACCTCAGGTGATTCGCCTGCCTCAGCCTCCCAAAGTTCTGGGATTACAGGCTTAAGCCACCGCTCCTGGCCTCTGACTGTACTTTAACAAAATTGACTGCCATTTGATTACTTCATGTGTTGTTGAAGAGTTGGCAGACAGTTCTGCCCAGATACACACCAAACCAAGTATTGTATCTCCCACAAAATTCACATGTTGAAGCCCAAATCCCCAATGTGACTGCATTTAAAGACAGTGCCTACAAAGAGGTAATTAAGGTTACATGAACTTAAACTGGTGGGGCCCTAATCCAACATGACTGGTGTTCTTCTTAGAAGAAGGGAAGAACACAAAGGAAAGGCCATGTGAGAACACAGCAAGAGGGCAGCCATCTGCCAGCCAAAGAAAAAGGCTTCAGGAGAAACCAGACCTGCTGACAACTTGATCTTAGACTTCTAGCCCCCAGAGCTGGGAGAAAATAAATGTCTGTGGTCTAAGCTACCAGTCTATGGTATTTGTTATGGCAGCCTCAACAGACTAATATACCAGGTAAAGAAAGCTTCCACGAGAAACTTTAGGAACTTGACACAGGTCCTCTGGTGTTTATGGAACCCAGAAGCTGATATCTGACTCTTGCTGGGATAAATCTAAGGGCTAGTCAGAGTTAGCAGGGCAAAAATAGGGGTGCAGGAAGGGGGATATGTTGGGAGCAAAAGGCATGTCTACTGCCAGCTGAATACGTGTGTAGGTTTCCTGTGGTCACAATGTGGCTCCACAGAAGCAGCCTGTCTAAGCCAGAGCAAGTGAAGCTTAAAATGAGACATCTTTCACTTAGTCACAAAGACAGTAAAAAAGGAATAAAAGAAGAAAGGATCTACAAAACAACCAGAAAACAAGTAATCAAATGGCAGTAGTAAACCCTTATCTGTCAATAATAACCTTGAATGTAAACTGATTAAGTTCTCCAATTAAAAGACATAGAGTGGCTGAATGGATTTAAAAAACAAGACCCTATATGCTGTCTACAAGAAACTCACTTCACCTATAAAGACACGCATAGACTGAAAATGAAGGAATGGAAAAATATATTCCATGCAAATGGAAACTAAAAAAGAGCAGGAGTAGTTATAATAAAGTCTATTTTAAAGTTAAGAATGGTTTAAAGACAAAAAAGGCCATTATATAATGATAAAGTGGCCAATACAGCGAGAGGATATAACAATTCTAAATATGTATGCACTCAACGCCAGGGCACCCAAATATATTAAGCAAGTATTCATAGACCTAAAGTGAGAGATTGACTACAATACAATAATAGCAGGAGGGTTCAACACCCCCACATTCAGCAATGGACAGATAATTCAGACAGAAAATCAACAGAGAAACCTCAGAGCTAACTTGCACTCTAGGCCAAATGGACCTAACAAACATTTACGGAACATTTCACCCAACAGCTACAGAATACACATTTTCCTCAATACCACATGGAATATTTTCCAGGATAGACCATGTTAGGTCACAAAACAAGTCTTAAATTTTAAAAATCAAAGTCATATCAATAATCTTTTCTGACCACAATGGAATAAAACTAGAAATCAATAACAGAAGGAACCTTGGAAAGTATAAAAATTCATGAAAATTAAAACAACATGCTCCTAAACAATAAATGGGTCAATGAAGAAATTTAAATAGAAACTTAAAAATTCCTTGAGACAAATGAAAATGGAAATACAACAAAACTTATGTGATACAGCAAAAGCAGTCCTAAAAGAGAAGTTTATAGCAATAAATGCCTGTATCAAAAAAGTAGAAAGATCTCAAATAAGCCACCTCAAGGAACTAGAAAAACAAGATCTAAACCCAAAATTAATAGAAGAAAAGAAATAACAAATATCAGAGTAGAAATAAACAAGTTTAAAAAATACAAAAATCAACAAACCAAAGAGTAGTTAAAAAAAAAAAAGAAAGAAAAGAAAAAAAAAGATAAATGAGATAAACAAATCCTTAGCTAGACTTACTAAGAAAAGAGAGAGAAGATCTAGTGTGGTGGCTCATTCCTGTAATCCCAGCACTTAGGGAGGCTGAGGTAGGAGGATTGCTTGAGCCTAGGAGTTGAAGACCAGCTTGGGCAACATAGCAAGACCTCATGTCTACAAAAAAAATTTTTTTAATTAGCTGGGTATGGTAGCACATGCCTGTAGTCCTACTACTCAGGCTTAGGTGGGAAGATCCACTGGGCCCAGGAGTTCAAAGTTGCAGGGAGCTAGGATCACTCCAGGAGTACTCCAGTAAGGAGCACTCAAGCATTGGTGACAGAGCAATACGCTGTCGAAAGGAGAGGAGAGGGGGAGGGGAGGGGAGGAGAGGGGAGGGGAGGGGAGGAGAGGGGGAGGAGAGAGGAAACCTGAACAGACCAATAACAAGTAATGAGATTGAAGCAGTAATAAAATGTCCCCCGTCAAGGAAAAGTCCAGGACCTGATGGCTCCACCACTAAATTCTACCAAACATTTAAAGAAGAACTAATATCATTTTCTTTACAAACTATTCCAAAACGTTGAAAAGAAGTGAGTCATTCTACAAGGCCAGTATTACCGTAATACTAAAACCAGACAAGAATACAATAACCAAAAAGAAAACTACAGGCCAATAGACCTAATGAATATAGATGCAATAATCTTCAACCAAATATTAGTAAATCAAATCTGACAACACATTAAAAAGTTCATTCACCATGATCAAGTGGGATTCATCCCAAGGATGAAAGGATGGTTCAATACAGGTAAATCAATTAACATGATACATCACATTAACAGAATCAAGGACAAAAACCATATGATCATTTTAATAGATACAGAAAAAGTATTTGATAAAATGTAACACCCCTTGATAAAAACTCTCAACAAATTAGATACAGAAGGAACATACTTCAACATAACACGATAAAGGCCTTATGTGACAAACCCACAGCTAACCTCATGCTGAATGGGAAAATGTTTAAAGCTTCTCCTCTGAAATCTGGAAAAACATAAGAATGCCCACTTTCACCACTCTTATTCAACATAGTGCTGGAAGTCCTAGCCAGAGCAATTAGGCAAGAGAAGGAAATAAATGGCATCCAAATTGGAATGCCCCTATTTACAGACAAGATTATATATATATATTTATATATAAATAAAAAGATTATATATGTACAGTTTATATATATAAATATATAATCTTAGATTATATATAGTTTATATATATAATTATATATGTATATATATAGTTTATATATATAATTATATATATGCATAATTATATATATAGTTTATATATATAATTATATATATATAATCTTATCTGCCAATAGGGGGCAGTTTGTATATATATATTTCTACATATATAATATATAGAAATATAATATATATAACTGTGTATATATTACATATATACAGTTTTAAATTTTTATCATATATTATATAACATATATATTACATATATAATATATATGTTATATATATTATATATAAAATTTTATAATATATATTATAAAATATATATATATAAAATCTCAAAGATTCCACCAAAAACTCTTAGAATGAATAAATAAATTCAGTAAAGTTGTAGTATATAAAATCAACATGGAAAATCAGTAGTATCTATGTATGGCAATAACGAACTATCCGAAAAAGAAATCAAGAAAGCAAATCAATTTACAATAGCTACAAAAAAATAAACACCTAGGTAAAAATATTACCAAGGAGGTAAAAGATCTCTACAATGAAAACTATAAAACACTGATGATATAGAAGAAACAAATGAATGAAAAGATATTTCATGTCCACAAATTAAAAGAATAGCATTAAAATGACCATATCTATGTATCTATCAAAATATCCATTATATTCTTCACAGAAATAGAAAAACAATCCTAAAATTCATATGGAACCACAAAAGACTCCAAGTAACCAAAGTAATCTTGAGAAAGAACTAAGCTATAACAAAATTATAGTTAGGAGGAATAAGTTCTGTTACATAGTAGGGTGATTACAGCTAATAACAAAGTATTGTATATTTTAAGACGGGTAGAAAGGAAGATCTTGAAAGTTACCACCACAAAGAAATAAATGTTTGAGTGACTGACATGCTGACTACTCTGATTTGATCATTATACAATGTACACATGTATTAAAGCCTCACACTGTATCCCATAAATATATAATTTTTATGTGTCAATTTTAACAAAATAAATTTTAAAAGACAACTTTAACAATACTACACACTTAGCAGAATGCCTCAAGCTAAACAAACAAATGGTAGGAAACCAAGTGTTATCATCAACATCAAACCAACCATGATTCTCATAAATTGCTGTTGGGAGCATAAATTGAACAAAGTAGTCCCCACTTTGGAAAACTGCCAATATCTCTGAAGCTAAATGTACACATATTCTAGGACCCTGCAATTCCATTCCTAAGTATATACCATACAGAAATCAGTATACACCAAAATAAACATATAATAATATTCACAGTAAAACCACCCTAATGTCCTTCAACAAAAGAAGTGATAAACTCAGTATATTCACACAATGGATTAAACAGCAAAAAAAGGAATGAATTGCCGATACACTTAAAACATGAATTAATCTCTAAAATATTAAACAAGAAGTCAGATGCAAAAGGCTACATACTATATGATTCCACTTAGTTGAAGTTAAGAACAGGCAAAACTGCTCTGTGGTGACAGAATCAGAATAGTGGTTACCTTTCTGATAGTGGTTGATATTGACTGAGAAGGCACATGTGGGAGCCCACCAGGGGCCAGAAAATGTTCTATGTATTGATTCAAGTGCTAGTTATATAGGTTTTTAGATATGTGAACATTTAGCAAGCTCTACACTTGATATTTCTGTTCTTCACTATTCAAGTTATATTGCAATTTTAAAAAATCAAAAATTAGATGAGAATTTGAGCTTTTTGTTACTACACTGGATGTATTATGTGACTAGCAGTCAAACTTTTCACCACTTAAGAATAACTGGGAAATCTAAGAGACCTGCCTAAAATGTTATTCCAGTGGGGAAAAGAAGACAATTTAAGAGCTACATTGCAGTTAAAAAAAATCAAGTTACTTTGTAATTTTTAAAAAATCAAAAATTAGATGAGAATTTGAGCTTTTTATTATTATACTGGATGTATTATGTGACTAGTAGTCAAACTTTTCACCACTTTAGAATAAGTGGGAAATCTAAGAGACCTGCCTAAAATGTTATTACAAGGAGGAAGAGAAGACATGTCTGTTAAGTGGGTAAGAAGAAGTTGTAAGAGAAGAACTAGAGATGATAACTATGCATTCCGTTGAGTCCAGCCCATTCAATAAAACTGTTATATACAGAAGGCAGTGGATTTTGTTTGACATTCCTTGAACAACAAATACTGTTTTCTAAACCTGCCAGTTATTACTTAGACTTCTGTTTACTATTCAGTTCCAAAGATTAATTCTGAAGTGATGACATAGGAACCATGGTTCACACTGACATCAGCAGTTTATTGACCTGTGTCTAGTGTTAATATCCAAACACACTGCGAAAGACAGAAGTCCCCCTGCTTGGCCTAATGATATCAACAGTAGCTACTGGCTGACATTATCCAACTTATGATTATAACAGATTGTAACTATTCATTTTGACTAGTATAGCACTTTGCTAGATAATACTTAGATTGGCTAATTACCAACTATTAAGCCTATTTTTATGAAGTTATAGGAATATAGATATTTACATATATATGCATATTTGTGTGTATACATATATATTTAAACATTTTACTACTTTAGCTTTACTTCAGATTCTCCTCTACCTTTTATTTTGGGTGACTCCTGGTTTTAGGTGGTAGGTTCACCACCTTAATACCACCAATTATATATTTTTAATCTTTTCCTGTTCAGACCCCACCAAAATGAGTATAAAGGTATACATCAGATAAAAATCCACAAAGAGCATGGAAGAGAGAATATTCACAAACAAGAGATTCCAACACATTTTCTTTGAGATGACTGAACTGTAGAACCCCAGGGATACAGGCCTAACAAAGGATGGGGTGGAAAGGGTTCTGGAAATAGGAGGTTCACTGATCCAGAACAGCTAGATCCCCAGTCCTCTGCTCCACACCACACACAAGTATCACTAGGAGCCAGCAGCTACTTCTCAGGAAAAACACTGGTATGTGGAGATTCCCAGTGGAACAACCTAATAGCTCCCTGTCTGGTTACCCTAAAGAGAGGCCTGCTGATGGACACTATTGTCCTACTCAAGACCCCACTTTCTTTCTTTATGTTTTTTTTTTTTTTTTGAGACAGAGACTTGCTTTGTCACCCAGGCTGGTATGATCTCAGCTCACTGCAACCTCTGCCTCCCAGGTACAAGTAATTCTACCTCAGCCTCCTGAGTAGCTGGGATTACAGGCATGCACCACCACACCTAGATAATTTTTGTATTTTTTTTTTAGTAGAGATGGGTTTTCACCATGTTGGCCACGCTGATCTCAAACTCCTGATCTCAGGTGATCCGCCTGCCTTGGCCTCCCAAAGTGCTGGGATTACAGGCGTGAGCCACTGCACCTGGTCTCAAGTCCCCACTTTCAATGTGCTTTCCCAAACAACAGTCAGCACCTCAGGCTCTTTTTGAGAGGGCTGCACTTCCTTCACCCTTTCATGTCAAGAGCGAGAAATATCTGGGAATTGATGCCCCGCCTCCCCACAGACCCTCTCTCTTAACTGAAGACAGTTATGGAGTATGAAACACCAACCCCATAGATTCAGGCGGGGACAACCCTGAGGCTGACTTACACCCCACAGCTCCCTCACCCCGCATGGGATCAGGCTGAAGCCACCCTCTGCAGTACTTTATTTGAATGAGATCATACCCTTACTTGACTTCTTCCCCCTTTCCTTCCCTTCCCAGTTTTTTTCTGGGAGCATCTCCTTAATAGAGCAGCACAGATACACAGAAATCCTCTTCTTGGTGTCTGCTACTGGGGATTCTGACCTAAGACATCTGCAAACCACACCAATTTATACAGACCTTCCAGACAGCTCCAGTGTCACAGTCCTACATATGAAAGACAATCAATGATCAGTGGGCTTACTTGTTTAAGCCCACTGAAATTCCCCAAGAGGGAGAAGCAGGAGACGTGACAGGAGAGGGAAAAATTAAACTCAGAAAAATTAAAAGATTCGCTGTGCAGATATCATAATAAATGACACCTGAATCATCCACCTTCATATGCATATTCTCTTTACTTCATTGAGGGGAGCCTCATTCCACATAGGAAGATGCAGACAGGTGGATAATTACCTACCCACCACCATGCAGTCCTCTTTAAGCCTGCCCTCCCCCCATCACCCTGTCCCCTCTGCATCCATCCACTAAAAGTAATTTTGAAAACAATCTTTGCACTGCCAGTAAGTACCATGTTGTGTTTCACAGGGAGCAGCTTAGACATAATAGGGGAACAAAATCCTGAGCCTCTCATCTTCCACTCTTCCCCAAGCAGGTTTCAAATAACTCACATGACTTAAATGTATAATATATGCACTTTTAACACTGGCTTAACATTCTGTCTTCATGACTAGACATCATCTACCATAGCAGTAACAATTTATGCCAAGTCAAAGTACACTTTATAATTTATTTTACATGTGACATGGATCTCTTCCAGGTTATGGAAAATTAACATACTTTGGCAGGCTAAAAATACTTAAGCACTTCACTGAAAGCTGACTTAATGCTTCCTTTCCTTAACAAATTTTAATAAGGAGTAGATACTATTAGTGATTTTGGTCCCAACTTTCTAATATATTTCTTTCTTCCCACCCCTTAACTACATACCCACATATGCACACATACACACAATCCTTACAAAGCCACATATTCATCATAGACTATGTGGAATAACACACACACACTCCTGCCATAATTCCAGCATCCAGTTTCTGTCAACTTCATTTTGAGAAGAAAAATGTTAATTTATATGTTTTCTAATAATTTCACTTCCAAGTCTATACTTATTAAAAAGAAAACCAGGGGGTGTGTTCAAGGCTTCGCTGTTAGAGAGATACGCATGATTCCTTAATACATGGTAGGGAAATACAGATACAAAAATAAGGTACATTCTACCAGGTCCTCTTAATTTATAGTCAAATGCATGGAGTTCTGGCCTCCATGGTAAATTTTGGGGAAAGTACATCACCAAGGGCTGCTGGCAGCTGAGGCATGAAATACTTCAGCCTATCTAGAGTCCCTTATGGTGACAGAATACCCAAGGGAGCAAAGCTAAACATCTGGCCACTTTAGTTATCCTCTAACGAGCACTTTTCATGCTGAAATGTTGGTTTTGTTTGTCTGTTTGCTTTTCCCCCTCTGTCCTCCCTGACATTCTTTTCCTTTTATGGTTAATAGCAGATGAAGGGAAATACTTTAAGGCAAGAATCTCAAAGCCTTATATTTAATCACAAAATGTTAACTCAGTTATTCCCAAAGTTTTACTAGAGAGTAGGTGGAATTTCCTTTAAAGAGGAAAAAACAGGATACATACAAAGGAAACAGATTTTTAATCCTAATTTATTCAATTAATATTTCTTGAGCATACAGAATATACATGTGAGGAGGCATACTATAGATATGCTATTATCCTTCTCAGTGTTAAGGGAGATGAAAATGAGTGTGTGGGTGGGTGCATATTTTGAAAGGACAAGAGAGATGGAAAAGATGAGCATGAGCTGCTGGCATCCAGAGTGGTACAAAGCACTGTGAGAGTTTAGATCGGGGTCAGCAAACTGACGTCCATGGGATGAATCCATCCCACTGCCTGTTTTTGTACTGCCTGGGAGCTGGGAAAGGTTTTTATGTTTTTAGATGATTAAAAATAATTAAATGAGGAATCAACATTTTATGAAGCAAAAATGATGTGAAATTTGAATTTCAGTGTCCATAAACAAATTTTATTGAAATACAGCCACACTAATTGGTTTATATACTGTCTACAGTTGCTTTTGCACTACAAGGGCAGAGTGGAGAAGTTGTGGCAGAGACCATATGGTCCACAAAACCTATTTATTACCTAGCCCTAAACAGATAAAGTTTGTTAGCTTCTGGTTTGGAGGAAAGAGACACTAGAGATTAGAACTAGGTAGGGAGTCACTTCCATTCAATGTCATTATGAAGGAAGTGAGACATCTACCTTACTGTTCTGTAGCCCTTCATATCTTATTTGACCCCAGTGGCCCTGTGCAGGAAGAGATGGGAAGGGCAGGTTTCATCATTCCCCCCTTTGATAGCTGGAGAAGCTGAGGCTCAGACCAACCTGGAGACTTGTTCATTATTGATGGCTAATTATGGCAGCACTGTATTCCAACTCATTCTGAGCTCTTTCAACCCTACAGGGCCAAAAATGAAGAAATGTCAGTGCAACAGTGCTATGGTTTGAATGTGGTTCATCCACACCAAAATTCATGTTGAAATTTAATCCCCCATGTGGCAGTATTAGGAGGTACATGGGTCATGGGGGGGTGAATCCCTCATGAACAGATTAATGTCCTCCTGCAGTGATGAGTGAGTTCTCACTCTTGCAAGAATGGAATAGTTCCCTAGACATCAGATTGTTAAAAAGAACCTGGTTTCCTTGGTTTTTCTTTCTTGTTTCCTCTCTCACTATGTTACATCTTTGCATACACTTGCTCCTTCCACTTTCCACTATGAGTGGATGCAGCATGAGGCCCTCACCAGATGCAGCTGCCTGGTCTTGAACTCTCCAGCCACCAGAATTGTCAGCCAAACAAACTTCTTTTCTTTGTAAGTTACACAGCCTCAGGTATTCCATTATAGCAACACTGAATGGACTAAGACAAACAGTAACACACACATACACACGCATCCCCAAGTAGGATGAAGGTATCATAAACAAGAGAGTCAAGCTGGGAAGCTACTGCTGAGGCCAGAGGACAAAAAAGACCTCCAGGACCAGCAAGTGTCTGGGCCCATTCCTACGCCTAGACCTGAGGCAAATTTCCTTTGTCCTGTCTTTTAGCCACTGAAAAACATGTGAGAGCCTCAAAGTCCTATCTGCAATATAACTTCTTTCCTGATGTGATTATAAAGAGTAAATTAGGTCATTATGAGAAGTAAATGAGTTAGTTGTGTACAGTTCTTAGCACAATGCCTGCCGCTTTGTAACTTGTTTTTAGGCACTGGATGGGGAATCTGCTGAGCTTTTAAAAAAGGAATTCATGAACAGACAGCTAGCCTGCCACAAATAATACAATCATACCTGAATATAAGATTAGGTTAGACTTTCATATGACTTAATACTCTGGAAACAACATTTCATCTGTAGAACAAATTCTAGCTACTTTAGGAGAGAACTCTCCTAGGTACTAGCTCAGGGAAAAACAATCCTTATATTTTCAAGTTATTTAGAAGGGAATTGGGTGTAGAAACTATTTTCACATCTGGGAAGAAATTTATTAGGTTGAAATTTAGAATTAAATAATTTAACTAAACATCCAGAACTTCAGAGGCTAAGGGACAGCAGGTAGGAAGAGAGCCAGGAAGAGAGAAGGACAGGAAAGAACCATGAGGAACCAGTTCAGCAAGGAGGTCATGGCCCAGTGACTCGACATGGTCCCTACAACCCAGGAAAGGCACAGATCTAAGAACCAATCTATTCTTCTTACTCCACTTTCCCTTTTCCACACTAATATAATTTCTTTTTTTAGAAATAAAATGTCTACTCAAAAATAAAGTTTCCCTTTGTAATTACTGCATCATATGTCCATACCACCAAATATCCAAATATGCTAACAATTCATAAAAAAAGGGGGAAAAAAACTTTTGACATGAAATTTTCATACTATAAGAAAATCAGCACTCTTCTGATAAATGTAATACAATAGAGCAATGTTTTCTAAACTGCATGTTAGGGTTCACTAAAGCTGAGATTAGTTCAGTGGGTAGGCAAACACACAGAACAGAACAGAATAGCATAGAAAGCATCAGAGTGGATTACACATAATAAAGAACAAGTATTGTTGAGTGAAACTTTTTTCAGTGATGTGTGTGTGTGTTTACACACACTCATCTATGTTGCTAGCCTACCATCTAAATTGTATTCTGACCAGGAATCATGGTCAAAAATGTTTAAAAGCCACTGTAATAATATGTTACCGACTTTAGTAAAGTCCAGTATGGAAGACCAAATTCACTGAGTAACCAAGTTAGGGGGTAATAATTCTTAAGTGGAATTTCTTTAAATGACTCTAAGCTCATCCTCTGCTTTTAAAATATGCTACAATTTACAGGAAAAAGGAATGCATGCATACCTTGTCAATTATACTTCTTTTTAAAAATAAAGTGTGCCTATTAATGAATACAGAATTGATCTCGAGATACAAAATTTATCAACAGTCAGAAACATAAATGTTTACATTATTTGGAATGATGGCCAATTAATTCCTTTATAAAACAAATCACTGCTGTATTTGCTATATTTTTCACACTACTGGTACATTAATTAATCCACCATGGATCAGAAGAGGAGGCTGAAAAGGAAACTTAGCAGGCAGGGATTGGTTTTGCTACCATACCTTCACAACCTCCTGTGATCACTTACATACACAAAAAGATGAGATTCTGTCCTCCAAAAAGTGTATTTCAGAAAAGAGAAAGTTGCCTTATGTATAAATACTTACAAAGTCTCCCATATTGTGGGCTATTTTTTTTTATATTTTTTTAATTATATATATATATTTTTATTGCATTTTAGGTTTTGGGGTACATGTGAAGAACATGCAAGATTGTTGCATAGGTACACACACGGCAGTGTGATTTGCTGCCTTCCTCCCCCATCACCTATATCTGGCATTTCTCCCCATGCTATCTCTCCCCCACCTCCCCACCCCCCCACTGTCCCTCCCCTTTTTCCCCCCGACGGACCCCAGTGTGTGATGCCCCCTCCCTGTGTCCATGTGTTCTCATTGTTCAACACCCGCCTATGAGTGAGAACATGTGGTGTTTGATTTTCTGTTCTTGTGTCAGTTTGCTGAGAATGATGGTTTCCAGGTTCATCCACGTTCCTACAAAGGACACGAACTCATCATTTTTGATGGCTGCATAGTATTCCGTGGTGTATATGTGCCACATTTTCCCTGTCCAGTCTATCATCGATGGGCATTTGGGTTGGTTCCAGGTCTTTGCTATTGTAAACAGTGCTGCAATGAACATTCGTGTGCATGTGTCCTTATAGTAGAACGATTTATAATCTTTTGGATATATACTCAGTAATGGGATTGCTGGGTCAAATGGAATTTCTATTTCTAGGTCCTTGAGGAATCGCCACACTGTCTTCCACAATGGTTAAACTAATTTACACTCTGTGGGCTATTTTCTTAATCACCTTCTTCTGAATGCCAAAACCCTGTTACTTCCAAGATAACAGGAATTGAAAATCAAGCAATTCACTAATGCCAGATGTGATGGCAACTGATTTTAAAGAGAGAAACCATGTCAAAAACATATTACCTGGTAAGACTGCAGATTTCATGAAAAGGAGGTATGTGTTTCAGAGGTTACTCAGGAACTATTTGGAGCAGATAGCCGGAAATAAACTCAATGAACACAAGATAGGGATACTTCTGAAGGCTATGTGATTGAAATAAGATAAATGACTGAATGAGTAAAGAGTAAAGGAGGCCATGATTCTAGCACAAATTTAAGTAAATATTCCTGGGGTGGAGCTTTACAATTGCCTATATTGGATATCTTTATACAAGACAGACAGAAGTGCTGGGTTGGAGAGATCATAAATATACTCCTATAGGAAGAAAGGATAAAACAAATGTTCTTATCTTAAATGAATGAGCACACAGGGTTTGGAATAAAGTCTGTGGAGGTAGCATCATACAGAAACTCAAGAAGTACCATATCTGAAACAAATTAGATAGAAATGAACATGACAAAAGTGGCCTAATCAGGACAAAGACTCTAAAGTCAAAAAAGTATGTGAAGTATTTGAAAACATTATCTCATAAAATGTGAGAGTGGAAGGATGTCACATTTCTAAATTATTAATTTTATATAATGTGATTTTAATTATATGAAAGTAAACTAATGAATTAAGCATAAGTACACACTTCACTCTTTGCCTATATTTCTAATATATGCATATTCAAGTTGACATGAAGCCTTTTTTAAAACCTTCTTGTTGGAAAATTGAGGGCCACCCTATAACGGAGGGTACCTTACACATAGGCATATATGGTAATCTGCATCTCAGATAACTGACAGTGGCCAACAGTTAGCTTGTGAGTGAACAGAACTGCAGGCAGTTGTTGCAATACATTAGAATCCCTAAATTAAAATAACTGCCATCAAGCCAATTCTTATCTGTTAAAAATTCTTCATGATAGCTCTGTGATGTGTGAAACAGGGGTCCCATGTCCACTTCTGAGTTCAGCTATAGGTATATCGACAGTCCCCACATACACTGACAGTTTCCCACTTCCACCTGGCTCTGCCTCTCTGCTTCTCTGCTCAAGGGCTTTCTCTGGTGTCTCTGGAGCTTGCTCAGGCTAATATTAGTAGCCCTAAAGTACTAAGATTTAATATCCCTAGGGGAAATGGTGGGTAAATACCCCAGTTTCTCCGCTGCTTAGTGGACAATCCTAATATGCAGTCCACATAATACCAGCAGAGCCAAGCCTCAATTTCCCACAGTGGTAACATGTTCATTAGCTCGCTTCTTAATTGGCTTTCTTCCCTCTCCTGTCTTATTTTCTCCATTCTCTCACTTGTGCTTCTAGAGGTTGTCTCTCAAATAAACTATTCTGGACTCAAGTCCTTGTCTCATGCATTAACTGCTTTAGCATCATGTGGCAATTCCGTGTCCTCTTTGAAAAACAGCTACCTATTGCAGAACTCAAGATAAACAAGCTTTACCCTCATTCTTTAAACCTGAGTTACTTAAATCTTTGCAAATTTCTCATCCATCCCTCTCAGGACTTGATAATCCCTTACTAATGCAGAGAGCCATTCTGTGTTATACAGGATACCCAGATGAACAAAACAAAGTTCTAGCCTCAAGGACCTTATACTTGAGAATGGAACATGAAACAAGGAGGAAGAAAAGAAAGCAATATTTAAAGAAGATTCAGATCACAGAAGAGATGCAAGTTCCAAGGAGCAGAACTACTTCCAACTGACTAGTATTTCATCACTACCCAGAAAGAATCTCACTTTGTTTTGTAACTTTTTTTTTTTTTTTTTTTTTGAAATGGTGTCCTGCTCTTTAGCCTAGGCTGGGGTGCAGTGACGTAATCTAGGCTCACTGCAACCTCCGCCTCCCAGGTTCAAGCAATTTTCTTGCCTCAGCCTCCCAAGTAGCTGGGACTACAGGCATGCACCACCATGCCTGGCTAATTCTTGTAGTTTTAGTAGAGATGGGGTTTCACCACTTTGTCCAGGCTGGTCTCGAACTCATGACCTCAACTGATCTGCCTGACTCAGCCTCCCAAAGTGCTGGGATTACAGGCATAATTGTTTTCTAACTTAAATACAATTGATTGAGGACATTCATCTTTTTGTAAACCCAGCACTGATTCATAGGTCAGCCCAAATACAGTAGATGGCAATACAGTCTTATGGGCGACCAATTCAAAATGAAAGGCAAAGCATTTTATTGTGAATTTCCTAAGTAACTGCTCCATCTCTCAGGAGTGATATCATGTCCAAGTAAATCAAGGAAACCAATAAGGCTTCCCTGGTGTCTCCTGAGGATGCCAAACATATTCCCATCCAGTCCTTTCACTCTTGATATTCTCTCTGCCTAGAAGGCTCTTCCCCCAAATATCTGCAGGGCAGGGCTCACTACTTCATGGTTTTTTTGTTTTTTTGTTTCTCACACCGAGTCTCGCTCTGTTGCCAGGCTGGAGTGCAGTAGCTTGATCTCAGCTCACTGCAGCCTCTGCCTCCCAGGTTTAAGCAATTCTCCTACCTCAGCCTACTGAGTAGCTCGGACTATAGGCATGTGCTACCAAACCTGGCTAATTTTTTGTATTTTAGTAGAGATGGGGTTTCACCATGTTGGCCAGGATGGTCCTGATCTCCTGATCTCATGATCCACCCACCTTGGCCTCCCAAAGTGCTGAGATTACAGGCGTGAGCCACTGCACCTGGCCTACTTCATTTCTTTAAGTTCTTTCTGCTTAAGGTCTTCCCTGGCCATCCTATATAAAATAATGTCACTCCCCACCCACCCACTATCGTCAGTCTATTGCTTTCTCTGTTTTATTCTTCGTCATAGCACTTACTACCTGGCATATTATATAATTGCTTATTTATTTATTTTTAATCTCCTTCCACTAAAAGCTCTGTGATATTAAGAACATTTCCCACTTCTATATTTCTTGCACCTAGAATAGTTTCTGGCCCAGAGGAAGTGTTCAATGAGTATATGTTGAAGGAATGAATAAATTTCATCACTAAAACCTCAAAATCACCACTCATTATAATTCAATTTCCATAAACTCATCTGGAATCATGACATAATCCCATAACTCAAGAGTCTAAAGGATTCACAATCATTTTGTGAAAAATATAGGTTTTTTTTAAAAAATAAAGCTTCAAGGTATGTATCAGGTAAGAATAGTTTTAATTCTATCATAAACTTGTACAGGCCACAAAATGAAACTCATTCAATGTCCATTGTGTAAGAATGAAATCCTGAAATTTAAAATTTTAAATACTGTAGCTAGCTTGCTAAAAAAAAGGACTTTATTCATATATTCATGTGACAAATGTATACTGAATGCATATGATGGGTATGGTGTTGGGCGAGGTGCTATATTTGATTTTTCTTTTGAAAACTGACTTTACACGTCACTGTAAAGCCATATTCTGCCATTACAGATAGAAAAAGCTCATCCTTTAAAAAAAACACTTACGTTTTTCCCCATTGTTTTACTATAAACTTTTTAAAATTAACTCAGATCTCTGAGGGAGAATATTCACAGGAAATAGAAGTGGAGTCTTTTATTCAGATAATTTTAAAGGTAAACATTGTCCTCTTCTTACTGTATTTAAGGGAACGAAGAACCACTGTATTTAGCAACATTAAATGCTCACTATACAAAAATTACTTAAGTAGTTGTCAACTCCAATTATATAGCGCTAATTGGTTTCACTAGAAATTCATGCTCTCCAAACACATGAGGTCCTCATGGTTGGGTAATGATCTTTTATTCACTCCTAATTGACTCACCACTGTGTTTCCACAATGCACACAAGTCTTTGTCATTCTACTCCTGGCTTCAACCTGTCCATCTCTCTTTTGACTTTACTTAAAAGACTGTGGCCAAATTCCTTTCCTTCCACCTAAAAATTCCTATGCTTCTGTCTCAGAAGAATCCTTCCTTTGCTTTCATCTAGTATCCTCCCATCTTCTTGAAGACTTAATTTCCTCAACTGAGCCTCTCCCTTACATTTTCAATCTCTTTTTCCTTCAATGGATTGTTCTCCTCAGCTTACAAAGCGGGCTCAGGTCTTCCTATACTAAAAATACCACCTTGCCTCCACTACATCATTGTTTTGATATATCATACTCTCTCTCCTTCTCCCTTACCTCCCAACTTACTAAAAATGAAGTCTGTTTACACTGCTTTCCATTTCCTTTCCCCCACCTCTCCCTTCAACCCTTGCCCCCAGCTGCCACTTCCACCTACCACAAAGATAATCAAGGAAAGCCAGGAGTCAAATCCAATGGCTTTGCCTTGGTTGCACCCTCACCCATGGGATGTGTTATGTGAGTGACAGGGGCTCCCCCTTGCCCCTGCTGCTTCCATGACACTGTACTACACTACTTCCAAAATTTTTCTCCAGCTGCCCCTTGTTCAAGATGGTTCCTGTCCTCTTCTTTCCTTTTCCCCTCCAAAATACAGACATCCCTCAAGGATCCTATCCTTACCTTTGCTTCTTCTCTCTTCATTTTCTTTATCAATGATTCCTGGGACATCAAAATCGCTCCTAGGTAGATGACTTATAAATCTTGCAGCTCTAACCTCCCTCTGTATTCCAGTCCCTTAACTTGGACAAACCTGTCCTGCTCAAGAAGAAACTTCTCTCCTCTTCCTCATCCTCCATTATATCTTCTTTCTGAAATGACCCAACTGCTCTCTCAGCTAAGCCTGACAATGATCTTTGGCCTCCCTTTTCCCTTCCCCCATTTCCAGTGATGGTTCAAGCTCCTCAGATTATTCCTGCACATCATCTCTTAGGTGTGTTCCCTTTTCTCCCTCCCATCGCCTCTTCCCATCTTTCCCCTACTTTGACAACAGGGTCTATCTGGTCTCCCTCCTGCCAGTCTTTTCCCATGTTATTCCATCCAACATAATACTACAAAATTATTGCCCCAAAGCGCAGTTCTGATACTGTCAACACTTCTCCTCACAAATCTTCTATAGCTCCCCAGTCTTAATCAACAAAATCCACGCTCCTTAGCTTGGCGTACAAATTGCTCCACCACCTTGAACAAACCTCTCTTTCTTGCTTTATCCCTCATTACATCTCTTGGCATTCCTAGTGCTGCAGCCAAAGCATACCATTTTTTGTTCCCTGTGTAGGCATACACCTTCCACTGCCAGGCCTGCCTACACTGTTCCTCCCCCAAGCATGCCCTTCCTTCTCTGCCAACCCAAATGCCACCTTAATCACACCTCAGATGCTATCTCTCCCATGTAACCTTCCCTGATTCTTCAATCAGAAGTCATTTTGTACCCCGTGAACTCCAACAGCCCTGCAGGAATACTGCTTTTTCAGCACCTAACTATTTTTCACTATTTTTACATTTAGTAACACGTATCCCTCTTTCTCCTTCTACACCATGATCCACCTCTGGGCAGGATCTAAGACTTAGCATTCTTTCAATCTCCAACTCTTCTCTGCACTCCCTATTCCCTCTCCAAAGGTACAATGGGTCTGAATGCAGGAAGCAATTAACAAATACAGTGAGCTATGATCATACTACTATGCTCCAGGCTGGGTGACAGACGAAGATCCTATCTCAAAAAGATAAATAAAAATAAAAATGATCACATTTATGTTAGAAAGGAAATCACTGATTCCTGAGTCATCGATTGTGCTGCTGTATAATTTCTCTTTCTGTAAACAGTGCATTTACCTGGTAATTCCTAGTATTATTAAACTTTCTTGTGAGACATTTACATCTCTGGTCTTACTTACAAATATAAAAGATGATGACTTTTTTTTTAACCAAAACCTCTTAGAATGACCTTTAAATTTCATAAATAATTTTATCAGAAAGAGATATGGCATAACTAATAAGAGACTAAAGAACTAAGATTCAAAATTCATTTTTATAAATCAATCCTTAAATCTTGAATGAGAGCCAACAACCAACTTCACATTAAAATCTTAGAAGGCTTGACTTGAAGAACATGGGGAAATTTACAATGACAGCTTCACTAAAACCTAGTTTATATATCATTGAATAAGGTATATGGGAAGAAAAAAAGCATATGTGGATAGCCCTAGTTTTATTATTTTCAATGTAAAATGATCTGCTTTGCCCAAAAAACAAAGCAAAACAAAATTTTTAAAAAGAAATCTCTGGTGCTAACATGTTGTGTATTTACTTGTGTAGCCATGACTGCTATGGGCTTTTCAAAGAGGACGGGGGCAGCCAGTTTGTATTCCGACAGCTAGTGCAGTAGAATGTAAGGTGTTATGACTAAAATACGTCCTAAGCAGGTTAAGCTAGTCATACAACATTTTAATAAAGAAATGTCGAAATATTAAGTTTAAAGTGCACTCATACCTATGAATACCGCAGAAATACAGGCGAGGGGGGAATCACACTGCCATGGATACACATGAATATGCCATCTCCCTTCCTATCTCTACCCAACCCTACACACACCTATCTTTATCACGCAGAGACAATTAAATAGCCATAGACTCTGGATGCATTTCTGTGTCCTTGTTCCCACTGGGTGAGTTATTGCCAGCCTGACATTTTTCCCAAATTCCCTACTAGTGGGCCATATCACTAGGGACTTTACTGACCTGGGGACCCCAACACTGTGGGTCTTGGGAGATTTCAGTTTCCAAATGATACACCGCACCACCTAGCCATTGTGATAGCTGAGAGAGTGGATGTCACCAGCAGTAGAAATAAAGTATCCTGTTTCCTGAGAAAAACACCCTGGCTGTGTGATGCTGACCAAGTGGGCACCAAACATTTCTCCATGTGATATTTTTCTTCTTTTTTAAAGACTGCCCCCTGCCCTTCGCATCTCTCTATACACACCTCCAGAGTTCATTCTAAAAGAACCAACACAAAGACCATCCATCCTCTAGCCATAAGGTTTTCAGTGCTTAAATGTGGAAAGAGAAGGTCTAGCAGGCATTGAAAGTTGGGACAGGAAGAGGAATCTAATCATTCAACACCCTTCTTCAGGTCAGACAAGAGAAAAACAATAGAAACTGCAGAGTCAGAGAGTCCAAGACCCTTATGGAACAGGTGCTAAGCAGAGAAGTAGTATCACAGGATGGAAGCCCCCTTCAAAACCGGGTGTATCAGCAAGCTCAGAGTGTGTAACGGTTATCCTGTTTCCCTTCCATGTGCCTCAAAGCAACATGCTCACTTCCACATCCCCATGTCGTGAGGCCAGAGGAAGGGGAAGCGAGAATCCCTACACTGGGCCATGCACACGCAGGAGCAGACAGATTGTGCTCAGAGTTGCAGGGTCAAAATAACAAACACTGTCCCACAGTCTTAGCTGGTGACATCAAGTCAGGGCAGCGGCAGATCTCTGCGTTTGGGGCGCAGTTTGGGGAACGTGGATGGAACCACACGCGTACACACACATACACAGGATTTTACAAACCTGCCCCTACCCCACTGCCTCCCTCCACACTTGACACACCAAGTGCATCCTACCCACCTCACCGTTTCCATCATCACATTCTTTCTCCAGGAGAGTCAGCCCAGAGATGAAGGATCCTAGTGGGGGATTCCTGGAAATGCCACCCCCCAACACCTCCATCCGCCACCCCCATCCCCTCTGCTGTACCTTTTACACACACACTCACACACTCACTCCTGCCATGACTGTCATCAGGCCCGCCTGCTGCGCCCGCAGCCCGGCATCTCAGCGGGCACTGGACACCAGGTGTCTCACCCGCAACGCTGCCTTCCCCAGCCTCGCTGGCTGATGGTTCCAGGCACTGCCCCCTGGATGTCGCCTGCTGCCCCCGCTCCTCTGCACTATTGTTCCAGGCAGCCCCTCTCGCGCCCAGGGGCGCCCTTCGGCGAGGAGCCGGGCTCCGTCGGGGGTCGCGTCAGTGCCGGGCACCCCGCTCTCCCCTACCCCTTTCTGGCTGTGGTACCTTGCCTGACAGCTGGGTCCGCGGGCCCGCGGGAGCAGGCGGCGCTAGTGACAGCGCTGGTGCCAAGCCTGGGAATAAAGCTCCGCTCCAGCCGCTGCTACTTCCAGCGCCACCATCTTTCTCCCGCCGCCGCTGCCGCCGCTGCCGCCGCCGCCGCCGCCGCCGCCTCCGGGACCGCAGCCGCCCTCGCCCAGCTCCGACTCCGCAGCCGCCGCTCGGACCCCTACGGTCCCGCGGCCCCACCCCCTTTCCCCACCCTCCCTCCCGCCCGCCCTCCAGCTCGCTCGCTCGCCCCTCGTGACGCGCGCCGGGGCCGGGCGGGCCTGAGGGAGGGCGCGGGGGAGCGCGTGCGCGCGCGCCGCCTGCTAGTAGCGCCCCTGCCTCCCACGCCCACTCGGGTGCGCGCGCGGCCTGCCGGCACGAGGCGGCGCCGGCGGTGGCGTCCTCTGTGGGCCGCGGGCCTCAGCGCCCCTGCCCCAGCGCCGGTGGACGTGCGGGACATCCGCTCCTCTCGCCGCCCCTCGTGTCCGGGTTCCGAGGGCCCGCCCTGCCTGTGTTCCACAGCCATATCCTCTGGCTCCCGGCTGGACGCACGGAGTGGAAAGTGCGGCTGCAATTCTGAGGGGAACTGTCGGGGCCCTCCACGCTCCTCGGTGGCAGCCCAAGGGTCCCCGGTTTCCTAGCCAGCAGCTGTGGCCAACCTCTGCGCGTGGCCAACCACGAAGCCAGGATGCTGCGTCGACTCCTGCAAGGTGTTCTCTCCTGAGTTACTCCCGAGCTTTCCCGCTTCTCAGGCCCTTTAGGTACCGCCCGCGCTTCAAATGCGGAGATTGACGGCGTCTCCAGAAAGCGCCGCAGTCCTGCGAGTTCCCCGCCAGGGGGAGAGCCGAGCGGGCTTGGGCTTGAGCGAGGCGGGCTGGGTTGCAGTCCTCCAGGGAAAATGCCCAGTCCCGCCAGGGACAGCGGAGAGCCTCCGGATTGTGAAGCCGGGGAAGGCTTGGCGTGGTTTTCCTACCCGCTCCTCATTTCTGGTTGATCTGAACTTAGAGTGTTTTGAGCCTGGCACAGGCCATCCGCCCTAGATATGGCTCGTAGCTGGAGAGGGAGGCCACCCTTTGCAACAGGGACCAGGTAGCAGGTGCTGTGCATTAACGAAAAGCTGTGTGCTAGACAGGCCCCGGGAGGCCTGGGCTCTGGCGCCAGCCCCACCTGTAATTGGCATTGCAATAACTAAATCATTCCCCCCTCTTAGAGAGACAGATTTTTCCATAACAATGTTATAATGTAAAAAGCCTTGTAGTTTGTAAAACCCTCTCCAGCGATATATTCTCCTCCAGTAAAATGAAGATAAGCGCTGGTTATCCAGATCCCTTGGGAAATGCATCTTTTACCACACCGTGTTTCCATATTATTTTAGACACAACGTCTCCAGAGGAGTCTGGGGGGGGTAGCCTAAAGCATTCTGAAAGCCTTGTTTTAGCTTTAAAATTCATATGAATTTTGCATTGCACTCTGAAATTTTTTTTTTTTTGCTTTAATAAAACAATAGCTACCTTCTTAAAAAGATCTTTTAGTAAAATTTAAAATTATATGCTAGGAAGATGTATGCTTGTCCTGTGACGTTACTTACTCATTTTTTCCAGTAAATACTTATGTGGCATATGTACGAGCCAGATACGGTCCTTTTTCACCAGAGCTCACAGTATGCTGATGGAAATAGGTATTAAACAATCAGGCTGGCCAGGCGCGGTGGCTCACGCCTGTAATCTCAGCACTTTGGGAGGCCGAGTCTGGTGGATCACTTGAGGCCAAAACTTCGAGACCAGTCTGGCAAACATGGCAAAACCCTGTCCCTACTAAAAATACAAAAATTAGCCGAGCGTGGTGGTGCACGCCTGTAATCCAAGCTACTCGGAGGCTGAGACAGGAGAATCACTTGAACTCGGCAGGCGGAGGTTGCAGTGAGCAACCGCGCTACTGCACTCCAGCCTTGGTGTCTCAAAAACCAAACAAACAAAAAAAACAAAACAATCAGACTAAGTGCAACTGTGATAAATTCTCAACTGCAAAGGCGCTAAGGTGCACAGGAAAACCTAATCTAGACTCCAGGACTAGGTAAGGCTTTCTAAGGAAATGACATTTCACATTCCCCAGGAGAGGCAGCAGTGAGACACTTCCAGGTAAAAGGAAGGAAATGTGGAAAAGGCCGGAGCAGGTGGGGCCGAAGTGAGATGAGGCTGGAGAGGCAGGCAGCAGTCAGAACCTCAGGAGACCTTGTGAACTGTTTTTAAATAATAATTTTTTCTTATGAGCCTGGAAAGTCACTGAAGGGTTGCCAAGAGTTGGGAGCCAGCAAGCAGGATCACATTCCTGAAAGATCGCTGAGGTGGCTTGTGAGGAACTGATTCACGGAGGGTCAAGATCCAGTGCTGAGAGAGTCTGAGTTTATCGTACTTGGTGAGTGTTTAGGGTTTTCTGTTTTTGCACTGACTGCTCTTTTGATTGTTTTTAATTCTTGCCTCTGTTTTCCTGTGTACCCATCTCCAGGGCTTTCAAAGTGCTTCTCTGTAATATTTTCTATTTTGTTACCTTTAATCCACTGTGATTTTAGGAAGAAAATTAACCTTGTTAGAATTTCAGATTAAATAAGAGAATATAGGTTCTGTGCATATACTTGTTGCTATTTGGTTTGCTATCTCAAGAGATCTTTCTGCTTATTTTCTATCTTTTGTGTTGCATTTCCAGTTAGACTAGGTTCTTAGATGCATGAATGAGAGTTACATTATTTCTTTAATAATATCCTCGAATCTACGTCACAGGATTTTTGTGTAAAGAAAGTATGTGAAATTTTTCTCCGAAGTATTAAGTGCCATATAAAGGAAAGTAATAGGTAGCTTGGAGACCTCCAAAACTAATTCATTACCAAATGTTCATATGTGGAAATCCCCCTCTCTCCCCTACACTCATGAAAAACACATATTCCTATTTCTTCTGGACAGCATGAATCATTGTCTTAAGTGCTCTTGTTACTCGGTGCCTTGGCTGCTGGCAAGAAACTCAGAGCCAAATTTTCAGATCATTGTAGGAAATGAGTGATCCATATGGCATGTAGATCTATGTCTTAATATTTCCTATGGCATGGTCTCTGTTCACTGCAACCTCTGCCTCCCAGATTCAAGCAATTATCCTGCCCCATCCTCCGAAGTAGCTGGGATTACAGGCATGTGCCAGCACGTTTGGCTAATTTTTTTTTCTTTTTTTTTGGTATTTAGTAGAGACAGATTTCACCACGTTAGTCAGGCTGGTCTTGAACTCCTGACCTCAGGTGATCCACCCACCTCGGCCTCCCAAAGTGCTAGGATTACAGGCATGTGCCACCATGCCTGGCCCTGTTCTATTCTATCTATAGATTTCCTGTGCTTGCTTTATTGATGTTTTTCTTTTTAGGAGATCTCTTATAAGGCACTCCAAATATTTGTATCCACCTTCTCCTGTTAACAAGTGTCAAAACAAAAAACAAACAAACAAAATACATGGAATACTATGCAGCCATTAAAAAGGATGAGTTCATGTCCTTTACAGGGACATGGATGAAACTGGAAACCATCATTCTCAGCAAACTGACACAAGAACAGAAAACTAAATACTGCATGTTCTCACTCATAAGTGATTGTTGAACAATGAGAACACACAGACACAAAGAGGAGAACATCACACACCGGGGCCTAGGGGGAATGGGGATCTAGGAGAGGAATAGCAGTGGGTAGGGGGATTGGGTTGGGATAGCATTAGGAGAAATACCTAATGTAGATGACGGGGCAATGGATGCAGCAAACCACCACCATGGCATGTGCATACCTATGTAATAAAGCTGTATGATCTGCACACATACCCCAGAATTTAAAGTATAATTAAAAAAAAGTTTTATGTGAAAAAAAAAAATAGTGGACGTGGTGGCAAATGCCTGTAGTCCTAGCTACTTGGGAGGCTAATATGGGAAGATTGGTTTAATCTAGGAGGTTGGGGCTGCAGTAAGCTATAATCATGCCACAGCACTTCTGCCTGGGTGATAGAGCAAGACCATGTCACTAAAAATAAAACAAAACACTGGCAACCTGCCAACCATTGAAACAGGTAACAATAGTATAGACACTGTGCCAGGTGACTTGTGTTTAAAGCCTTAACCACCACTGCATGTGCACCTAAAGTCTCTGTGCATGCCAGTTTAAAACCTCATATTAATGGCAAACTTAAGCATATCTCCCAATGGCTCATAGATAATTGCCTTTAGTTTAATCTTTGAGGTCCCAAACTCCATCAGCCTATACTATACCTACAAATACAGGGGTTTCTGACTTATGATAGTTTGACTTTGAAGTTTTTGACTTTACTTTTGGGCTTATCAGGGTATTAAATTGTTTTTGTTGTTGTTGTTTGAGTCACAGTCTTACTCTGTCGCCCAGCTTGGAGCACCCGGCCTTAAATGGATTTTTGGCTTATGTAACCCCATCATAAGTCAAGGAGTGTCTGTATATCTTACTGTCAGAAGCACTGTTTGTCTTTGAAAAGCGATTCAAGAACTTTTATTTGTTTAGGGTTCTTTTTGTCAACAAACAATTGAAGATTCCGTGATTCACTAAATCCATTCAAACTCCGCAAGAGTGTGACCATATATATCTTCCAGCTTTTCATATGGTTCTGGACAGCTGAAACTGGACATCCTTCTTCTGATGTAAGTTCATACTTTTCCTTGATTTCAAGTTCTTTAGTGATTACTTTCTTTCTGTCTCAGTCCTTGAGCTTATGAGCTGAGGTTGTATGTAAGACAAGTATAGAACAACCTTTGGTAATCTGGTTTCTCTCAAGGAGTTCAGTTCTACTAATATTTAGTAATCCAGTATAATTTCTAACATATTGTATAGCCATTTTTGTTACAGCATTTAAAATGTACAAAAGAAATATACAATTATGAGATATATGTATCATAAACTTCAATAAATTTGCTTGTATATGCTGATTCTTATTTCATCAGCTTTTTCTCTGGGCATAAACTCTGTCCAGAGAAATAATGCCCTTCTTTTCTTTTTTATTCCCCAAACAGATCAGGCTCCTTCTTTTTTTCTCCCACTGTGCCCTTTAATGACTCCAACCAGAATTTTGTACTATGTGTTTATCTGATACATAGGAAGACATTCTGGTGCCACATATGGTAATTCTACCTCTGAAAATGAAGTTTTTGAGTAAATAGTATCATGGGAACAAATTGCCTTTTAAAAATGGTTCCCATTCTCTGAACCATACTCCATGGGTGGGGCTTGGATTACACTGACTAACTTAAGCCAATCAGCTCCCAGTCCTGGTGCTGGGTCGATGCGCTCCAAACCACATGGTTGACTGAGGATAGAGTAAGATCTGGGGACCACAAAAAGGGTGAAATCGAAAGAGGGAAACAAAAACATCACCTTCCCTGTTCATCTCACGCTTATAATAGTGAAAAACTATAAACCGATAATAGTTTTTCACTATTATAATTATGTTAATTTACTATTAATGTAAATGTACAGCAATAAGGAAAGTGGTATATAGATAAGTATGACTGTACAGTGGAATACTATGCAGCCTTTAAAGATACCATATGCACAGATTTTTTAATAACATGGAAAGAGTTAATTTCACATCTCAATGAAAAAACCTGGATACAAAATTGTGTAGATGAATGGCCACAACTTTAAAACATGCACAGAAAAAAATGCATCAAAATGTGAATAGTAGCTTACTCAAGTAATAGGGTTATTTTCTTCTTTCTATGTTTTGGTAGTTTACATTTTTTAAACCAATGTATATAGGACCTTAATTTGAAAAATAGTAATACTAAGAATGTGGCTGTAAACATTAATACCTCTTATCACCAGATGCCATAAAAATAACTATTGGGTCACTTTGCATTTCTAAAGCATTTTTTTCCAAATTTGATTTATCCTTCAATACTTATTTAAACGCCACATACTTTAAGAAAATGTCTTTAGATTAATGTTGCTCTCATTGAAATACCTTATTTTCAGAGCATTCGTTTGTAGCACTAGGAGCCTCACAGCCTCTGTGGAATGTTAGGATAGAAATAGATTTTAAAAATTGATTAAATCGGTTGCTCATTCTGTTTAACACTTGCTTATATACTTAGTTGTTTCCAAATTTATTTAGGCAGTAAAGTACTTAAATATGATGGTCATCTGATAGGAACACTATAAAATATTGACATATTTAATTCATCCCATTAACCAGGCACAATTTTATCAGAAGAAAATATGACTATGTGTTTCTTTTTTTTTTTTTTTTTTTTTTTTTGAGACAGAGTCTCACTCAGTCACCAGGCGCCAGGCTGGAGTGCAGTGGCACGACCTTGGCTCACTGCAACCTCCGCTGCCCGGGTTCAAGCATTCTCCTGCCTCAGCCTCCCGAGTAGCTGGGACTACAGGTGCGCGCCACCACGCCCAGCTAATTTTTTTGTATTTTTAGTAGAGACGGGGTTTCACCATGTTGACCAGGACGGTCTCGATCTCTTGACCTCGTGATCCGCCCGCCTCGGCCTCCCAAAGTGCTGGGATTACAGGCGTGAGCCACCGCGCCCGGCCGACTATGTGTTTCTATATAAAATGTCCCATTACAATTAGGAGTATATTTTCTTGAAAATAAGAAGCTGTGAAATTAAGTGCTCAGCAATTTCAGAATTTTTCTTTTAATATGTGTTTGCTACAGATTTATATCTTTTTGCCATCTTATTAGTAAATCAAATGGTAGTAAATACCAATGACTTAAGGAAGCTAAGGTAAGAACGTAAAATTGAGAAAATTTCAATATTTTTCTTTTCCAGTTTGTAGACAAAAATTATATATACATGCATATATATGTGTGTGTGTGTGTTATATATATATATATATATATATATATAATCATTATTCATTTTTGGCAGGAGTCCACTTTTGTGTTATTTCTAGAATGGCACTGACATTAAGGCACATGATTTAAAATCACTGCTCTATTTTTGTTTTCTGTTAGGCATTTCGTTCCATGTATGTTGGTATCACCTCTCCAAGTTGTTTGTGAACGCTGAAAGATCAGTGACCAAATGTCAACTACATTCTCTTGGTATTTCCTACACTAAATACCTAGCATATTATAGAATACCTAGGAAGAACTCATCAAATATTTGTTGGCTGACTAATTAATAGACACTCGTTGGGGGTTACAGTTTGTACTGAATGCCTGTAACTTTTCCATCATAGTAAAGTCAAAAAGTCAGAAGTTGAACCATAATATGTTGTGGACTGTCTGTACTCACTAGCTATCTTTCCAATTATTCCAGTTAGGGTATTCAGGAAGATTACCTAAATAATTTGCCATTAAACTGATTTCCTTTTCATTTGCTACTATTTTTATTAGTATCCAGTAGTGTCTGAAAAAAGTTATAGATGTGTCCACTAACTCAAAAATAAACAGCCCGGGTAAAGTTTTAAGAGTATATAAAATCAGTATCAGCAATTTTATCAGCTCTTTATCTCCTCTGTCAGCCAAGGAAATTTTTTCCTTCTTTCCTCTGTCTCTCTAACACACACACACACACACACACACACACACACACACACACACACACTATAAGTGTTATCCTTAAAATTCTATTTCATTAAAGCACTACTTCTTGAGAATTTTTTTCCATGTGCTTGTACAATATCAGCATTCAAGAGGAGCAATAACAATATAATTAACAGTCATGACTATATTTAACATTTCCAGTAGGTAATACTATTTTTAAAAGCCACCAAATATTTAGATCTTCATTCCACAAACTTTATTAATCTACTAATAAGTGCTAGCTATGTGGTAGGCATTTGAAAGTCCAAGCCAAATATCACAAGCTCTATCTTCAAGAACTTGTCTACTTTAAGAAAAATCAGACAGAATTATAAACAAATAACTCCAGTGAAGTGTACTGACTGGGATAAAGACACACAAATGAGGGCCTGGCTAAATGGTGTTTTTGTGTTATCTGTTTGCTTTTCTAAATACCTGTGTTTCAGGAAATTATATCAATTCTCAATCTTCTAGAAGTCAAGTCTGTAGTTAAATGAGCAGGTTTTCTTCCTTAAAAGGAATTTTGTTTCCTAACTGTAAAAAATATTATGATCACCGAGATTTGATGGTTTCCATTTAACCAGAAGGCTGTGAGTTTCTCCCAGGTGAGAAATAGGTGTATTTGAAAACACTATGGGCAGACAAATGTGTCCGCTTCTAGAGAAAGGATAGAGATCATCTTCCTAAATGAATTAAAACTTTTGAAAGTTCAAAAGAAATGACTTTAGGTCTTTGACATTTTCTATCAAACAGAAAACTGACTTTTAAAAAGGAACATTAGTCAGTATAAACTGTTAAAAAAATCCACATTTTCTACTTTTATTTTATTCCTCAGAGAAACTCATCCTTCTTCTGCCTTCTACCTCAAACTCATATCTTTTTATTAAATCTGACTGTGGAGATGCTTCTAAGTTAGGTCAGTTGTGCTATGGATTGAATTTTGAGAGCACATATTAATTTCAGCATTCACACAGCCGAGCATTGCTAAATTGAATAGGCTGTGGTTATGGGAACTGCAGGAACTGAGATGGAACCAAGAAATCTGTTACTGGAGAAACCTTCTGTGTGTGGACAGATTTTAAGTCACTCTTAATAAGGTCTGATAGGTTAAGGAATAATATGTTGTGGGATTCCAAAAGCAGCTTTTCACCCTTCCTTGCCATTTGGGAATAATTTTCATCCCACACTGCTGCGAACCTATCAAGAAAATGGAATTTAAATGGGTCTCAGTGAGCTGTGTAGCATACATCTGAAACTTGTGCAACAATAAAATTCTTTTGCCAAGCAGATAGTTAAGGCTGTATTAGTAGCATGCTTCTCAAAGAGCATCAAGTATGCATTTTAATTCTATTTGCATAGGACAAAGAATAATCCCTTAGGCTTCTGTATAGTCTGCTAAAAAAAAGGGTGGGGAGGTTGAGAGATTTCAGCTATTTTTTCTCTTGATCAGCGTTGAATCTTAATATAATAGGAAGTAAAGTTTTTCCCAAGTTGTTCCGTGGATCACTAGTTCTGGAGGAAGACAGTAGTTATCAAGTGGAAGAAAAAAAGTTTCAGGATCAAATACATCTGGAGAACTCTGGAGTAAGCTAAATCGTACACGTTTTTGTTTTTGCTTTTAAATTGCAGGGCTTCTAGGAGCCTTTAATTGTAAATTTCCAGGAGGGGAAGAGAGATGATGGAACTACCAAACTTCTGGTGTTCCTTTTGCAAGAAATCTTTTGAGGGACAGGCAAGGCTATATGACTTCTGTGGGTCCCTTGTTCCATAAACAAATATTAAAGATTGTATTTTATAAGTGGGTTGGTATAAAGATGAATATATTAATAGTCTATAATAAAACATTTTATTGGACCTAAAAGTTCATTTTCTTTTGCTTCTGATTTTAAAGGAAATTAAAGCATTTTCATGGGCCCCTGCAAATATTGTGCCTAGGCAATGTACCTACTCTGTCTAATAGGTAAGTTGACCCTGGGTGTAGGAGTTACACAGGAGGAATGGGTCACTACAGTAAACCCACAAAATGTAATCTAGAAGCACACTATGGCATTTCAGCTGAAGTACTGAGATTGTGGCTGCAGGGTCACTTCTTTTCTTCATGTGATGGTCACTGAAGAAAGCAGTCTAACACACACACACACACACACACACACACACACACACACACACATACACAGTGGCAAAAAGTAGACTGTGGCAAATCTCCATGTTATTGGTTCTATGTGAGCTCTACTTATTCAGTATGTTCCCTTAAGCTAAAATATTGCATCTATTTTTAGTGTTTTCCATGTAAATCTATACCAGGTTAGGTGAACTGGCTGGAAAAGGAGATTCTTAGTTACTCATTTCTACCCATGAATCTAAACATTCATTCATGCTCCATCTTTAAGAGGAAAATTTCCATACCTGAAACTGACATCACCGATCTTTATTATGGACAAGACTTTGAATTCATGGTTGTATTATTTTGTCACAGTGAACTGGCTAGGGATATTGAGAGATGAGCATTATTAATCCTTCTTTGACAAGCAAATTCAGGGTAAGAAGCTGTGGGGTAATACTCGCAGTGGGTTGGGCATGATACCAAATTTGACCTTTGGCCATGTTAACCAAATTTCCAAAGACTGATGATGCATCGTGAAAGATAAATTAGTAAAAGGGAAATGATATAGTTTGGATATTTGTCCCTGCCCAAATCTCGTGGTGAAATGTAATCCCCAGTGTTGGAGGTAGAGCCTGGTGGGAGGTGTTGGGTCATGGGAGCAGATGCCTCATGGCTTGGTGCTGTCCTTATGATAGCGAGTTCTCGTAAGATCTGGTTGTTGTAAGTGTAGCACCTCCCCTCTCATTCTCTCTCTGTCTTTACTTTCTGCCATGAGTAAAAGCTTCCTGAGGCTACCTCAGAAGCAGATGCTGGCACCATGCTTCCTATACAACCTGAAGAACTGTGAGCCAGGTAAACATCTTTTCTTATAAATTACTCAGTCTCGGCCGGGCGGGGTGACTCATGCCTGTAATCCCAGCACTTTGGGAGGCTGAGGCTGACTGATCACGAGGTCAGGAGATCAAGACCATCCTGGCCAACATGGTGAGACCCCGTTTTTACTAAAAGTACAAAAAATTTAGCTGGGCGTGGCGGTGCACACCTGTAATCCCAGCTACTCGGGAGGCTGAGGTAGGAAAATTGTTTGAACCTGGGAGGCAGAGGCTGCAGTGAGAATGAGATTGGGTCACTGCACTCAAGCCTGAGCAACAGAGTGAGACTCCATCTCAAAATAATAATAACAATAATAACCCAGTCTCAAGTATTTATAGCAATGCAAAAACGGCCTAATACAGGAAGTTTCCATATAGTCTAGGGATGTTCAACTTAGAATGGTATTATTTGGTTTCTCTACTGAGAGTACATTCACTCAAAAATAAATTGCCATTTTCTGGCTCAGGAGCAGAGGTAAATGAATTCTAGTGATCTACCAGGTATACAGCAGAATTTAGTACATCATAAATATGGTAGAAATTAGTGTGGAAAAGATGGATTATTTAATAAATGGTAGTAGGCCTACTGGACTAGCCATTTGTGAAAAAGTTAGCTGAATCTCTATCTCACCCCTTACCTCCAAATGAGTTCCAAATGCTTCAACAGTAAAAATGTAAAATAACGAAATCATAAAAATACTTGAAGTAAACAAAATAATGAATATTATTTATATTCTTTTGTTTTTGTTTTGAGACGGCATCTCACTCTGTCGCTAGGCTGGAGTGCAGTAGCACGATCTTGGCTCACTGCAACATCTGCCTCCCAAGTTCAAGCGATTCTCTTGCCTCAGCCTCCCGAGTAGCGGGGACTACAGGTGTGCACCACCACACCCAGCTAATTTTGTATTTTTAGTAAAGATGGAGTTTCACCATATTGGCCAGGTTGGTCTTGATTTCTTGACCTCATGATCCACCCGCCTCAGCCTCCCAAAGTGCTAGGATTATAGGCTGAGCCACTGGGCCAGCCTATTTATAATCTCGAAGCAGAGAAGGCCTTTCTAAGCATGATATGAACCCAGAATTACAAAAAAAAAACTGATAAATATAACTACATTCAAATTTAAAAATGTCTATACCACAAATGGAAACAAAAAGAATTAAAAGAAGAATTTTTTAATTGTGCATGTAACACATAATTCAAAGCTACATGCCCTTATCTAAAAAGAGCTTTTACAAACGAGCAAGAAAAGATAATTGACTAGAAATACAGACAAGGGACAAAGGCCAATTCCTAGAAGAAAAACAAATCAACAACAGACCTAGGAAAAGATTTAAATATTTCTAATAATTATAGAACAAAAAAAACAAAAAAACAAAAAAACAAACAAACCAAGGCAATATATTTCACCTCTTAGATTGGCCTAAACAAGACATAAAACAAAATGTAGTAATATGCTACATTGATGAGGATGTGAGGAAACAGACATTCTTATTACAGAGTAGTGAGAATAACAACATTGTAAATGCCTGCTTAGCAAAAAGCTTTTTCCCAGAAATTCCATTTCTAGGAATTATCATACAGAATTATTTTAGTGATACGTGTTTATTGTAAAATATTGACACATTTTAGACTTTTTATTATGCAAGTGCACAAAGACATATATATATATATATATTCAGTGTAGCATTGTTGGTAATAATGAGGAATTGCTAACCAAAATGATTATCAATTAGGAATTGGTTGAACAAATTTTAGTATACCAAAAAAGGAATATTATAAAACATTAAAACAAGTGTGAGGAGCCCATGTGTTCATACAAGGGAAATTGTGTACAATATACTGTTTTTTGTTAGTTTTTGTGTGTTTTATGTTTATTTGTTTGCTTGTTTTTGAGATGGAGTCTTACTCTGTTGCCCAGGCTGCAGTGCAGTGGGCTGACTGCAACCTCTGCCTCCCAGGCTTAAGCAGTTCTCCTGCCTCAGCCTCATGAGTAGCTGGGACTACAGGTGTGCACCACCATGTCTGGCTAACTTTTATATTTTTAGTAGAGATGGGGTGTCGTCATGTTGGCCAAACTGGTCTCAAACTCCTGACCTCAGGTAATCTGCCTGCCTAGGCCTCCCAAAGTGAATTACAGGTGTGAACCATGGCACCAGGCCATCTACAATATACTGTTAACTGAAAACTCAAGTTACAAAACAGTTTGTTTAGATTGATCCCATTGTTAACTTAAACATATTAAATATTCATCCAAAAAATTTGGAGTAACATATGGCAAACTGCAATAGTGGCACACTCTCCATCACAAATACCTATAACATTTGAAACTTTTATAATAAGCATTTATTATTCTTATATTCAAAAAAAGTCATTAAAAATTTTAAAGCATTTTTAAAAATGACCATTTAGAAATTTTAGTAGAATTATATTTTTCCTAAAGGTGTTTTTTCTCTCTCAGGCCCAATTAAGCACTGGATTTCTTGAGGCATTGAAACATATACCAAGAGAGTTTGTGGTCCATCAGCTTTTTTCCCATGTATCTGTCCTCTCTAAGACTGCTAGTATCAGATGGAATTGGGATCATAATCACTCTTGGCTTAAAAACTCATCTAGAGTACCTTTATTAAAATCAGAAACCTGAACTCTATGATTAGCATGAGATTTCTCTGCTGCTGTTGACTTAGTAGCAGTTGTTAACATTATATAATCATAAAAAAGATGAACTAACAATTCTTCTTACAGAAATTTTGGTAAATGTAAAAGAATTAAAAGAACAAAATTACTCGTAGCTCCTCCACTCAAAGCAACTACTTACTGTTAGCATGTAACATTTTTAACATTCTAAAAATTCCTTTTTCCATGTCTCCAGTTTTACAAATATGTGATCATATTCTGTAAACAATTCTGCATCTTGCTTTCATTATTTGGCACATTTAATCACATTATTTTAGAAATTTATCTGTAAACATCTTAATGATTAATATTTAATAATTTAATAGCCTTCTGAGAAGCTTGACATTTAAGTAGTTTCCAATTTTTCATGAATATAGGAAATTGTTGATGAACATCTTTGTGCATAAAGCTGTTTTCCATGTTTTCCCTTAGGGAGGTTACTTAGAAGTGGTACTGCTATTCAAGAATGCTAGACTCTTGATACAAATGGCTAAATTGCTTGTTCTAACTTACACTCCTACCGTAATGAGAAAGGGTACCTATTTCATTATACCTATTATTCATTTGATATTATCAGTAAAAACAAACCCAAAATTTGGTAGGTATAAATCGAAGGCTTTTTTAAAAATTTGCATTTCTTTTCTACAGTACTGAATATTTTTCTCCCACATCTGTTACATTTTTTTCCTTTGGTCAGTGTGAGTGTGTGTTTGTGCATGTACTTTCTGTTCATGTCTTTTACTCATTCATCTACTGGGTAAAAGAGTTTTTACAGCTTATCAAGTTGCAAGAATTCTTCACATGGTCAAGATATTCATATATATATATATATTTAATTTTGAAGTAATCCCAAACTTAAGGAAATGTTGTAAGTATAATATAAAGAACTACAAAAATCATTTTTATCTGCAACATTTTCTGCAAATGTTGCCTCCAGTTACAGTTTTCCTTTTAATTGTTAAGATTTTGTTTTAAATTTAGCCTTAACATATGAGTTTATTGGGCATTTTTAATCACAGTTATTTAATCCTTTCTAAGATACATAGTCTTCTCCTGTAGGGAAATTCAATATTCAATTCTATTTTTGTTGAAATCTTTTTAAATAATTTGACTTATTTTATATATCCTTTCAGTCCATTCAAAAATGAAAGATGAGACTCTAATTTTTTTCCAAAATATTTAACAGTAACTGTTTCCCAAAAATTTTATTGAATAGTCTTTTGTTACTGGTTTTTAATGTGCCATTGATCACATATTAAATTCTTCTATACAGTGCTCATTTTGCAGATGTATCTGCCTACTCCCACATCTATACTATAGTTCTTGAATTATTATAGCTTTAGACATAGCTATTCTCCACTGATACAGTCACTTATTTATTTTTCCAAATTTTATAATTGTGTTGTAAAGAAAATGTGGCTTTCATTGGCATTGAGTTATGCAAATAAGAATTTGCTCTCTCATTGAAGAATGTAATATCTCTTCTTTTGCACCTTTCAGCAGTTTTGTGGTTTTCTTTACATAGGTCCTTTATGTTTCCTAGGATATTAGGTTATATTGTGGACCGAATCTCTTCCCCTTGCATTTTATTATGTTTTGTAACTAATTTTTGCTACTATATTAAGAACATGCAAAAATGTTATAGAACAAACAAACAAAAATCATTTACCCTTACAAAATAGAGAGAGAATGCCTAGCTTTAATTTATGTTACCTCTGGGTACACTCACTCTCTTCAAGGTAACACATGTGTAAAATGTACCTCTGGACAACTGAGTAGGTTAACTTGCATGGGATTGTTACTTTACGTTTTGTAAGTATTGGGTAAGCCTTCAATAATTATTAACTTTGTTCCAGAATAACTCATCCAATATACCTCTATTGTAGCAATAATCAGACAGAAGAATCAGTTGTCTTCAAAGCCACTCTTGGTTTGAGGTAACAAAATCATAGTGTCTACACATAAACTAATGCTTGTCTTGCTTTTTCTTTGATTTTATCTATTCAATTCAGCTCATCCCAAAATCATACATTTCTTTAAAAACAAGCTGAAAATCAAACCTGTCTTATTCGTGATGGAAAATTCAGTTGTCTGTCAAGGGGTCATTTCTTCTGAGTCTAACTCTTGTAGCAGTACAGTATGGCTAGGTTCAGTATGTTAGAACAGTATGGGTGGGTTGTTCAGTGAAGCTAGGCTGTATGCATGCAGCTGGCCCAGAACTAGTTCCCATCTGTAGAATCATAAACCAGAGCACAAAAATCAATAACAGTCTAACATTATCCCTGGAGATTTCTCCTCATGGGAGTAAAGAGTACAATGGAGACCTGAGGTGAACTAGTCATGCCTAAAAGCCATCTGCTTCCTACTTCATCAAACAGTGTCCGGGAAAGCTACATGTAGAGTTTTGAAGGGTGGCCAGTGGAAGAAACAACAAGATTTTTCTATTTTCCAATATTTGCTAGAGTTAACATCTCTGTCAATTTAGATCTGTTAATAAGTAAATTCACCAGGAAAAATCTATCAATCTTGATGAATAAGTATATTTTCTCTTTGTTTTATTGTACTGTTAGATGAAACTTTACCAAATGTATTGGCAAATTAAATTCTTAGGAATATTAAAGACATTCCCATCAGATTTCAGAATTAAATGTTCCTTTGGCCAATTTCACAAGATTTTAAATTTTTAGAGAATATTTTAATAGTTCTCTTAAATCGAGTTCCAAGTTTTCCACAGTCTACATTGAAAATTCAACATTTTCCGCTATTTAAGACTATATTATGTGGACAAATTTATGTATTACAATGTTAAGTGAAGACAAGCAAAATCAAATATTTTGTATTTATATTTATTTTTATGTAATAAAATGTGCTAAAAATCATATTCGTGCACAAAAGTGATAGTAATTGTTAAGATTGTGGCAATTCAAGTGATTTGTTCTTTTCTGTTTTTCAAATGTTTAATGTTATGCTACCTCCAAAATTAAATAAATGTGACGTTTACATATTTTATTATTGATTTAATCTTTAAAAACTAGCACTAAGGAAGAACAATATTCTTATAATCTTTCACTATACTTAATGTTCAACAGAGTTCACATTAGGGCCATATGATGAAAATAAACAGATTAAGAAGTTACCTTAAAATACTTTCAATTTTATTAATGTTGCCAATTATTACTATTCTATTACGCACAGATGAGATAGTCTTATTATTTAATATAAAATTCCAATGTAGTACATAATCGCACCTACCTATGTCTGTCAATCATTTATTAAAATAGTAAGCCAAATTATGTTACCCTCTAATAATTAGTCTTTGTATGATTTGCTTCCCAAGGAAGCTACCACATACTTGATCAGGGATTACAATCTAGTAGCTGGACACTGTCTGTTTGGGGCTAGGAAGGCAGTTGGATGTTTGTTACCTCCCACAATGTTTTTAATTTATTAATTAATTTGACAAATAAAAATTATATGTATTTATCATGTACAGCATATTTTGAAATATTTATACACTATGGTATAGCTAAATCAAGCTGATTAATATCTGCATTACCTCATATACTTACCATTTTTTTGTGGTTAAAACACTTAAAATCTACTCTCAGCAATGTTCATGAATATAATACATTGACTATAGTCAGCATGTTGTATAATAGAGTTCTTGAACTTACTACTTCTAGCTAATTGAAATTTTATATCCTTTGACTAACATCTCCCCAACACCTCCCACTCCCCACCCAGCCTCTGGTAACTACTATTCTATTCTCTGTTTCTATGAGTTCAACCTTTTTAGATTTCTACATATAAAAGAGATCATACAGATTTTGTCTTTGTGTCTGGCTTATTTCACATAACATAAAGTCCTCCAGGTTATTCCATGTTGTGGTAAATAAAGTATTTCCTTATTTTTAAAAAGCTGAATAGTATTCCATTTTGTAGATATACAACATTTTATTTATCCATTCATCCACTGATGGACATTTAGTTTGCTTCCATATCTTAGCTATTGCAAGTAATTGTAAATAATGCCTCACTTAACATAGTGTGTAGCTATCCCTCCAACATGCTGATTTCATGTTTTTTGGATAATTATCCAGAAGTGGGATTGCTGAATCATATGGTAGTCCTATTTCTAACTTACTGAGAAACTCCCATGCTGTTTTCCATAATGGTTGTACTAATTTACATTCTCCTCCCCCAACAATGTGCAACACATTTATCTTTCTTTATTTGGAAAATAGCCTTTCTAACAGATGTGAGATGATATCTCATTGTGGTTTTAATTTGCATTAACCTGATGATTAGTGATGTTGAACATTTCTTCATATACCTGCTGTATTTGTCTGTTCTCTTACTGCTTATAAAGGAACACCTGACACTGGGTTATTTATAAAGAAAACAGGTTTAATTGGCTTACCCTTTCACAGGCTGTACAGGAAGCATGGAGGATCTGCTAGGCTTCTGTGGAGGCCTCAGGAAGCCTACAATAATAGCAGAAGGCAAAGGGAAGCAGACACATCTAACATGGCCAGAGCAGGAGGAAGAGAGAGAGAGGAAGTGTCACACATTTTTAAACAACCAGATATCACAAGAGCTCACTCACTGTCACAAGAACAGCATGGAGAGGACGATGCTAACCCTCTCATGAGAACTCTCCCCTCATGATCTAATCACCTCCCACTATGCCCCACCTCTAACACTGGAGATTACAATTTGTTATGAAATTTGTTGGGGACACAGACCCAAACCATATCACCACTGGCCATTTGTGTATCTTTTGAGAAATGTTACTCAGATCCTTTGCCCATTTTTAATGGGATTATTTGGCTTTTTGCAGTTGAGTTGAGTTCCTTATAGTGTGGATATTAGTCCTCTGTCAAACAAATAGTTTACAATATTTTGTCCCATTCTGTAACTTGTCACTTCATACTGTTGAATGTTTTCTTTTCTGGGCAGAAGTTTTTAATTTAATATTGTCTAGTTTGTCTACTTTTCATTATTGCCCTCACTTTTGAAGTCTTAGTCATAAACCTTTGCCTAAATTAATGTCTTGAAGTGTTGCCCCTATGTTTTCTTACAATAGTTTTATAATTTTGGGTATTATGCTTAATTCTTTACTCCACTTTGAGTTGATTTTTGTATATGGTGAGAGATGGGGTCTAGTTTCATTCTTCTGCATGTGGACATCCAGTTTCCCCAGCACAATTTATCAAAGACGTTGTTCTTTCCTCAATGTGTGTTCTGGGAACCTATGTCAAAAATCAGTTGGCTGTAAATATGTACATTTATTTCTGAGTTCTCTATTCTGTTTCATTGTCCTACATGTCTGTTTTTATACCAATACCATGCTGTTTTTGTTACTACATATATCCTTGTACTACATTTTGAAGTCGGGTAGTGTGATGCCTCCCATCAGGTAGTGTGATACCTCAGAATTGCTTTGGCTATTCTGACTCTTTTTTGTTACATACAAATATTAGAATTTTTTTCTATTTCTGTGAAGGATGTCATTGATATTTTGATAGAGATTGCATTGAATCTGTAGATTGCTGTGGTCATTTTAAGAATTTTAATTCTTCTGATCCATGAGCATGGAATATCTTTTGTTTGTGTCCTCTTTAATTTCTTTAATCGTTTTGTGATTTTCCATATATATATATATCTGTTACATCTTTGGAGAAATAGATTTTTAGGTATTTCTGTCCTTTATAGCTATTGTAAATTGGAATTGCTTTCTTGATTTCTTTTTCAGATAGTTCATTATTGGTATGTAGAACATTACTGATTTTTGTATCCTGCAACTTTACTGCATTCATTTATCAGTTCTAAAAGGTTTTTTTGGTGGAGGCTTTAGGTTTTTCTATATATAAGGTCATATTGTCAGCAAAGAGGGATAATTTGACTTCCTTTTTTTAAATTATGTTGCCTTTAATTTCTTTCTATTGCTGGATTCTCTGGCAAGGATTTCCAGTAGTATGTTAAATAAGAGAGGTGAAAGTATGTATCCTTGACTTGTTTTAGGTCTTAAAGGAAAGGCTTTCAGCTTTTCCACATTCACTTTGATGTTATCTGTGGGCTTGTCATATATGGTCTTTATTATGTTGAAGTATGTTTCTTCTATGTCTAATTTTTTGAGAGTTTTTAATGTGAAGGGATGTTGGCTTTTATAAAATGCATTTTCACCATCAATTGAAATGATCATACCATTTTTGTCCTTCATTCTCTTGATGTGATATATCACATATATTGATGTGCATATGTTGAAACATTCTGGTATCCCTGGTTTCACTTGATCATGGTGTATTATCTTTTTGATATGCTGTTGGATTAGATTAGCTAGTATTTGGTTGACGATTTTTGTGTCTCTGTTCATCAGTGACAGTGGTCTGTAGTTTTCTTTCGCTATGTCCTTGTGTGTTTTTGGTACAAGAGTAATAATGGCTTTGTAGAATGAGTTAGGAAGAATTTACTGCTATTAAGTTTTTTAAAATAATGGTTTGAGAAAAATTATTCTTTACAAGTTTTGTAGAATTAAGCAGCAAAGTCATCCAGTAAAGTTTATAAGTTTTGTAGAATTAAGCAGTAAAGTCATCCAGTTTTGGGAATTTGTTGGGAGACTTTTTATTACTGATTTGCCATTTGTTACGCATTATTGTTCTGTTCAGGTTCTCTGTTTCTTCCTTGTTCAATCTTGGTAGGTTGTATGTGTCCAGGAATTGAGCCATTTCCTTTGGGTTTCCAAGTTTGGTAGCATATAGTTGTTTATAATTAGTCTCTTATGATCCTTTGTCTTTCTGTAGCATCAATTTGAATGTCTCCTTTCTCAACTCTGATTTTATTGATTTGAGTCTGCTCTCTTTTTCTTACTATAGCTAGAGATTTGTTGATTTTTTAAATCTTTTAAAAAACGCAATTCTTTGTTTTGTTGATCTTTTGTGTTTTTTTAACCTCTGTTTTGTTTATTTCTGTTCTGATTTTTATTTCTTTCCTTCTACTAATTTTGGATTTAGTTTGTCCTTATCTTTGTAGTTTCTTGAGGTGCATTGTTAGGTAATTTATTTAAGATCTTTTTACTTCTTTGATGCAAGTGTTTACTGCCATAAACTTCCATTTTAGCACTGCTTTTGCTGTATCCTGTAGGTTTTGGTATGTTGTGTTTCCATTTTCATTACCTTCAAGACATGTTTTTTCTTAATTTCTTCATTGACTCAGTGGTCACTTAAAGCATGTCATTTAATTTTTATATATTTATATAGTTTCTAAGGTTCTTCTTGTTATTATTTCTAGTTGTATTCCACTGTGGTCTAAGAAGTTTCTTGATATGATTTTGATTAAAAAAATGTTTTGAGACTTGTTATTTGGCCTAACATATAGTCTATTCTGATGAAGGTTACATGTGCTGATGAGGTGTACATGTATTCTGCCCCTCTTGGATATGTCTATAAATGTCTGTTAGGTTCATTTGGTCTAAAGTACAATTTAAATCCAGTGTTTCCTGGTTGATTTTCTGTCTAGATTATATGCCTGTTGCTAAAACTAGGATGTTGAAGTCCGCAACCATTATTGTATTGAAGTCTATCTCCCCCTTTAGATAGAATATTTGACTTATATAGCTGGGTGCTCTAGTGTTGGGTGCATATATATTTAAAATTGTTATATATTCTTGCTGAATTGATCCCTTCATCATCATATAATGACCTCCTTTGTCTCTTTACTTTTTCAAAATTTAAAGTCTGTTTCATCTACTATAAGTATAGCTACTCCTTTTCACTTTTGGTTTCCATTTGCTTGGAATATATTTTTCCATCCTTTCACTTTCAGTTTATATGTGAGTCCTTATTGATGAATGTGTGTTTCTTATAGGCAGCATATAGTTGGGTCTTTTTTTTTTTTTTTCTATCCAGGCCAGTCCATATCTTTTAAATGAGGAATTTAATTCATTTATATTCAAGGTTATTACTGATAGATGTGAACTTATACCTGTCATTTTGTTGTTTTCTAGTTGGTTTATGTATCCTTTGTTCCTTTCTTTCTCTCTTATTATCATTGCTGTTTGTTGATTTTCTGTAGTTGTAACATGAGTTCTCCCTCTTATTTGTATCTGCTCTACCAGTGAGTTTTATACTTTTGTGTGTTTTCATGATGGTAGATTTTGTCTCTTCACTTTTAGATGTAGGAATCCCTTAAACATTTATCTAGGACCAATCTAGTACTGATTAATCCCCTCAGTTTTTGCTTTTCTTTCAAAAACTTTATTTCTTCATTTTTGAAGGATAGTTTTAGTGAATATTGCATTCTTGGTTGACAGTTTGTTTCTTCTTTAGCACTTTGAATATATATATCATCCTATTCTCTCCTGGCCTATAAGTTTTCTGCAGAGAAATCCACTGTTAGTCTCATGGGGATTCCTTTATATGTGATGTGACACCTTTCTCTTGCACTTTTCAGAATTCTCGCTTTGTTTTTGACTTTTGACTCTGACTATACAGTGCCCTGGAGAGGATCTTCTTAAGGTGAATCTATTTAGGAATCTTTGTGTTCCCCATGACTGGATGTTTATATCTCTTGCAGTATTTGGAAAGTTTCAATTAATATGTTGGTGATAGGTTTTCTGTGCCTTTGACCACCTCTCATTCTGCTACAACACCCAAAAATTCAAATTTTGGTGGCTTTATAGTGACCCATATGTCACACTATCCTTATCGATTATTATTCTCAATTTTTTTTTTCTTTGAGTTATTTCAAAGGATCTTCTTCAAGTTCTGAAATTCTTTCTTCTGCTTGTTGTAATCTATTGTTGAAGCTCTTGATTGTATCCTTTATTTCATACATTGTATTTTTCAGTTCCAGAATTCCTGTTTAGTTCTTCTTTATGAAATGGGTCTCTTCATTAAGTTGTTTTTTTAAGATCATGAATTGTTTTTTGTTTTTGAGACAGAGTCTCACTCTGTCACCTGGGCTGGAGTGCAGTGGTGTGATCTCAGCTTATTGCAACCTCCATCTCCTAGGTTCAGGTGATTCTCCTACCTCAGCCTCCTGAGTAGCTTGGGATTACAGGTGCACACCACTACATCTGGCTAATTTTTGTAATTTTAGTAGAGATAGGGTTTCACCATGTTGGTCAGCCTGGTCTAGAACTCCTGACCTTGTGATCTGCCCGCCTAGGCTTCCCAAAGTGCTAGGATTATAAGCGTGAGCCACCGTGCCCAGCCAAATTGTTTTCTAATTTGTTTTCTTTATTTACCTGTGCTCTGTTGTATATCAGTGAGATTCTTTAATATCATTTTCAATCATTTTTCAGGCATTTCATATATTTCTTTTTTTTTTGTCAAAATATGTTGCTGGAAAATTATTGTGTTGCTTTGGATGCATCATGTTTTCTTGCTTCTTCATGTTCTTGTATCTTTACATTGATACCTGCACATTTGGTGTAACAGTTACTTCTTTTAATTCTACAGATTGGCTTTCGTAGGAAAAGACATTTTCCTATACATATATCTATAGTGTTAGTTGGGTACCGTGCTTTAGCTTTGATTCTGGGTGGGCATGGTAGTGTAGTCTCTGTATTATTTCTTTGGCTATAAAAAGCATTAGCGGTGTCTGTGAGTTCCTTAGTGGCTGTAATGAGGCTGTAATGAGGCTGTAATGAGGGAGGCTGTAATGAGGCTTGGCTGGGAACAAAGATGCCAGATAGTCCAGTCCTCTGGCACTAGTGCTGGTGGTGGTGGTGGACCAAGCCTGCTGGTCCTTGGGCCCTAGGTGGCATATGTGAGCAGTGGTAACAGTAAATCTGGGATGGCTGATCCTTGGCCCTCCAGGCAACTTGGCTGGGTGCCAGGAGTGGCAGCAATGAGGCCACACATCTGAATATCATCATTATGGGAGTCAGGTTTCAACATACGAATTTTGGAGGGACACAAACATTCAGAGTATAGTATTCCCATTTCATAAGTTGCCTCTTCACTCTGTTGATTGTTTACTTTGCTGTACAGAAGCTTTTTCATTTGATATAACCCAATTTGTGTATTTTCACTTTTGTTACCTGTGTTTTTAAGGTCATATCAAAAAAATCATTGCCCAGACCAATGTCATGGAGCTTTTACCCCATGTTTCCTTCTAGTAGCTGTACAGTTTAAGACTTTCATCCATTTTGGATTGACTTTTGTGTGATGGGAGATAAGCGTCTTAATTTCATTCTTCTGCATGTGAATATCTGGTTCAGCAACACCATTTATTGAAGAGACTGTCTTTCCCCCAGCTTGGCACTTTTATCAAAACTCAATTGACCATACAAGTGTGGATTTATTTTTGAGTTATTTTAAGCTGATAAGAACTTTTAATTTGATCACATAAAAAAACTCAACACATTTCCTACATCTGCAACAAAGTTTATGTTTTAGATGTCACAATTTATATCTCCTTATATTGCATTTCTCTTATCAAATTATTATAGTTATTATTAATAGTTTTTTCTGTAAACCTTCATACTAAAGGTATAAGTAATTTAAACACCACCATTACAGTATAAGAGTATACTGATTTTGACAGTGTAATTACTTTGAACCAGTGAGTTTTATACTTTCATATGTTTTCATTTTACTAATCAGGGTCCTTTTCTTTCAGCTTAAAGAACTAAAAGACATTTCTTGTAAGACAGGCTGGTGTTATAGCTTTTGTTTGTCTGAAAAGTATTTATCTCTTCTTCATTTCTGAAGGACAGTTTTGCTGGGTAAATTAATCTTATTTGGCAGATTTTTTTTTCTTTTAGCACTAGAAATATATCATTCCACTCTCTCCTAGCCTGTAAGGTTTCTGCTGAGAAATTTACTACTACACATATTGATATGTGATTTACTTATTTCCTCTTATTGCTTTCAGGATCCTCTCTTTTGTTATTGATTTTTGACAATTTGATTAACAATATCTCTTGTTATATTCTTGTTTGAATCGGATTGAAGACTGTTATGGTTTGAATATTTGTCCCCTCTAAAACTCTTAATGTGAAATGTGGCCATACTGAGAGGTGGGGTGTTTAAGAGGTGTTTGGGTTATTAGAGTTCTCCCTTCACAGATGGATTAATTAATTCATGCATTAATGAATAAATGAGTTAATGGGTTATCATGGGAGGAAAACTAGTGGCTTTACAAGAAGAGAGACCTGAGCTAGCATGTTAGCATACTCAGTCCTCTTGCCATGTGATGCCCTGTACCAACTTCAGACTGTACAAAGTCTCCATTAGCAAGAAAACTCTCATCTAGATGTGTTCCCTCACCCTTGGACTTCTCAGCCAGCAGAATTGTAAGAAATAAATTCCTTACTATAAATTACCCAGTTCCAGACTGTTATGAGCAAAAAAAAAAAAAAAAAAAAAAAAAAAAACAAATTTAAATAAACTTTGAACTTTCTGTACTTGAATATTTTTATATTTTCCAAGATTTGGAATGTTTTCTGTGTGGAGGGCAGCCTAGAGCCTAAAGCCACAGGAGCCATCTTGGCCTTGAAGCAGGCCTGGAACCTGAATCTGTGGGGCTGGCCTGGTGGCAGGGCAGACCTGGAGATTTAGTCTACCATACAAGCCTGGTACCTGGGGTTGCAAGATTCAGCCTGGTGCTGGCGTGAGTCTGGGGTCTGGGCCTATGGTGGCTTCTTTGGCACTGGGTTTAACTGAAGAAGGCTAGTGTTGGGGTCTGAGGCTAAGTCCAGTGCTCTCTTTCCTCTCCTTCCCTCAAGCAGAGGGTATCTCTCTCTATACTATGCTACCTGGGGATGGGGGAGGAGTGACACAGATAATGTGAAACTGTCCTTCTTATCCTCATGAATGCATCTTACTTCAGTTTTATACCCAAGTGCTGTAATTTTTCACCTGATTTCTTTAGATCTTCTGAAAGGAAACAAAGCCATGTTTTTTGTGCATGGGTTGTTGTTCAAATTGATTTTCTGCTGGTGGGATGAGCACTATAAAGCCCTATTCTGCCTTCTTGTTGATATCTGGACCTGGAATTCCAGTATTTTAAAAGACAATATAACTAAGTAAAAATACAAAGCACTTACCATGTAGTTTTATGTCTAGTCAGCTTTACAAGTTTACTCTAACTTCATCTTCCGTCATCATTTGAGATTGTGACATTGCTCAAGTCTAAGACCAATACGAAAGCCTTAGTAATTGCAACACCTTAATTTAGATGTTTCCTTCTACTCCACTACTTCAGTTTTGATACATTTTTATTTACACTCCTTTATGTACTTTGGTACAGAGCTAAACAAATCAACAAAATCCCAAATTATATTCCATTTTTATATATTCAACTTGTAATATGGCTTCCCTATATAGCCACAATGTTCATTTTTCTCTGCAATATCTAATGTGGATACATAATGGCCATTGTGAACTTATTTGGAGCTATAACCCTATGTGATTTTCAAGTGACATATCAGCTTTTAATTTGTTAGTGGTAATAAACTCTGCTCAACTTTCTTTGCTTTCACCCTACACAAAAATATGGGACTGTTTTAAAAATTGCTTGAATATATGTTTATTTAAACACACAAACATCATAGGGATGACAAAGTAGAAAAGTAAAGTTTCCCATAATTACACACCATATTATACTTTTAAAAAGGATTTGTAGTTATCCTAGTGGATATGAAGTGATTATCTCCATGTGGTTTTGATTTACATTTCCTTAATGACAAATGATATTGAACTACTTTTCATATGCTTAGTGGACATTTTTGTATCTTCTATGGAGAAATGTCTGTTCAGATCTTTTGCCTATCTTTACATTGGGTCATTTGCTTTTAATTGTTGAATTGTAAAAGTTCTTCATATGTTTTGGAGACTAGTCTCTTATCAGATATATAATTTGCAAATATTTTCCCCTGTGGGGTTACTTTCCACCATCTAGATAGTGTCCCTTTAGGTATAAAATATTTTAATATTGAACAAATTAAATTACTGATTTTTTTTCTTTGGTACTTCTGCTTTTGGTGTCATAACTCAAAATTTTTTGCCTAAAATAAAGGCTAGAAAAATTTACACCTGTTTTCTTCTGAGTTTTATAGTTTTAGCACACTTACATTGAGTTTTTTAATCCTTTTTGATTTCCTTTTTCTATATGATATGAAGTAAAAATCCACATGAACTTTTTTTGCATTGAGATATTCAGTGTTCCAGAATCATTTGCTGAAAAGACTATTTTTTTCTCATTGAATAATGAGGAATGATGAAGATTTTTTTACTCTGGTGAGAAATCAGTTAATCATATATGTGTGGGTTTATTTCTGGACATTAAATTCTATTCCATTCATCTATATGTTCATCCTTATTCCAGGACCAGACTGTCTTAATAAAGTTTTATAGTAGGTTTTGAAATTGGGAAGTGTGAGTCCTCCTAATTTGCTATTTTTTTTGTTAGTACTGTTTTGGCTATTCTTGGTCCTATTCAATTACATATAAATTTTATAATCAACCTGTCAACTTCTAAAAAGAAGTCAACTGAAATTCTGATAAAAATTGTGCTGAATCGGTAGGTCAGTTTGGGGGAGAACTGCCATCTTAACAATGTTAGGTCTTCTGATCCATGAACATAGAATGGTTTTCCATCTTAAATTTCTTTCAGTAATGCTTTGTAGTTTTATGCTTATGTTGTTAAATTTTTATTCCTTTTGATGCTTTTATATATATATATATAAAACATATATTTTGATGCAATATATATATATATATATATATGTATATATGTATGTATGTATTTTAGGGATGGGGTCTTGCTCTGTCACCCAGGCTGGAGTGCAGTGGTCTGATCATACCTCACTGTTGCCTTGAACTCTTGAGCTCAAGTGATCCTCCCACCTCAGCCTCTTAAGTAGCTAGAACTACAGGTGTGCACCACCATGCCCAGCTAATTAAAAAAAATTTTTGTTCATAGAGATGAGGTCTCACTATGTTGCCCAGACTGGTCTTGAACTTCTGGCTGCAAGCATTCCTCCACCTTGGCCTCCCAGAGTGCTGGGATTATAGGTATGTGCCACTGCAACCAGACTAACTTTACATTCTGATTGTTCATTGCAAATGTGCATAAAAATGCAATTGATTTGTATCCTGCAACCTTGCTGAAATTCTTTTCAGCACTAACAATGTTTTAGTGCATTCTTTAGAATTTTCTGTATAACAGATCATGATGTCTTCTTTTTTCCCATTTGAATGCATTTTATTTCTTTTTCTTGCCTTATGGCTCTGGCTAGAAACTCTAGTACGATGTTGAATAGAAGTGGCAAGAGCAGATACCATATTTTATTCCTAAACTAAAGGGGACAGATTTCAGTTCTTTCACTATTATATTAGCTGTGGGCTCTTTACAGACATTGTTTATCACCTTGAGGAAGTTGCCTTTACTCCTAGTTTGTTGACTTTCTTTCTTTTTTTTTTTTTTTTTTTTTTGAGATAGTCTCGCTCCATCGCCAGGCGCCAGACTGGAGTGCAGTGGCATGATCTCAGCTCACTGCAACCTCCGCCTCCTGAGTTCAAGCAATTCTCCTGCCTCAGCCTCTTGAATAGCTGGGATTACAGGCGCACACCACCACACCCAGCTAATTTTTGTATTTTTAGTAGAGACAGGGTTTCACCATGTTGGCCAGGTTGGTCTCGATCCCCTGACCTTGTGATCTGCCCACCTCAGCCTCCCAAAGTGCTGGGATTACAGGCGTGAGCCACCGTGCCCGGCCTGTTGACTTTCTTTTAATCAAGAAAGGGTTTTGGATTTTGTCAAGTGCTTTTTCTGTAGCTATGGAGATGATCATCAGATTCCTCCCCACTTCATTATATTTATGTGGGCTACTGTATTGATAGACTTTTTTTATGTTAAACCAACTTTGCTCTTCTAGCATTCCTCCATCTTGGCCTACCACAGTGCTGGGACTATAGGCATGTGCCACTGCAACCAGACTAATTTTACTAATTGTTCATTGCAAATGTATATAAAAATACAATTGATTTGTATCTTGCAACCTTGCTGAAATTGTTTTTCAGCACTAATGTTTTAGTGCATTCTTAAGAATTTTCTGTGTAAAAGACCATGACATCTTTTTTTTCCCATTTGAATGCATTTTATTTTGTCAGGTGCTTTTCCTAAAGGATTAGGAAACCTAAATCTAAATCTAAAAACCCATATATCATAGTGTATAATCTTTTTCTTTTTTACATACTGCTGAATTCAGTTTGCTTGTATCTTATTGAGGATTTTTGTTCTGTATTCATAAAGGAAAAACCTACTATAAAGCCTTACTAAGACAGTCTGGTAATGGAATAAAGATTAACATATAGATCAAGGGAATAGAATTTAGTCTAATTTTTTTTTTCTTGAGATATGTTGGTCTAGTTTTGATACCAGAATAATTCTGGCCTCTTAGAATGAGTCCCCTCTTCTATTTTTGGAATGTTTTATGAAGAATTGGTGCTAATTCTTCTTTAAACATTGGGTAGAATTCACCATTAAATTAATCTGGTGTTTTTCTTTGTGAGAAATGTTTTGATTATGAACTCAATCTTATTTATTGTAGGTCTGTTTAGATTTTCTATTTCTTCTTGAATCAGTTTTAGCAGTTTGTGTGTGTTTTTAGGAATTTGTCCATTTCCTGTGTTATCTAATTTGTTGTTTACAATAGCCTATATAATCCTTCCAATTTCTGTAAAGTTGGTAGTAATATCTCCTTTTTCATTCCTGAGATTAGTAATTTGAGTCTTTTTACTTGGTCTTGTTAAAAGAATTTTCAATTTTGTTGAAATTTGCAAAGAAACAACTTTTGGTTTCATTAATTTTCCTCTATTGTTTTTCTGTTCTCTATTTTATCTCCACTGTCATCTTTATGATTTTCTTCTTCCTGCTTGCTTTGGGTTTAACTGACTCCTTTTTTCTAGTTTGGCAGTGTGGAAGTTTAAGCTATTGACTTGAGGTCTTCCTTCTTTTTAAATGTAGATATTTACAACTAAAAATTTCCCTCTGGGCACTGCTTTTGCTACATTCCATAAGTTTAGTTCTGGCATGTTTTATTTTCACCCACCTCAAAGTATTTTTTATTTTGCCTTGTGATTTTGTCTTTGATCCATTGGTTATTTATGAGTGTGGTGTTTGATTTCCACGTATTTGTTATTTCCTCAAATTTCTTCCTGGTATATTTTTTAACTAATTTGATTTGGTCAGAAAACAATATATTATTAGATTGCTTTTACATTCATTTAAGATTTATTTTATGGCTTAGTATATGGTCTACAATGGAAAATATTCCATGTTTCCTTAAGAATGTATATTCTGCTGTTATTGGATAAACTATTCTAGAGATGTTTTTAAATCTAGTTGATTTACTGTGTTGCTAAAGACTTCTATTTCCTTCCTGATCTTGTCTCGTTGTTCTATTATTGAATGTGGAGTATTGTTGACTTATGTATTTCTCTTCAATTCTATTGGTTTCGATTCATGTATTTGGGGGTGTTAGGTGCATATGTTTATAACTCCCATCTTCTTAATGGATTGATCCTTTATCATTAGAAAATATCCTCCTGTGTCTCTAGAAAAAAAAATTGTCTTGAAATCTATTTTGTCTGGAATTAGCGTAGCCACACAGCTAGCTCTTTTGGTTAGGGTCTGCATGATATGTCGTCGTCCATCATTTTACTTTCAACCTATGTGTATCTGTGAATCTAAAGTCTGTATCTGTGAATCTAAAATCTGTATCTGTGAATCTAAAGTCTGTATCTTGAAAATAGCATATACTTGGACCATGATTTTTTTTTAAATACACTCTTCCAATATCTGCCTTTTACTTAGAGAGTTTAATCTGTTTATATTATTGTGATCACTGATAAGGTGGGCTTTATGTCTGTTATCTTACTGCTTTCTATATGTCTTTTTGTTCCTTAATTATTTCATAATTGCCTTTTTGTTATTTTCTAGTGTGCAATTTAAATTCCTTTGTCATTTCTTCTTTTACAGTAAGTTTTTGAGTTATTTTCTTAATGGTTGCCCTAGGGAAAATTTTCAGCATCTTAATGTATAGCAATCTGGTCTGGATTAACACCAGCTTAGTTTTCATACTAGATTCAAACTTTGCTCCTTTATAGTTCTGTTATTCACCCCAGTTATGGTGTTTCTGTCACAGTCTACATCTTTATATTAACGTAAATTTATATTTATTGCTACATGCAGTTGTCTTTTGAATTAGATAGAAAATGAGTTACAAACAAAAAATACATCCTACTGTCTCCATGTGGACTTGAGAAGCAGTCTAGTGCCTTTCACTACTAACTGTCTAGTGCCTTTTCAGTCTGAAGTCTAGTATTTTCTTTTAGGGAAGGTCCGCTAGTGAAAAATTCTGTTTTAGTTTATCTTGGAATGTATTAATTTCCCTTTCATTTTTGAAGGACAACGTTTTGCCAGATATAGAATTCTTGGTTGAGTTTTACTTTTTCAGCAGTTAGAACATGTCTATTGCTTCCCTCTGGCTTCCATAGCTTCTACTAAGAAATTGGATATTAATCTTATTGAGGATCCCCTATATATGACAAGTCACTTCTGTTTTCGAAATTTTCTTTTTCTTTGGTTTTGACAATTTGAGTATTATGTCTCTGTGTGGGTCCCCTTGAGTATATCCTACTCAGGGTTCAGAGTTTCTGGGATTTGTCCATTAACATTTTTCATCAAATTTAGGATCTTTAAAGCAACTGTATGTTCAAGCTTTTTTTTTTTTTTTAAACACTTTCACTATTTTCTCCTACTGTGACTCCCATAATACCACATAATGTATGTTGATTGGCTTGATGGTGTGCCACAGATCCCTAAAGCTATTTACTTTCCTTTGCTTCTTTCTGCTCCTCAGTCTGTTTATTGCCAACTAACCTGTCATCAAGTTTGCTGATTCTTCTCCCTAGTCATATCTGCTATTGAGCCCCTTTAGTGCATTTAGTATATCTTTTCAGAATCTTTCCTTCCTTTTAAAAATGTTTCTTGATATTGTCTATTATATATTACATGAGTCATAGTTTTTATATTTTCTTTTAGTTCTTTATAGTTCCTTTACTTCTTTGAACTTACTTAAAATAGCCAATTTAAAGTCCTTATCTTCTGTCTAATGTCTGGTCATTCATAGAGACCATTACTATTGTTTGCTTTTATTCCTGGGTATATGACATACTTTGTTTCTTTCCATGTCTTACAATGTTTTCGTTAAAAAATTGGACATTGAATAAGATAATGTGCCAATTCTAGAAATCAGATTTGCCACCACTCCCAGGTTTATTGCTACTGTTGTTTGTTGACTTTTCTGAACAAACTTTATAAAGTCCATAATTTTTTTTGTAACAGGTGGCCACTGCAGTCTCTTCTCAGTAGCAAGGTGGTCAGCTAGTGATTGGGACAGATATTTCCTCAAATCAATATATCTTCCATTTATTATCGAGGGGCTCAATGTGCATGCCGGGGCAAGACTTCCACATTCATTTAGGTAGTTTCCAGCTCTGCCTTAGACTTAACTTCCAGTTTGTGAATAGAAAGTGAGTAAGAAGTTAGAGTTACAGCCTTCTCAGGTTTTTTCTGAGCATGTAGACAGTCCTACACGTGTGTGGCATACCTATCTAGATTTTAAATTTTTTCTAATCATGTCCTTATTGGTGCTTTTTATGTCTCATCCAATTAAATCTTGCCTATCTCAAGGTCATAAAGATATTTTGTTTTCTAGTGGTTTTATGGATCCTTAATGTTTCATTCTGTGATTCATTTTGAATTAATTTTTGTGTATTATGTAAGAGTTGGGCCTCTTTTTTCCATATGGAAAACCTGTTGTTTCAGTACTGTTTATTAAAAAATTTTCCCATTGAAATGACTTGGTGTCTTGGTCAAAGTCAATTGCTAGGTTGTGTGCAGACCTATTTTTGGATTTGATTCTGTTCCATTTATCTATCTGTATATTCTTATGCCAAAATCACAGTCTTGACTACTGTAGCTTTATAGTAAGCCATCTTTGTCAAGATTGTTTTGGTTATTTTAATTCCTTTTCATTTCTATATAGATTTTAAAGCAGCTTATCAATTTCTTTGGAAAAAAAAACCCACTGAAATGTTATGTTGATATAATGGATTTTTGGTTTTTTTTGAGACAGGGTCTCACTCTGTCACCTAGGCTGGAGGGCAGTGGTACCATCATGGCTCATTTTAACCTCCAACCCCTGGGCTCCAGTGGTCCTCCTGCTGCAGCCTCCTGAGTAGCTGGGACTACAGGCACACACCACCACACCTGGCTAATTTATTTTTATTTATTTTTTTTAGAGTCAGGATCTTGCTGTATGGCCCAGTACAGCCTTGAACTCCTGGCCTCAAGTAATCCTCACACCTTGGCCTCCCAAGTGATGGGATTATAGGCGCGAGTCACTGTGCCTGGCTGGAAGAACGTTTTCTGTGTTATCTAGTCATGAATATGGTGCCCTAATTTTTCCAATGTTTTTCTTCTTGTGAATATAACTAGAAAAAGATGTAGTATTTGAATTTTTCTAATCATGTCCTTATTGTTTTTTGTGCTTTGTATATATATGAGTATATATGTGTGTGTGTATATACTCATATGAGTATACATACGTGTGTATGTGTGTAGAACATGTACCCAAGGCCAAACCAAGAAACAGAACGCTGTCAGCATCCCACAAATTCTTCGTCTCGAATTTGTGTTTGACGTGTTCCTGTCCTTGGCATGGTTCCACTCTTCTCCAACTAGATGCAGCCACCATCCTGACCTTTGCAATAAGTTTGTTTTCTTTAATTATTTTATTACCTATTTTTAAACTTTACGTGAATGGACTCATATTGTATATGTGTACTTTATTCTCATTCACCAAAGAATTTTTTCTATTTCTAGATGACCACTGTCTTCTGATTCAATGTTGCTGTTGAGAAATGAGTTATCAGTTTAATCTTTCGTTCTTTATTTTTTTACTGGCATTCTACAGTCTTAGTATGATGTTTAGTTTTTTAATTTATCTGACTTGAATAAAATTTTTAGTATATTTTCCAACATTTTTAGCTGTGTTCAATATGAAGGTTGGTCCTGCTATGATTAGAATGGGATTTAAACAAAAAAACAAAGTTAGAATCTCAGTTTACATACTGCTTTGTAATCTGCTTTTAAAAATTAAACTTATTATGAAGTTTTTTCCTTGCAATTATAAGTTCTATTTTCATGAGTACATAGTATACCACTAGAGGAAAACACTAATTTACTCAACCTGTTGTTACATATTGTAGTTCTTGGTGATTTTCTACTATAATAAATGCTACACAAGATGATTTTTTTTAAATTCACATAGGATAACTGAAATTAAGACATATCAATGCCACCAACTAGATGTGTCCTCACTTAGTTATAAACAAGAGATAACATGGTTATTTTTCTCCAAGGGATGTTAGTAGATGGTATGACTAAACAACTTACTTGAAAATAAAACAAATGGGGGTGACTGGTGTTACACCTGTCCCATTTAGTCACTACCTTTCAGTATTTTCTCAACAATGTATCTCGTGAGGTCACTAGCAATTTTAAAAATATGAGAATATAAAATATGATAGAGGGTCAATTCAGCCTAGGTAGCTTCTATACACAGAAAGACCTTTCACTGATTATGCTGCTGTAGTTATCGTGGAGAGGTATATGAGGAATCTAATATAAGAGACATTTTGTATATCATCAGACTATTTGAATACTAAAAGTGTACATTCAGAAATACCATTCTGTCTGTTGCTCATATCACTAAGAAGAGGTAAAGCACTCATAATCCTGACAGCCAGAATTACTCTAAGAATCTCTCTGTGAAATGAAAAACAAGATGTAAATTATTGTTTCCTTTTTTTAAAGCTAAGGTGGGGAGGCAAGCAACCTTCAAATTCTACTTCTGTGACATTGGACACATATGATACTGTGTTTCTCTTAAAGAAAGGGCACACTGTAACTTAAGTTGATGCCCAACAGGGCCATTTTGGAGTAAGTTAATAGCAGACAAAAAACTATGCCATTTAAATATCTGATAAAAGATACCTTTTCCTTTTTTAAATAATAGAGTACCAAAAGCAAAACTTTGAGCTTCCAACATGAGGAAAATTGTGATATCTGTTAAATGTAGACCAATGACAAAAGGGTTATCATATTTAATAAATTTAATTGATTAATGTATCACTTTGGATCTGTTATTGTTGATCTTCCTTTTCAAAAAGCATGTTACTAAGCAAGTCAATTTCCCAGGGAAGCACTTTACTAATATCAATTATTTTTGGCATACTTCTTATATAATTTGCTTATTAATTCAAATTAAGACAGTCTGTAGTAGGCTAGTTTCCTTTTCTAGTGTATCAGTACAAAAACACTACTGCATTTTTTTTTTTTTTTTTTGGAGACATGGTCTCATTCTGTCACCCAGGCTGGAGTGTAGTGGAATTATCTCGGCTCACTGCAACCTCCACCTCCCGGGTTCAAGCCGTTTTCCCACCTCAGCATCCCGAGTAGCTGGGATTACAGGTATAAGCCACCATGCCAGGCCAATTTTTGTATTTTTAGTAGAGATGGGCTTTTGCCATGTTGGTCAGGCTGGTCTTGAACTCCTAACCTCAGGTGATCTGCCTGCCTGGGCCTCCCAGAGTGCTGGGATTACAGGTGTGAAGCATTGCACCTGGCCACTACTGCAATTTTAAACAAGTATGGTACTTCACCACCATGTAAAATAAATTTGATATCCTGTTTCCTACCCAAAATATACATAATAGTAGTACATTATATAAAATATAATCCTAAATAGTCAAGGGTTCAAGTAATAGAGGTCTTCCCCACAAAACACTTTCAAAATATTTAAAATCTAAGTAAAAAAGTATACACTTTATCAAATACCTTTTAGAGTCTATGTTTTATATTGTGTAAGTAACACTGCTATATCTGGTTTATAACATATAGAAGTGACACTCAGGCTTGAGAAAACATAGGATGTAACACTAAAATAACCAAGTAATTCTGTGTGCTCTACCGCTTCATTTGAAATATATGGGAAAAAAGCATATCTAGTCATAACTTTCATAAGGCAATTAGTCACTGTTAATGCAATTTAAAGACAACTGTGGCGATTGCTCTAATTTGTTTTTGACATTTATGTTCTAGACATAGTGGTGTTTTTATTCTTTCTACAAATGTAGGTAATAAAATTATTGATTTCATTTAGACAACAGTTCACATCTCTACCCCCCACCACCATCAAAGCAAATAAAATGGAAAGCTTGGTAGACTAGACTCAAGTTTAAAGCACCAAAAGTAAACATAAAATCACACTTAACACTCATTTTAGGAGACGAAAGGTTTACTTAGAAATTGCAAACATTTAGCAAAGGTAAGACAAACACTATTTTCCATATTCTACAGAAATACAATAATTTATAGCTGGCTTGGTACATGGTCACATAAGAACAAATCTAATGGAAAAAAGAATATTTCATTCTACTTTTCTGTCACTTATTACAATATAATAAGTGCCAATAAGTCCTGCAAGACAGCTGCATAGGAAGATTAGACTCCTAGGGCTGTTTGTTAATATACATTATTATATTGTAAGAATATAAAAACAAAATAGGTAAGATATTCAATTAACATGCAATTTAAGCTATATTATTTTGAAGAAACAGGACAAAATTTAGTGAATACAACTTAAACATTTGTTAATAATGTGTTATAATCAGTATATCATGATATTTTACATGGTATGGAATTATTCCTCCTTAATGCTTGGCAAATTGGAACAAGTTGATCCTACTTCTACAGCATATTAAAATAAAGATGAAGGAAAACAACTAGATAATTCTATTAGATGCTTTTCTAAATATTCTGAATTTTAAAGTACCATAATTTTATGCCTACCTCACCATCTTCAAAGTTAAAATAAAGTCATACTTTGTACTCTATGAATCTGTACTATCCATTATAGTAGCCCTTAGCCATATGTGACTATTGAGAACTTAAAGTGTGGCCAGTCATTGCAAAATACACTCAAATCTAAGACTTAGTATGGAAGAAAAACAAGATGTTTCATTAATAATCTTTTATATTGATTACATGTTGAAATGATATTTTTAATATACTGGGTTAAATACGCTGTTAAAATTAATTTTGCTTGTTTCTTTTTTTAATATGGCTACTGGAAAATTTAAAATTATGTTATAGTTCACATTATATTTCTATTGAACAGTGTGAATATACATAATCTATAGTCATTACATTAGCCTTAGATTTAGCATCATACTTTAAACACTCTGGGGTACTAACTCAAAATCCCAGAAACCCATAAGCACACTCTGCATATAAATTATTGCAAAATTAATTCTTATCTCTCTGCAAGATATGCATTTTAAGTGTAAAAAGAATTCACAGCATATTAAATCCTTAACAAATGTCAATTAGCATATGGTGAGAGCTAAAGGACTTCAATGTAGATTGTTGGAAAAATAGATCAAGAAACACAGCAGTGCAACAAAGGGAAGACAATTAGTATCTTCAGTAAAATAAGTTAGCCAAACTTATCTTTAATGCCCAGGCCTGACCTTGCACCACAGATTATATATGTAATTTTTCCATTTAAACATAAACTATAAGAAAATCTTAAAACAATATTGACGGCAGCTTAAATCTTCAAGCAATGTAAAATTAACAGGCATGATGAATTCTAATAGCAGAAAATAGTAGCTGAGAACTTTCTTTTACATAAAACCTCCTCCATGTTAAATTATGCAACTGACTAGTGTCCAACAAATTTGGGTCGAAAAAAAATTAGATTCTATTAAAAAATCATAACTGGCTTTTGACTTTTCTTCTTCCTCTCCTCTTTAAGCTTTTGTGGTATATAAGTATTTGGCATACTTATAATACCTCATCTTTTATTTTTTCCAACTCAAAAATAGTAAGTTAATCTAGAATGCATTCCATTATTTTCCTAAAAACAACATACACCAAAATACAACACTGACAGTGGTCACCTCAGTCAGCAGCCAGCATCATAGTCATGCATCAAGAATGTCGCCAGGAGGCAATGCCTAATTACATTTGTACTACACACTCTGTTCCTCACAACTCAGGTAGGAATGTTTGTGTTTTATAAAACTGCTTTATTTCTTTACATTAGGTAAACTCTGTCAAAAATGCTTTGAAAATTAACAGATGCTGAAACTACTGAATCATTTATAAAAAGTTCCCCCTCATGCTGAAGATGTTCTGAGAAAACAAGCAGATTATTTTAACTTCACATTTTACCATTACCACTCTTAAGACACTAGAAAGCAAGTAAGATTTAAGAAAAAATAAAAAGAACCTTAACCAGATAGTACTGGATATACCAATACAGATACTGATCACAGAAGACTACAGTAGTTTCTCTAGAGTTCAGCCACCTGCTATTTAAGACATTTAATTATGTTTATTAATGTGCCTTGCACAATACTACTTAAACTTTCACATCTCCTATCTTTCGACTATGTTCTGTATAAATAATACTTTTGTTACATGTTACTAACTCCAATCTAAATAAGCCTAATATATCACGTCAATTGATATAATTTTAAAATTCCATACATATATTACTCTACAAATATACTCCTTGGTCAAAAGATGTCAACAGTCTCCTTTCTGAAAGCTGTTTGATGTTAGATCAATCACTGACTAAGCATTTATTGAGCACCTACTATAACTGTACTCAGTCTATACTCATTCTTTAACCAATAAGAAAAAAATACCTACTCCAAATGCAAGATGATATTTGCAAGGGAGGATAATATACAAACATTTCTAATAGAATGCTCTTTCAGTCAACATCTGGACATGTGAAATTGTATGTGAATAAATCCAAATTTATTACCTATCACCTTATAAAGATAAATAAGCAATCTAAAGTATGCTGCATAGTCCTTTGAGGAAAGTGACTGCCATAAAATTAAGGCTGATTCCCTAAAGGTATGAAAGAAAAGCCAGAATGTTATTGTTTATAAACCACTAAAGGCTTAATATAAACAGTTTACATAACTATCTGGTTAATTTGGGCAAATGAGCACTTGTGTTAGGTTTTTAACTTTGCAGGAAGGTGTTGGTCTAATCAAGAACACTGCTGTAAGTAGGAGCACTTTTAGCATACATGAAAATAAAAATCCTTTGTAAATTTCACTTGCCTTGTGCATTTAAAACTGATTATGTATTCTATGCAAAATGGTATATTTTTCTCAAAGCTAAGAATATGGACAATGATAAGACAGATAAGCTAGTTTTACCTTTCTAGCTTCTATCAACTCTGACTTGTTGAATTCCTACAACATGCAAGGCAGTATACAATGTTTTGAACATATATGGGGTCTATATATAAAAGGAAACTGAAGTCTTTGGAAGCAAAATAGCTGTCAATTTGAAAACCAATGGTAATCATTTTCCTCAACAGTATTTATAAAAGTTGAGAATGATGTCAACTAAAACAAAATATAATCATCCCCACCTCTACCAAAGATGGAAATATAATACAGAAATCGTTTCCAGAGAAGACACAAGAATATTCATACTAGAGCCATAGGGACCAAAGCAGCAAGATGAACAACGAGGCAGTCACAGAATATCTATTAGCTACTGTACTGGTAATAGTTTATTAAAAAATACAATCTATACTAAAATTTAAGAACTAATAATATATTTAGCATATCTTTGCCTTTTATTTTTTTGCCACTGAATATAAAATTTGTCCTAAATTTACTAAATCTTCTATACCCTGAGGAATAACAACAGACTAATAAAAGTAATGTCAGGGTTAGCTTTCTGGACCATTCTATTTTCCAGTAAGCCCAAATTATATATAGCTAATATTCTTGGAAGCACAAGGTTTCATCAGTAGACTGAACTACTGCTTTGTATTGTTCTTAGCAAAGAGTTTGGTTTTACAGTGTTAACATGGCCTGGTGAGAGTAGAGAAGTCAAAGTTGGGAGCCTGAGGTTTCCTCTCCCACCTAAGATCCACAACTGATACACTGGTTTTCTGTCGTCACCATGAATGTGGCATATTGCTGCCCTTTAGGAATATATTATTCAACAGTTCTCTGTAAAAGCACTTTGGAATCTTTAGCTATATATTTCTATGAAATTATAATGAACAATTATTTGCTATCTTGAAATATGGAATTCCTATCCTTCTCTTTTCCATATATAAACAGATAAAATGATACATTTAAAATTTCATTTAAGCATTTACTTCTTTTCCTCCAATATCCGAAAGAAAGCAAGTAATGCTTTTCCCCCTCTCAACTATATTACATTATGCCTGAATTTGAGAGGGAAGGAAGGCCCATAAGTAAGGCAAAGGATTCATTTAGGACAACATTCTGGCCTTTATTTTAGGGTAGAGTACCACTGATTCCCTTTGAACGCAGGTTTCAGGCTAATCTTTAATTGTCCACATACCATCCTCTAAATGGGATGCCTCCAACCCCCAAAACATTAGTTGCCAGAAAGAAAAAACTGAATCTTGGTGTGGTGCTTAAAAATGGTTAACTCATGAAATAATCAAAACATCCTGCCTGCTTTTATCAGTCTCTCACTATGGAGCCATGCCTAGTGATGGGAATAAATAAAACAGTGGGCCACAATCAACTGTCTGATAAAACTTCCATCCTGTTTTCTTAAACATTAAATATAATCTTGCTCCCCAAAAAAGTAAGAAAGGCACTCGAATTAACACAGTCTGTATAGTTATTTTTTAAAAGACACTATGTGACAATAAGGAATTCTAGGGGTTAACTTCCCAGGGCCTCCACACATCTCTCCATTAAATAGGAGCTTATTACAGAGCATACCTAGGTGTGGGGGAGGCAGCAATACATAAAGTGCTAGGGTTTGCACAGTTCTATTTGAGAAATTTATTCAAGACAAAAAGTTCAGTTGTTATCATGTTCAAATTTTCTAGCATACTTTAAATATCTTTAAGTTTCAAAATATAATTTTCTAGTAGCAAAATAATAGCTTAAAACAGCTTTTTGGAAAAAAAAATCATGTTACTTCCCTTTATAACTAAATCTTTAGAATCTTCTATAACTCAGGGGAACTAAGGTAGGGATTATTAGACTGTTGTACAGTAGGTGGTATTTGCCATCTTGTGAAACTGACAATTTGTTTGCTACAATATTAAAAATTCTTTTTACACACACATACATGTGTGTGTGGCCCAACAAGCATAAATTGGCATGACCTGAACATACTTAAATGACATAATCTACTAAGTATATGCTTTCTTACAAACTACTACACAAAAATCCAAAAACTTTTGTTTCCACATCTTGTATCACATAAGCCCTTATTTGAAAATTTAAGTACTTTTACACATAACCTATATACATTTAACCCTATTAATAATTAAGCCTTTAAGTGAGAACTGTACCATAGGAATAAGAAATTTGACTATAAGTCTGGGCCCAGAGTTTCTTAAGAGGTATTAAAATGCTAAAATCTAGAGAAGACAAAGGGGACATAAATATGTATCAAATCCCTAAGCTTAAAAAATGACTCACACAGACTTAAAAAATATCTGAAAGAGTCACAGTTCAAGTTACAGGGAAGAAAGGAGAAGCACAAAATGATGATATGTGCACAGGTACAGATCAGTAAGTCACTGAAATCAAAGAATTTCTTCAGATGACCAAAAGTAGTTCTGGCTCTGTATGCAGGATCTGTCCTCTAATATCACAAATGAAGAGTGGTGTTCTTAATTCAAGTGGGTTCTTTAGCTCTATAAATTTTTAATATATATTACAGTACAGTTAACTGACAATGACAGAACTATTTTTTGGCTGGGATTTAACAAATTTAAACAAGGTAATGAAATGAAGAAAAAAAAGTCTAAATCAACTTATTCTATATGCGATAGATCTTCCCAAGTACTACGAAGCTAGAAAGCATCATTCATTCACAATCCATTGCACTAATCCATCAATTTCTCAATAATCACTCATTCTATCACTCACAACCAATCTTTCTCTTCTTCTGTCATTCATTAATTTAATAAATATTTAATGAGTCCTCACAATGTGCAAAGCACAAGTAGAATCTGGAAAACACTATATTGCCAAAATAGGTACACTAAAGTATACTAAGGTACACTAAAGGTGGGGTGAAGGTGGTGGTGGACAGTTACAGATCTTAATGCTTTTCGCTTGTCAGTAGTATTCTTAATCCACAGTACAGTACAATTCACTGTTCTTCCAGTGAAAATTTAATGAAATATGTGTCAATAAGCCATCTTTTCCTTTTAACAATTAGATAGTTATAGAAAAATAAGTGACGACTAGCAAGTCCCAGAAACAGACAGATCCTTTCCACTACAAGAGCTCAAAGACATGATCATGCTACAGATAGTGGGTTTAAATGTTGACCACTTAGGGGAAAAAAACCAACCATACAGGGCAATATTAGGATTTTCTGTGAATGAACAATTAAAAAAATGCAAACTCTAGAAATAAAGCAGCACACAAAAGTTACATACTAACAGTATCCTTTGGATATTTGTATTTTTGCTCTCTACTTAAAACTTTTAGGAAGAAACCAAGATATATTAAAAGATTGCACGGCTTCAGAAAAGAGTGGGTTAAGAGCCTTAGAAGATATGAAAATAGTTAACACCAAAGATGGGCAAGACAATCAGTGGAAGGTACACCAAGGCATAGAGCACTATAAAAATTTAGCTAATATTTTATAAGGTATTGTCTACACTAATTTCCTGATTTTTTTTTTTCACATCAAAGCATAAGAAGCCCTATTACTAAGAATGTGAAAAATAATTCTTAGGAAAAAAGGTAATACTGAGTGAGGCCAGAATTTGGCAACATATTTTAGTGGAGTAGGCTGAATCACCCATGTCTTCTTTGTGTAGTTTGCCCCCAAACCCTCACAGGAGCTAATAATCATAAACTTATGATTTTATCCATAGAGGTCTAGGTAGACCTTGAGGTATTTGATTCAAAATATGCTTTGTACACAAAGGGCCATGGAATTATATTCATAATGGTTTTTTTTATCTAAACAATATAAAAGCTATAAAAAGGTAATTTTTGACTTGAGAGAAGAACAAATTCTGTCTACTGGGGCCAGGCTAGACCACTTTTCTAGTGTTCTTAAGTCTCACTCACTTCAACAGTCTGCCACTCAACAAAATCATGATGCCCAAGTAAAGGACCTATTTCTTCTTCAAGGCAATGTACAAGTCCAGGCTTTCCCTAACAGTGAGATAGAAGAGATTTACCTTTCCTTACATCTTAATCTCCACTTTACAAATTACCTAGCAAGTAAAAAGAACAACAGAAAAAGCACGGTTGTCACATTTATTTCTGCCATTATTACTCACATTCTGCACGATAGGACAACTGACAGCTTCCATCATTAGGGAAACTTTTAGAAGGGCTACTCTTGTTCATATTTCTGGTATATGCATGTATTTTAGATGAGGTATGAAATTCATTGCAAATAGGGGGTAGAAATCTTCAGGACATACCCCTGAAGTAAGAAAGGAAAGATACAAAAAAATGACACACAAAAGTGACAAAAAGTATGTAATGGATTGGTAAAACAGAAAGTATATGAAAAGAAGAAACACAGACCATTTACAAAAGGGCAAATACAAGAAAAGCAGACGTTACTTGGCCCATTCCCCACCCTCACCCCAACCAACCTGAAAAACTCAGCCCTTGTTATTGAAAACATAAGCTAGAGCTATAACGTGGATACTTTGGTACCTCATCCCTGATTAAGTTCAGTATCAAAGTGTTTTGTTTTTCATATACTATTCCTTCCCCTGGCATTTGCCAGTAAACTTTAATAGTCACTTCATGATAATTTTGTAGTTTCCATGATGTATCCTCAATAATTTAGATTTTTTTAAAAGGAAGATTTTTATGGATATATTTATTTATATATTTCTCCCACTGTCATAAGTGAATTTGAAATTAAAAAGTAGTAATAGCTAAAAATGGCATTCCAGGTTTTCAGAAAAAAATCAATTTTATAAGGACTGATGTGTTTTGGTATATACCAAATTTGAGGTAAAAATAATCTATCAAAACTAGCAATAAAAATAATTTTCCTTTACTGCAATTACATAAGCTCTTAGTTTGTTTTTTTTTTTTTAAATAACCATTTTAAAAATGGAGTACATTGGAAGCATTTTTTCATATAAATTCCAATACTTCTGACTTTGGTAATTGAGTAGAACATGCTAGAGAAAGACAGCCAGTTTATATTTTTACACATTCACCCATCTAGCCATTTGATATTCAAAACAATTACATCAAGTTATTCAACATTCATACCAACATTCTTAAGTTGAACTGCAACATAAATGTTTATTTCAATTTGTTTTAGAGACAGGGTCTCAACTGTATTGCCCAGGCTGAGTATAGTGGTGCAATCATGGTTCACTATAGCCACAAACATGGCTCAAGCAATCCTTCTACTTCAGCTTCCTGGACCACAGGTGCATAGCACCATGCCTGGCTATTTTTTTTTTTTTTTTTTTTTTTTTACTTTTTGTAGAGATGAATCTCGCTATGTTGCCTAGATTGGTCTCAAAGTCCTGGGTTCAAGCGATCCTCCTGTCTTGGCCTTAAATTTTTAATTTTTAAGAGAATTTGCTTACCTATGCAGCAACTGGACTGAGGTGGGTAGAGGTGTGTGTGTGAACCAATCAGGAAAACCAAATGAGAAGCCCCATGTATAGAAATACAAAGGGTAAGAAGTTAAACAGAAATTTAAGACTCTGTTTAGCAGGAAGAAATTATACAACTATTTTATCCCCCACAGGAATGCCAGTTATTAACAAAATAGATACAATGAAAGATTTACTATGGACTTTTAACCTAAAGATGAAGAACATATGGTTAGCCAATAATAGTAAACAGTTCATGCAACTATGTAAATAATAAAGGAAAGCAATATTGCACTAAAAGGGGAATGTTGCAGGACTAATTCACCTCTTTCATTGACTCAGAGTAACCAGCCATTTCCTGTATGCATTGGCAAACCTGGCTTGCTCTACATTCCGACAAGTGGACAATACTTGATCAATGAACCTGTGCTCCATTTCTAGGCCTAGGGAGTCTGGAGCTGGTGTCCGCTTCAGGCGTTTGGTTTCCTGGGAGTAACCTTGCTTGCTAGAGTCATTCAGTCCATCCACTTCCATCTCCTGAGACAGTTGGGAGCCTGCTGGGGATAAGGTGCAAGTCACTCAAAGTCCCCCCCCCAGGGCTGTCTGCAGGTGACAACTGGGCTATGCTGTGAGAAAACCTACCATTTAAGTGATGCTGAAGGTAGAAAATATGCCGCCTGTGACAGAGAGGGGAAGGAAGAGAATAAAGAAAATCACATTACAAAGTCAAGCATTTCAGGAAAAAAAAGCTTGCAATTTCAAAACATACAGTATTCAGTTCACTGCCCCCTTCATAACCAAGTTATATAGGGAAGGAGGAAAACCAGTAGAGATGATGTTTAGGGTATTTGGACAAAGAAAGCCTCATGACCCCAGCTTACTGGTTTGTGAGAAAGAATACGATCCTAAGGTTTTTCATAAGCATTTACTGAGATGGAAATGACTTGGAGATGGTACTCTCTGATAAAACTAGAAACATGTGATAGTCCAATTTCTGCTATAAATTATAAAATAAAAAACAAAACCAAAAACTAACCTCATTGATATCCTAGAAGATAAGTGATTCAAAAATAAGCCGATTGAACAGTTCCTTTAGAGGCTTAGTCAGTGGCCTCTATCATATTATAAAAATAACGTATGTGTTTTAGTGGGTCTTATTCCTTAGAAATCAACTGAATTTTACCCTAAATCCATTACCAGCTACAGTTTTAAACATCCACATGCATTGGGGATGTGCTGGGCTCTGAGCAAAACATGTTAAAAGACACAGTTCCTATTCTTTCTCTAAGGAGACAGAGCAATTGTCCTGCCCTTAGATCCACCTAGAATTGTTAAAAATGAAAATTCCCCTCGAGAGGCTGACGCAGGAGAATCGCTTGAATCCAGGAGGCGGAGGTTGCAGGGAGATGAGATCGCGCCATTGCACTCTAGCCTGAGTGACAGAGCGAAACTCCACTTTTTAAAACAATGAAGATTTCCATGCCTTATATCCAAAAATTTAAATTAAGTGGGGGGCACATCTATGTACAACGAACTGTATAAGTTCTAGGTTGTTATATCTCATCATTCATATTAGCAACTCTAAGCCCTTAAAAGAATTCTATTTTCCTTGCAGATTCTGAAGTAGACAGGGAGCACATAATGTACCAATTTTACAGGGGGTAAAACTTAAAGGCTAGATAAGCTGCCTAATTGCAATGAGTCAGCAGCAGAAAACTGGCCTATGTAATACAGGCATACCCAGTTTATATTATGCTTTGCTCTTATGTGCTTTGCAGACATTGTATTTTTAATAAACTGAAGGTTTGGCAATCTTGTGTCAAGCAAGTCTATCAGCACAACTTCTCCAACAAAATGTGCTCACTTTGTGTCTGTGTCACATTTTGGTAACATTCCTAATATTTCAACATTTTTCATGATTATTAAATCTGTTATGTGTTACCAATATTATGTGATCAGTGATCTTTGATGTTACTACTGTAACTATTTTGGGGTGTCACAAACCACACACATATAAAATTATAAACTGAATCAATAAATGCTGTATGTGTTCTGACTGTTCCACCAGCCAGCTCTTCCCCCATTTCCCTCCCTCACCCCAGGCCTCCCTATTCCCTCAGACACAACAATATTAAAATTAGGCCAATCAATAACCCTACCACAGCCTCTAAGTGTTCAAGTGAAAGGAAGAGTCACAGGTCTCTCACTTTAAATCAAAAGCTAGAAATGATTAAGCTAAGTGAGGAAGGCATGTCCAAAGCTGAGACAGGCTGAAAGCTAGGCCTCTTGTGCCAGTTAGCCAAGTTGTCGATGTAAAGGAAAGTGTTTGAAGGAAATTAAAAGGGCTACCCCAGTGAACATACAAATGATAAGAAAGCGAAACACAGCCTTACTGCTGATAGGGAGAATGTTTTCGTGTTCTGGATAGAAGAGCAAATCAGCCATAACATTCCCTTAAGCCAAAGCCTAATCTAGACTAAGACTCTAATGCTCTTTAATTCTATGAGGACTGACAGAGGTGAAGAAGTTGGAGAAGAAGAGTTTGAAATTAGCAGAGATTGGATCATGAGGTTTAAGGAAAGAAGCCATCTCTATAACATGAAAGTACAAAGTAGCAAATACTGATGTAGAAGCTGCAGCAAGGTATCCAGAAGACCTAGCTAAGTTCACTGATGAAGGCAGCTACACTGACAAGAGATTTTCAATGTAGATGAAATACCCTTCTATTGGAGGATGCCATCTAGGACTTTCATAGCTAGAGAGAAATCCATGCCTAGCTTCAAAGCTTCAAAGGACAGTCTGACTCTTGGTAGGGGCCAATGTAGCTGGTGACTTTAAGTTGAAGCCAAGGCTCATTTACCATTCCAAAAATCTTAAGAATTATGCTAAGTCTACTCTGCCTGTGTTCTGTCAACGGAACAACAAAGCCTGGATGAAAGGACATACATATATTGACAGCATATCCATTTAAAGAATGATTAACTGAATATTTTGAGCTCACTGCTTGCTCAGAAAAAGGATTGCTTTCAAAATATAACTGTTCATTAATTATGCACCTAGTCATGTGAGATCTCTGATTGAGATGTACAAAAAGAGTAATGTTGCTTTCATGACTGCCAACACAGCATTCATTCTGTAACCCATGGATCAAGGAGGAACTTCAACTTTTAAGTCTTGCTAAGAAATATATTTCATAAGGCTATGGCTGCTACACATAGTGATTCCTCTGATGTATCTGGGCAAAGTAAATTGAAAACGTTCTGAAAAGGGTTCACCATTTTAGATGCCATGAAAAATGTGTGTGATTCATGGGAGAAAGTCAAAATATCAACAGGAACAAAACTTTGGGAGAAGGTGATTCTAACCCTCATGGATGACTTTGAGGAACTCAAGACTTCAGTGGAGTAAGTCACTACAAATGTAATGGAAATTGTAAGAGAACTAGATTTATAAGTGGAGCCTGAAGATGTGACTAAAGTGCTACAATCTCATGATAAAACTTGGATGGATGTGGAGTTGCTTTTTATGGATGAGTCAAAAAAAAAAAAGGTTTCTTGAGATAAAATTTACTCTGGTGAAGATGCTGTGCACATTGCTGAAATGACAACAAAGGATTTAAAATATGACATAAACTTAGTTGATAAGGCAGCAGCAAGGTTTGAGAGGACTCCAATTTTGAAAGAAGTTCTACTGTGGGAAAAAATGGTGTCAAACAATATCACAGACTACAGAGAAATCTTTAATGAAAGGAAGAGTCAAACTTCATTGTGATCTTATTTTAGGAAATTGCCACAGCCACCCCAGACTTCAGCAACCACCACTCTGATCAATCAGCAGTCATCAACATTGAGGCCAGATCCTTCACCAGCAGAAGGGTCAGATGATTGTTAGCAATTTTTAGCAATCTAGTAGCTTAATTAAGATACGTGCTTTTTTAAAGACATAATGCTACTGTACACTTCTTAGACTACAGTGTAATGTAAAAGTAACTTTTATATGTACTGGAAAACAAAAACAAAATGTGTAACTCACTTTATTGCTATATTCACTTTATTGTAGTGGTCTGGAACGGAACCTGTGATATCTCTGAAGTATGCCAGTAGCTTAAAAGGTCTCTCTTCTCTCTTGAAAATGTGAAATAAGAGTGTCTTGGTTTTAAGAGAAAAAAAGAATTCTCTACTAATGAAGGTGCCAAAGAGGGGGAGATGATCTTCTATGTTCTGAATATATTTAGTAAGGAAAAGCAGCTACCCAGGTCTCCTCAAATAACCTACCAGACAGACTAGACTGGAGAAAGAAAGAAAATCTCAATAACTTTAGAAATATGCAATTTTAAAGAATACCTGCCTCCTTCCTGCCTAGCACAGGCAAGTCTTTCATTTACAAATACAATGCTATGGCCTAAAGTAGAATCTGTATTTATGAAGATGAAGATGCCTCCAAATAAAGGAAGATCCAAAATAAATGAAGCTAGAAAGGAGGGTCACATACCTGACCTTTATTCTAACATACTATCAAATGTACTCACAACTTGACAGGTTGCTAACCCTTTTTCACTCTTTCCTACCAGACTTTCCCCCTCTCTCAAAGAGAAATTCTTTTAACACTTTTAACAAAAAGTGTCAAGAGATTATACTTCAGGTAAGTTAATTTGCAGACCATCAGGGCTGAAAAAATGATAAAGCATGCCTTATTCTCAGGGTCTAAACAAATCTCAATCCTGACTGTGTATCAAAATTACGTTTTTTCTAAAAAAAAAAAAAAAGGGCTGGGTGTGGTGGCTCACGTCTGTAATCCCAGCACTTTGGGAGGCTGAGGTGGGTGGATCACCTGAGGTCAGGAGTTAAAACCAGCCTGGCCAACATGGTGAAACCCTGTCTCTACTAAAAACACAAAAATTAGCCAGGATTGGTCGTGTGCACCTGTAATCCCAGCTACTTGGAAGGCTGAGGAAGGAGAATCGCTTGAACCTGGAAGGCAGAGGTTGCAGCAAGCCAAAATCACGCAATTGCACTCCAGCCTAGGCAACAAGAGTGAAACTCTGTATCAAAAAAAAAAAAAAAAAAAAAAAAAAGACAGAGATAGCAGCAATCCATCCTAAATATACTAAATATTAGTGTCTCCAAGAAAGAAGTCCAAAAACTTTTGATTCTGTTTTATTTTGGAACTAACACAGGTTATTCCGTTGCACAGTCAAGGTTGAGTACCACCATCCTAAGCTGCAGGCAGAGATCTACATGAGGAATCTCATATTGATGATGATGATGATGATGATGATGATGATATGGTAACACAAAACTTGTATTCACTCAGGCAAAGCTCCACAATCAGATGACTATGTTTACCCAGTAGGCAGGAATCAGGTGTCACTAACACCTTCTGCAGCTCTCATAAGGACATGCACAGTTTTATGCAGGAAATAAATTTTCCCTTTTCTTACCTATGACACCAAAGGGTTTCATGTCCTGGGTAGGAATCAATAAGATCAGTGCTGAATTCAACTTCTTCTTCTAGAAGATGGGGAAGATTAATCCTTGGTTCCTCTGTTGAAGCTGCTGCTTCTTCATCTTTTGGAAGAACTAGGGTTGGCTCACTTCTCAAACAGTTTTGCTCCATCACAGAACTGTCTGTCACAGTTTGGCTAATCAAAGACTTAAGCAAAAACTGGCGGTAGTGAAATCCACTGTGGTCTGAAACGTGCATAGATGCCCAATGTTTAGTAGAAGACAGTTCATCAAGAAGAATCTTGTAAGAAGAAAAAAGGGAAATAAGAAGAAGAGTTCCCAAAGGTTTTTACTTCTCCATTATTGCCTCTGATTTCTCCTTAATTTGTTCCTTTTTTGACAAGACCATTCTTACCAATATTTTGTACACAATGTCCGGAACAGTGTTGTCCCTTAGTGGAAGCTTAATACATGTAAATTTTCTCTTTCCCATATAACAGTGACAATGTTTTTTGTTTGTTTGTTTTAAAGACCAAAGAATTTAAGGACTCATTTATCACCCTTTCCCTAGTCCTTGACTACTCATATTCTGATTGGTACATACAGAGAAGTAAAGTCAAATTCTAAAATAATGGTGACCATTAGGGTATTCACTTACAAGTAACACTGATGTAAAAGGGAACATATAAACTCAGATTACTTTGATACAGACTTTATTTTACATTTAATAAATCTGTATAATATCTAACTTATTATCTGTTCAACAACAGGCTCAGTGAAATTATTTGTTCTTCACTATAAGTGCCATGAGGGCAGAGACCATGTTTCTCTTGTTCACTACTTAATTCTAAGGGATTAGTTCAAAAACACGATGCACTAATAAGATTTTTCAAGAGATCATGACTTTGTCTCAAACTCATTTAACATTAATAATAAAAGGGTTTTAAAATAAGTGAAATAAAATTCAGCAGTAAATTGTTTAAATCTTTGTGATACCAATATCTTACAAACTAAAGAATTTCAAATGAAATGTTTTTTAAAAAGCAGCACTTATGCAAAAATAATTTATTTTAGAGTGTCTTGGACAGGTAGCAAACACAAATCAGTGAAAGGTGTATCAAGGGCCTACCACATTCCATCAGAGGATTTTCAGACCAGCTAAGGAAAAAAGACACACATTTGTGAACAGTTAACAATATAGACAGCATAATGCCGAATGACACCTTTACCTGATTGTCAAGGGTCCCAGGCAAATGCCTTCTCCTGTACCATGATCTTTTTTCCATTTCTTACACACTTTTCTTCCCCAGGAATCTTTCCCGCTTCTGAATCCCCATAGTACTTGTGTGTTCCATCACATTTATTAAAGAATTTTCAGTGCATCTCTTCATTTCCATTAAATTCAGTGAGTGAGTGCTTTAAGGTATTTATTCATTCCTAACTGATACTTCAATCCCTCTACACCTACTGGCATCAGAGTGGATACATAAGTATTTTATGAAATGAATGAATGAACAATTAATAAATAAGGTGAATAGTACAAAAGAGTAAGATTACTTCCAGCCAAGATGGTCAAGTTGTATCAGTGGCATGTTTTAAACATCTCCTTTAAGTTCCAATGAGTTTATTCAGCCATCTAAATTTATTCCAGAGGCTATAGCTGGCAAGCCTCTGAGAAATGGAAAACAATATCTTTATTTGATTTTAAAAGGTAAGCAGAAATTAGCACCAGATAAACTCCTACCTGAAATAAAAATTAATCTTACGTTTATGACATTTTTGAAAAATAAACCTGTAAAACATTCTGGCTATAATATAGCAGCTTTTTTATTTTGGCATGGCTTCTTAATATAAATTAAAAAGAATATTCTACTTGTTTAAAATGCACTTATATAATATGAAAAAACATTTAGATTATTTCTTACTGGATATTCTCATGTATAAAATTGTAATTTATTATTTAATTTTGAGGCAAAAATGGCATATATATACGTATATATACATATATATGTGTATATGTGTATATATACATATATACACATACACACACACACACACACACACACACACACACACACACACACACACATATATGATGTTCTGGATGGGCGTGGTGGCTCATGCCTGTAATCTCAGCACTTTGGGAGGCCAAGGCAGACAGATCACCTGAGGTCAGGAGTTGCAGACCAGCCTGACCAACATGGTGAAACCCTGTCTCTACTAAAAATATAAAAGTTAGCTGGGCATGGTGGCACACACCTGTAGTTCCAGCTACTAGGAAGGCTGAGGCAGGAGAATTGCTCAAACCTGGGAGGTAGAGCCAATATCAGTCCACTGTACTCCAGCTTGGGTGACAGAGCGAGACTCCATCTCAAAAAAGAAAAAAAAAAAAGATTTTCCAACAAAATCAATTTCTTAAAAAAAATCTTAGGCTTTTAAAGAGAAAATCCACTATATTCTTTTTTCTAAGATATAAAGATGCATATTAAATGAAAGAAGAAACTTTAACTGGAATTTCACGGCATTTTCTTGTTAGGAATATTCTTGTTAGAATAAAAAGATATAAAGATATAGGCAATGATTTTTTAAAAAAAGACAGCAGTTACTTTTAAGTGATCCAATTAACATTTAAGTGATCTAAAGATACTATATAAAGTTATGGCTTTAATGTACAGTACTAATGGGATAAATGACCCTTTATATGATATACCTTAAATATCCTTCTTTTCCAACTTCCATATGAAAACATGAAGTGAATAAATAAACTACCAGAAAACTGCAGATGCAGGGCTAGGAAATAGAGGGATAATGTGTTAAAAATGAAAGACTACTGAAAATATATATGCCATCAGTCCTGTAAACTTTTAAAAATAACATTTGGGTTTTCTTCTGATTATAAAAGTGATACAAAATGATCACTATAGAAAATTCCAATAATACAGAAAAATATGAAAAAGCAAACAAAAATCATACATTACTTGTTGACCAGAGATTACTACTTGCAACATTCTGGCATAAAACAAATCTTTCAGGTTTTTTTCTATGTATGCACATGCACAGAGTTTATTTTTAACAAAAATTTGGGATATTCTTTTGTACTAATTTTATTCCACTTCAATGATAAATACATTCCTATGGAATTAAATATTATTCTAATATATTTTTTAACTCATATTTCACCCTCAAGATTATCAGAATTTAACCGTTGCCGTGTTTGTCTGTACTCTTGTGTAAGTAACACTCACATATAAATCTATGTACATATCTAATTATTTAGGAGAAATTTTTAGAAATATACTTTCTGGAACAAAGAAAAAACTTTATAAGGTTCTTGACATATACTGTCAAAGTGCCATACAGAAAGGCTGTACAATTTATATTCCTATTGGAAGTACATGTTAATGCTTATTTCTCAAATTCAATATCAATACTTTAATCTTCATTAATTTAATGAGTGAAGAATCACATTTCATTTGAATTTATATTTCCTTAATTATCATTAAGGCTAAGTATCTTTCCTTGTTTGATTACTTTTGTTTCTTCATTTATGAACTGCCTATTTTGCCTAATTTTCTATTATGAATTGTCTAATTTGCTATTTATGTTAGTCATTATTTTTCTTATGAGTTTGAAAGAGATCTTTACACATTAAAGATATTAAATCTCTGTTTGTCATATGTGTTGTAAGTATTATTTTCAGTATATTACTGCAACTGATTTTTTAAATTATTCTTTTTTTTTAAGATTTGGAGTCAGACAAAATTCTTTTTCTTTCTTTTTTCCCTCATGTCTATTGAAGTATAAATGACAAATTAAAATTGTGTGTGTGTGCGTGTGTGTGTGTGTGACATATGTTTTTATGTATACAATGTGAAATGATTACCACAATCAAGTGAATTAATATATCCATCACCTCGCATAGGTATTTTCTTGTTTGTGATAAGATCATTTAAGATAATGCTCTTAGAAATCTTTAGGTATACATTATTATTAAGAGTAATTACCATGTTCTACAATTAGACCTCCAGAAGTTATTTATCCTAACTGAAACTGTATCCTTTAACCAGCAATTCCCTATTCCCCACCATAACCCATACTCCTGCAATCACCATCCTACTCTCTACTTCTGTGAGCTCAGCTTGTTTAGACTCCACATACAAGTGAGACCATGCAATATTCATCCTTCTGTGCCTGGTGTATTTCACTTGGCATAATGTCTCCCAGGTCTCCTTTTCCTTCATAGAGGTTTTTATTCCATTTAAAGTTCAATTTAGTATTTAAGAAAACAAACAAACAAACATAACTTTCTATTTTCTAAAAAATTAATTATACCAGCATCAAAAATTGAACAAGGAATCCTTTCTCTAATTATGTGAAATACCACATTCATCATTAATGAACTATGTACATATCATGTATTGGAATTTGTTTCTGGACTTTATATTCTGTTCCATTACTGAATCTATTTTTGAAATAGTATCACAATTTTAATTACTCCATCTTATTAAACATTTAAGTATCTAACGGTAGAGTGTTCCTGATTATTTTTCCCAACAATTTCTTAGCTATTCTTAAAGCTTTATTCTCTCTATTGAACTTTAGAATCATTTTTGAAGCGAAAAAACAAATCAGTGGTTTTTAATATATTCACAGAATTGTGCAACCATTGCTGTTATCTAATTTCAAATGTTTTCATCACCCCCACAAAACCCCATTCCTATTAGAAATTATACCCCATTCCCTCCTCCCCAGCCTTTGACACCCACTAATCGGCTTTGCCTATCCTGAACATGTTACATAAATGAAATCATACAATATGTGGCCTTGAATCTGACTGCTTTCAATCAGCATGTTTTCAAGGTTCATCCACGTTATAGCATGTATCAATATTTCCTTCCTTTTCTATGGCCAACATTCCACTGCATGAATATACCACATTTTGTTTTTCATTCCTCAGGTGAGGTGTTATTTTTTTGGCTGTATAAATAATGTGATTATCAACATTCTCATACAAGATTTGGTATGGAATGTGTTTTCACTTCTCTTGGGTATTATATCTAGGTGTAGAATTACAGGGTCATATATAGCAATGCATGTTTTTCCCCAAGAATACAATATATATTAACTATAGTTTTATTAATATATGGTAATTCTATGTTTAATTATTTAAGGAAATGCCAAACTGCTTTCCACAGTAGCTGTACCATTTTACATTCTTACCAGCCATAAATAAGTTTCTCCACATCCTAACCACCATTTATTATTGTCTATATTTTGGTGTGAAGTGTTATCTCACTCCCTGTGGTTTTGATTTCCATTTCCCTAATAGTAATGATGTTGAATATCTTTTCATACCCTTATTGGTGATTTCAATATGTTTTTTGGAGAAATGACCATATGTGCTTTTTTTATGTGAAGCACCATATTAACTTGCAATTTGCCAGTAGTAATAAACCGCCTGACTGTCTTTCCTGCCACCTTACCCTCAAACATAAAAATATTTTAAAATTTACTTAAATATGTTTATTTAAGCATGCAGACATCAGAGAGAATGTAAAATAGAAAACTAAGGTATCATAATTCCACCCCATACTACTTTTAATCAATCTTTATTCTTTAACCTTTTTTCTGAATAGAAAATGAATATATGCTTTTATAAAAAATACAAGGAAAAAATCAATAACATTGTTGTATGTATGTATGTATGTATGTATAAATATCTGCTGAGAATTTACCATGTGCCAAGCACTGTTCCAAACACTTTAAAGTATTTGCAATCTCATTCAATGCTAATAAATACATTAAAAATTAGATGGCTATGTGCAGTGGCTCACACCTGTAATCCCAGCACTTTACGAGGTCAAGTCAGGCAGATTGCTTGAGGTCAGGAGTTCAAGACAAGCCTGAGCAACATAGTGAAACCCCATCTCTACCAAAAATACAAAAACTAGTCAGGCATGGTGGTGGATGCCTGTATTCTCAGCTACTTGGGAAGCTGAGGCAGGAGAACCACTTGAACATAGGAGGTGGAGGTTGCAGTGAGCCGAGATTGTGCCACTGCATTCCAGTCTCATTTATTTATGAGAACTGTCTCATAAATAAATACATAAAATTTGGCTTATCCTAATATAACCTGTTGTGATTATTTTTCTTTAAATCATCTTCTAAAATATAATTTTTAGTCATAACAAAATATTCCAATGTGATGGACTGTAACTAATCCCTCAGTATTGAAGGGCTACAGCTTTTCTAGTTTTTCACTACTATAAGTGCTACTTTTATATATCAAACTTCCATATTTAATAGCCAGTGTTTATTGGACACTTAGCTAAGGCACTGTGATAGCCACTTTATACAAATCCTCAAATTCAATTTGCATCACTCAGTGAGATGGAATTACCATCACCCCACTTTTCCAGATGAGAAAACTGAAGGTTGAAGAGACTAAGTAACTTCCTCAAGGCTACACAGCAAATTAGTGGTAAAGCCAGAATGCAAAGTAGGTCAGTATGACCACTGAGTGAAGCCTTTAATCACTCTACCATACTTCATCTTCCATTATTTCTTTATGATGAATTCCTGGAAGCAGAACTCTTAAAAATAACACCCTATTTTTAAAAGTGTGATAAATGCTGCCATGTTGCCCTTCAGTAAGATTACAACAATTTGAATAATGCTCATTTTCATACTCTTACTAATACTCAATACCAGCACTTTAAAAAGTCATTTTCAATTTTCTAAGCTAAAACATGCCAGTTCATTTCATATATATTTTTAAGCTGATCTAGATTACTGGTATTTTTGTGATTACCTCCTGTAATAGGCAAAGCATAGCAGTAAATGTTCTAGGTGGGCCCAATGGCTTATAACAGAAAGGAGACTTTGCAAATTTAGGACTCCTCACTGACAACAAGAACAAGAGATGTTGCAGTGGCAAGTGGTGACAGGAAGAATGGTAAGTCCTCCTCCAAGGGCAGGTCGAGGAAGGGTGATGACATCTGATCCCAAGAGTGGACCCTGGCACCTGAGCCATTAATGAGTTATCTTTACCACCAGATGGTTTCAAGTAGCCAAGAATTTAACTTTGGCCCCTTGTTTCTGATTTTATGGAAATGCCACTTGAAAAGGTCCACATCATGGCAGAAAAATTTCAAAAGACCTCTCAGTTAACCTGGACTCTGACTTCCTTTTATCCCCAATCCTCCCCATTCTCTTTCTTCCTCCTACACACTATCGAGTTGTAGATCTGACATGATTGCCTCTAAAGCACTCCATATCCCTGACAACCACCAAACAACTTGTAATCACGCCTCCAGACTCACACTATGTATTTTCCTTCCCCTGGCAACTATTTCCAATGAGCCCATCCTAGATGAAGAACCATTTTTCTGTGCTCCCACTGTATTCTGATGCTTTGGAATTGTTGGTCTACTTTCTCAACTAGATTTTCAATTTGTTAAGAGTAAGCACTTAATTTTACTGCGATACCCAGTATATAGGACAGTGGCTGGGTATGATAGAATTTTGCACTTTTCATGAATAAATTGCACTGCATTGATCAAGCAAACTGATAGCCAATTTTCTATCTCGGGGGGAACAGAAAAGGAACTAAAATGGAGTCAACCTCTCTTTATTAGATGCCCAGTAATTTACATCCATTAACTCAAATAACTCACAATAATCCACTGAGGCAGACAGTAGAGTCCCTATTTTATAAATGAAAACAATAAAACCTTACTTTCCACACACAGCTAGTAAGGCCAAAATCTGAACCTAGGTTGATGTGATTTTAAGCCTTTGCTCTTTCTACTCCATTAGGTGACCACCCCTCCTGAAACTCAAAGCCATATAAACCGGAAGGGGAAGGCTCCTCTTCCAGAATTGTTGGCTTAAAATCCTCTGGAAGTAAAAGCTCTCCTATTTGTCTTGGCCAGGAAACAAAGAGGAAAATGACAGCATGGGAAGAGGGAGGTAGGAAGAAGGAGTGGTAAACTAAAATTACATAATACTTCCCCACTAATGTGAAAGCACCAGCTGGGGCACTTCCATCTTCAACTTGACCTCTTTTAATTGTCTCAAGCCTGAGAAGCTTTTTAGATGAGCACCCTAGATTCTTATGGCACTGTGACATCATCAGAAAGAAAAAAACTGAGACACTGTAGTATATAAGAAGGAGCACAAGGGACACCTGGCTCTCATTCTCATGAATAATAAGTGGTGCAACTGTAGCTAAGTCTAAGCCATTAAAATTCTCTGGGAATCTCCATCTCCTGATTTCTAAACTGAAAGGATTAGGCTGTGAGAGTTTCCAAACTGGCTCTGCATCCAAATAACCCTGAGTCAGTGGAAAATACTGATCTCTAGATCCACCCTCATTCAGATTTAGTAAGCCTGGAGTGGGACTTAGGAATCCCCAGGTAATTTACAGGCTCAGACAATTTTAAAAACACCTGGGTGAGATCATCTACCCTTGCCCTCCTCTCCCCTTTTTCAGAGGATGAAAGTGTGAAAAGACAGCCAGCTGACTTAGTATATTGTCACATAACCAAACACTACCAAGAAATAACAATTCCAGTTCTATAAGGCTTAATAATCCCTTCCTGTTTCAGGATAAAGTAAGTTATGCTCAGTCTTCCTCAACTGGTTAAACCTGCCTTTGTTTTACCAATGTACTAGCCTTAAGACTGCCAAAAACATGTCCAGACCATTAGTTTCTCTACTCCTTCAAAACTCTTCTGAGGATGAAACATTACCAGAAGATTTTAAGGGCAGACAGGCAGTCTGCCCAGGAGACAATAATATCCCTACCTTGACGTCTAGCTTGGCCAAGTGCTGTAAAACCCAGATGCGATGGGACCAAGCATTATAGTTGCTTGGGTATCTCCCTGCAGCTTCACCACAGACCTCCATCTCTTCTTGTATGAGTCGCTGTGCCCTTTCTGCGGGAATTGTTCCCAAGTTTCCTTTGGTCACAAAGGAAGGCAACTTGGTTTCCTGAATTAGCTGTTGTAGCACCCATCGCCTGTTAAGATAGCATGTGGGAAAGAACACAGAAAGAACATAAACCAGAGAGGAAAATAACCGGTTTTCATTATTCCCGATTTAAATTCCATTCAGAGACAATGTAGAATAATACCTGTTTATAAGTCCAGTTTTTTGGAGATGGCGAGGGATTGTTTTGTTGTTTATGACAATATAAAATTTAGCGGTATGGATGAAGGGTGGAAAAAGGATAAACGGGGAAAAAAACCCTTTAAAATCTGTAATACTTTTTATGTTACAATTACATTAGAGAATGTCATTACTTCTAAAATGATAATCCCAAAACTCCACTTGGCCAGGAAATGTAAAGGCAAATGGGGTATGTATGTGTGTGTGTGGTGGTGGTAGTGGTGAGGGGTTATAAATGGCTGATAAATATTACAAGAGGAGTCATGATTCACATCTTTAATTATATATGCATGCCTCACCCTATGAGCATTTGTTTACAAACAAGAAGCTGCACTCTGATAGTTTTCATTCAGCAAAATATCTGTATTATAGCATAAAATCTGGAAGGTAACAAATGTAATTCATTAAACCATTAAGGTGGTGTCAAAATATCCTCATCCACAAATTCTCCCTTTGTCTATTTAAGATTTGCATTAGCATATATCTTACATAAAAAGCACTAGTGTTTCTAACTACTTAATGTGTTTAGTTTGTACCAGTAATTTACTCATATAAAAACATTTTTTAAAGATTTCCAACCGAAAGGTACAGGAAGTTGAGTAAGAAAACTCATTTTGTCATTTTAAAATAATGGAATTTCTTATTTAATAACAAAATACTGCTTTATAAAAAAATTAGACAAGCCAATAAACTGATGGATGCATACTTAACAGTTCCTTTCCCCCTGCCACCATCCCTTTCCAACCCTTCATATACATAGTCATATGCCTTTCTGTGGTCTACTATCCCAATTTCTAGTCATGAAGAAACTACAGCTGACTCTGTGGTTTGGAAGAAGCTGACCTGCATTGTTAACCAAAGGCAAGATTACCACTAAGACACCTTGAACTGAGGTAAGATCCTAAAATGCCCAGGATTTAAGAAAAATTTGAGAATTTCAGGATGACTTCTTTATTGGTCCTGACCAGCAAGCCCACACCATCCCATTTTGGTCAAATAAGAGTAGTTACAGAGGGTCCAAGAGGAAGATGCTTCCAGGTGGCCAGGATTTTGAAAGTCCTAACGTGCATTCTGGCTATCTGTCCCAGGCTTTTAACCTAAAAATGTTCTTAGTAACTTTAGCTCAGCCTACATAGCATTCACCTCAGCTGCCCTTAGCTTTCTCTATAAGTTAATTTTAATAACCACAACTATCACCACCACCATCTTTACCAGGAAAACAACCAAATGCTTTTAAAATCCACATTGCGGCCAGGCGCGGTGGCTCATGCCTGTAATCCTAGCACTTTGGGAGGCCGAGGTGGGTGGATCACCTGAGGTCAGGAGTTCAAGACCAGCCTGCCCATCATGGTGAAACCCCATCTTAAAAATAAATAAATAAATAAATAAAAAATAAAAATAAAAAAAATAAAATCTATGTTGTTCATTACAGTTGAGTATCTATAAATGCAATCTCCACAACTGCTTCAGAGAGTTAATAATAGCTAACATTTATTATTTAATATGTGCCAGGCACTGAGAGAGTGTTACATGCATTAACTCATGTAAACTTGACTGTTAACTGTATAAGATAGGTGTAATTATTATTCTCATTTTACAAATGAGAAAACTGAGGCTTGGTGAGGTTAAGTGATTCCCCATGAACACTTAGGCAGCAAGCTATAAAGCTCCAAGATTTAAATGCAGGTAGCCTGACTTCAGAATTCATGCTCTGGAACCAATACGTGACCCTGCCTCTCACATGGCATGTTTCTTTCTCCAGCCATTCTGAGTCCTAAGTAAGAGTACTATGTTGTAAATTAACCACACCTGTGAATCCATGTTTCTGGACTCTTTGGAAACTTAGTTAAGGCGAGTTTTCCCAGATGTAAATCCTTAATTGGATTTAAAGTGCCAGAGAGGATCAGCTCTTTCCTGTTAAAAAAAAAATTTTTTTTTTAATTACTTTATCCAAAGGTTCTGCATGGCTTTTAATATAACCTCACTGTAAAGTGAATTTCTAAGAATTAAAAAAAAAAAAAGAAAGAAAAAAAGCCCAAGCCACTCTGGGATATAAAACGCTCATAAATGTGACATGCAGTCATCAAGAATGTATTCTCATAACCTCAATATACCAAATTAATAAACAGAAAGAGAGGCTCTTAACTCAGCAGGTGAAATTTTAACTATTTGTGTAAAGGCAAAGGGGTTTTCTGGCCTACCTCATTTCCAAAAGTTGTGAGATCTGCTAGTGGTATCTATAGGGCCAATCCAATACCAGTCAAGAATTGGTGTAGTTTCCTAAATAGGACTTGACATGGTCTGTTTTATTATAAAACCACACATACAACAAACACAATATGACTGAGATGTAAGGCGAAAGAAATCATTCGTGGAATCACTATTCTAACCAAATTACTATTTTTTATTTTTGAATTTTCCCTTCTACTTTTCCCTATACACACATATATTTTAACATATAATTGTATATCCTACTCTCATTATATCTTAAGCATTTCCCCATGATTCTATGTAATGAACAGTTTAAATAATCAAATAGTTTGTAATGAACATTTATTTAAATGATCAAATAGTTTTCATTCAGTAGTTATGCTTTTCCCTTGTTAAGACATTTAGGTTGCTTCAAACTTTTTATTTTAAAACGAATCTGGTGGGGGTGGGTAGAGGTGGAGTGGAAAAGCTTTGTGCTCATGACTTCTTTTTTTTGTATTCTCACTTTGGATAAGTTTCTAAAAGAGCTATTAACAAGGTAAAATACTTACATGACCTTTGATATAGTAGGCCATCCCTTTTTTAAATATTAATATAAGCAGCAGAAGTAATAGCAATGTAAGGTTTTGTTGTTTTTCAAACTGTTTGAGACCAGCCAAAGCTTCAACACAATCACTGTTGTCCCTTGGTATCTTGGGGGGCCTTGGTTCCAGAACCTTCCACAGATACCAAAATCTGCAAAGGCTCAAGTCCTTGATATAAAATGTGTTGCCATATAACCTATGCACATCCTCCCATATACTTCATATCATTTCTAGTTTACTTATAATACCGAATACAATGTAAATGCTATTGTTCAGGGACTAATGACAGGAAAACAAAGTCTGAACACATTCACCACAGAAAGCATTTTTCCCCCAAATATTTTCTATCTGCATTTGGTTGAATCCATAGATGCAGAATCTATGGATACAGAGGGCCAACTATAAAAGAATGTCATGCAAGCGCTTTCTATACCTATTTCTCAGGTAAAAACAATTTATGTTTACTTTCTCAGGTAAGTTTTGGTAAGTGCTGATATACTGTTACTGAATTCTCAGTGTATCTATGATTTTATAACAAAATCAGATCATTTGCTATTATTTATTAATCTTCAAATGTCCTTTTTGTGGTAGGGCTGATTATTCATTTATTTTAGAGAAGTATAAGCCAGAGAAAACCAGAATCCAGTTCTTATGCCATATCTACTTAGATGGATTTAATTCCTAAATACCGTACGTATTCTTTCCAACAGTGACATACTATTTCTAAAGTCTTACTTGATAAAGAAAACAACTATTTTCCTTTCAATGTTCAGGAAACCAATTGTGATTATATATACAAAATATATATTTTTCATGCAACAGCCAATTGCTTTTGCAGTCTTGGATTCTTTTTCTTCTGAAATCAGTAGCATTTTGTTTATACAGTACGTTAGAATACCTATAAAGTAAAAGGAGGAAAAGATTGCTCTGTGTAATTTTAATTACTTTTGAGAGCAGTGTTTCTCAAAGTGGACCCTGATTGCAACATCAGCATCATCTGGAACTTATGTGAAATGTAGATCCTCAGGCCTCAACCCAGACTCCACTGAACCAGAAACACAGGTGGGCACAGTAATATGGGTTTTAAAACAAGCTCTTAAGATGATGCCCATTGGCCAGGCACAGTGGCTCGTGCCTGTAATCTCAGCACTTTGGGAGGCCCAGGCAGGTGGATCACGAGGTCAAGAGATTGATATCATCCTGGCCAACATGGTGAAACCCCATCTCTACTAAAAATACAAGAATTAGCTGGATGTGGTGGTGTGCACCTGTAGTCCCAGCTACTTAGGAGGCTGAGGCAGGAGAATTGCTTGAACCCAGGAAGCGGAAGTTGCAGCGAGCTGAGATTGCACCACTGCACTCCAGCCTGGTAACAGAGCAAGACTCCATTAAAAAAAAAAAAAAAAAAGATGACGTCTATTAAAGTTTAAAAAACTACTATACCAAATTTATTGTATTATGCTTAATTTCCATTTACTAAATTTAAGACCTCTTGTTATTTACACCTGCCTACCTTTATTCTCATATACATCCATATATAAGGGGAGAGAATCAAAATTTTCTTCAAAAAAGAGGCAGTCTCCCTATAACTGTTTTGACAAAGTTTCTAAAATTATGAGCACTCTCTTTTGCAACCACTGAAGCACAGAATTTTTAAAGAAGAAAAAGAAAAAAATATGGGCACTCTGTTAATATATTTTGGACTAAGCAGTATTTTTGGGAGGACATCTTAGCTTGAAACAACCTCAATCAATGTTAATGTATGGACACTGAAAAATATCACCTGATGGAATCAAGCAAAATTTTAATATCAATGTAATAAACTTTGCTGGGGTAGTACTGAACATTTGTAGGTATTGGATATTGCTGAAAACAAGTTTTTCAAAAATCACTTTAAGAAGATATGATAGGTGGTAAAATTATAGCCATCACATAACCTAGTGCTACATTTTTTTTTTTTTTTTTTTTTTTTTTTTATGGGGTCTCTCGCTCTCTTGCCCAGGCTGGAGTACAGTGGCAGAATCTTGACTCACTGAAACCTCTGCCTCCTGGGCTCAAGCAATCCTCTTGCTTCAGCCTCCCAAGTAGCTGGGACTACAGGCACACAACACCACATCTAGCTAATTTTTTGTAGTTTTGGTGGAGATGGGGTCTCACCATGTTGCCCAGGCTGGTCTCAAACTCCTGAGCTCAAGCAATCCACCCATCTTGGCCTCCCAAAGTGCTAGGATTACACATGTGAGCCACCACACCTGGCCACTGAGCTACATTTTTAACAAATTAACTGCTCTAATGTATTCAAATAGGAATCTGGCTTGAGATACAATTTCCACTTATACATGGATTCAAAAAGTGCTATAGCTCAAACAACTTAGATATAATTTGATGGGCTCTGGAAAACTGTGCAACTAAAAACAGCTAGCTCTTGTGATGACAAAGTCACTGATGTCAATGAGGTACGTAAGGTGTTTGAATAAAACTGATTTTTTTTCTCAATCTTCAGTTATTCTGTCTGAAATAACAATAATGATGGCCATCCTCATAAAAACTACCAACTATTGAACACTTCCATTGAGTCAAGAACTGTGTAAAGTGATTTACATATGTTTTGTAATTTCTCACAACAATCCTGCAAGGTAAATAGTATAATTGAGCCATATGAAATTGGCGATACTCAATCTTTTTTTAAAATAAACTTTTTATTTTACAACAGTTTCGGGTTCATAGACGAGCTATAAGGATAATACAAAAAATACCCATATGCCCTGTACCTAGTTTCTTTGCTGTTAACATCTTATATTACCATGGTACCTTTGTCAAAATTTATGAAACACTGTTGATATATTTTCATTAGAAGTCCATACTTCATTTAGAACTCCTTTGTTTTTACCAAATGTCCTTTTTCTATTCTAAGGTTCCCTCCAGGATACCTTATATTTGGTTGTTATGTCTCCTTATGCTCCTCTTGGCTCCTCAAATTTATCTTGGGTTTTGATGGCTTTGACAGTTTTGAAAATACTGGGTCAGGTATTCTGTATAATGTTTTTCTCATCATTAAACTGGAGTTACAGATTTTGGAGAGGAAGACCAAAGAGGTAAAGTGACATTTTCACTGCATCTTGTCAGAGACACGTGCTATCAACATGACTTATCATTGTTGATGTCAATCTGGATTACCTGGCTGAGGTCAGGTTTCTTCATTACTCTTTTAGAAGAAAGTCACTAATTTTTTGATTCGGTGCACAGCCCACCCTTAAAAAACACGGAGTTATGCTCTACCTCATAAAGGGGGGTTATCTAGATAAATTAACAGGACATTTGTCTGTTGTCTCCTATTTATACATTCATTCATTCATTTCAGTGGGCTGATGGATAGCCATTTTATACTCTGGGGTATAATCCAATACTATGTTATTTATTTTGTTGCTCAAATCATTCCAGCTATGGCCACTGGAAGCTCTTTCAGTTGCTCCCTGTATCCCTTTCACATATTCCCACCATATATTTTTGAGCACTTCCTTACTTTCTGGTTCTATAAGATGCTCCAGGCTCATTTTGTATACTTGTTGTCCTGGTCCTAGAATCAGCCATTTCTAACATCATTAAAGAATGGTATTAGAAACCACAGTGTGGCTGCTAGAATTAAATTGTTTTTTATCTACCAAAAAACAATTTCATATGGCTCAACCTAGTATCTCAATTTTACAGACGAGGAAATTGAATCCTGGAGAAGTTCAGTAACTTGTTCAAGGTTTCTTAGCTCAAAATGTCAGAACCAAACATCAAATCTGCATAAAATAAAGTTACCAATTTAAATCAATAGGCTATGAGTATAGAACATGAATCACTGGAGTTTGGCATCAACTATTCTAGTTGCTCAAAGGTGTTTTGCTTACTCTAAGAACACAGAATGATAAAGAAAATAGGACATTATTACTAAGTCAACCTTTTTTTTTTTTGAGACGGAGTATCACTCTGTCACCAGGCAGTGTGCAGTGACACAATCTCGGCTCATTGCAATTTCCACCTCCTGGACTTAAGCGATTCTCCTGCCTTAGCTTCCTGAATAGCTAGGAATAAAAGAGCATGCCACCACGCCCAGCTAATTTTTTGTATTTTTAATAGAGACAGGGTTTCACCATGTTGGCCAGAATGGTCTTGATCTATTGACTTCGTGATCCGCCTGCCTCGGCCTCTCAAAATGCTGGGATTACAGAAATCAACCTCTTTCAGGTAATTCACCAATTTTCAAAGCAAAAAAAAAAAAGTAGCAGTCTTTTTTCTTTAAAAAAAAAAAAGCTGAAATTTTAAACTATGTGCATCACTCAGTGTAATCACACAAGATCAGCTCAAAAACTTATTTTTGCCTCTATTTCTTTCCCCTAAGACTGCAATACCCACACATTGAACTAGAGGTCTATTGCATCATCTTTTAGCAGTTTGAAAAATGCAGTAAAAAATCACTCAATGCCTTCCAGGTTTAGTACGGAAGAGATCCACTAACAATTAAAAATAAAGTGCTGTGTATTTGATATGCAAGAGACTTTACAGGGTTAGAGCAGTTTACTTTGAAGTTGGTAGTTTGTTGCTCAAAACATATCTATGGTGCTATGTCTTTATACGTCAACCAATCTAATATAAATTAAAATTTATTAGAACACATATCCACGAAAGACTTTTTTTAAAATCAAGATTCCCTTTCTGAAATCTAGCAAAAAACCTTACCAGTCATCTAACTAGAATAACTTCAAGATTAACTGCCACAAACACCCCTGAAGTTAGATTTATAGAGCAATTTCCCTTCATAAGACCAAACCACACATAATTTTTTAAAATTTTAAAGAATTATTAAAAAATTCACCTAATTCACATCTTTGATTTCACAGATAAAGAAACCAAAACTCTTGAGAAATTAAAGGTTATACTCAAAGTCAGCTGCTACTTAACTGATGAAACAGGACTAAGTTCCATGAATCTTAAGACTAGGATTTTTTTCTCCTATGTTCAACTGGCTTATAGAATATACAATGCATAACATGTGTGTATATACATATGTATACAGTATGTGTGTGTATGTGTGTATATATATGCATATATGCTATGCTAGTGAGATTTTTTTGTTGAAGGATTTTTTAATTCCTCTCTATTGATGAGGAATGTGAGAACATGAATAAAAATGGCATTCCTACTTCCCTATTACTCTGATTTTTTTTTCACTGAATTTTATTTCAGTGCCCAATTTGCAAACTGCCTATCTATTATGTACAGGCTCTAGAGTTAGATGCTAAGGAAACAAAGGAAAAAAAAAAAAAAGACATGGTCCCTACCCTTAAAAAAAAAATCTGAATTTTAAGTTCATAGTACCTTCCTAAGTTTCCTTTGCTGATTCTTCCTCATCTTGCAAATGCTAGAACCATGCTGTCCAATAGAAATATGTGAGTCACAAATGCGAGTCATATATGATTTAAAATGTTCTAACAGCTACATTAAACACAAGTAAATATATTTAATTCAATATATCCAAACTATTATAATTTCAACAAGTAATCAATATAAAAATTATTAATGAGATATTTCCAGTTGTTGCTACTTGGTCTTCAAAATATGATGTACAGTTTACCACTTGCAGCACATCTCAGTTGACACTAATCACATTTCAAGGGCTCAATAGCCTCACGTGACTAGTAGCTACTTTACTGGATTGTATAACCCTAGAAAACTAGAATGTCTCAGGGCTCAGTCTTTAGACTGGTTCTTGTCTCTAGCTATGCCCACTCTTGTAAGGATCTTAAAACAGTTTCATGGCTTTAAAACCATCTATATGTTAGTAATTCCCAAGTTAACATCTGGCCCAGATCTTTTTCCTGAACTTTAAATTCATATACAACTACTCGGACACAAATCTAACATGTCCCAATCTGAACTCTTGAACTATAACAAGCACCCCCTACCTAAATCTGCTTCTCTTCCAGACACTGCCATTTCAGTAAATGGAAACTCTATCTTTTCAGTTGCTAAGGGAAAAAGTCAGAGTCAAGCATGAGTCCCTTCTTTCTCATCCTATACACTTTCCACTACATTGCAGTGCACCTCAAAAACCAACAATATAATGTTATATGCCTTACAATCCAACCAATTATGGCGATTGCCCATTACCCTCTCACCTCAAAAAAGGAAGGAAAATAAAAGCATGTATCAAACAGTATACTGTAACTGTTTGACAGGACAATTTATATTTCAGGGAAGAAAGTTTATGGAGATGAGACATCACCATACAAAAGAGGCAAAATGCATGTTTAGAACTGTCACAGATATAACAAATAGGTAGAAGAAGTAAGTGTAAGACGGTTTATATTTCGTTTTCAAAAGCTAACAACTTATGGGGTTATATGTCTTCAGAAATTTGGACGAACTTATCATATCACTGATGAAAATGACATACCTCACGTTCCATGCAGTGGTAAAGTCTGGGTTTAGAAGCAGCAGGGTGCATGTGACATCTATCAATTCTAAAATAAAGAGAAGTCATATTAAAAACAAACAGTCCTACCTTTAAAGCTTGGCTTCTCATTCTTTTAAGGATCTCTTTCTCTCTATCACATTATACTAATATATATCTCATGTCATATTCACTTTAATGATAAATACCCTCTTCTAAGATGTCAGGGATATGAAGATTATCCTCAAGACCTTCTCCTACTTATGATAAGTGTAACTCTTAAAAGCTGACAGAAACAGTTTTACAATATGCCTATAAAGAATAGTCTAATCTCTTCACTTTTTTTTTTTTTAGTACTTTTTGGTACTAATTTAATATTTACCAAGGAAAGAAACACAGTTTCTTTTCTTTTTTTTTTTTTGAGACAGAGTCTCACGCTGTTGCCCAGGCTGTAGTGCAGTGGCGCAATCTAGGCTAACTGCAATCTCTGCCTCCTGGGTTCAAGCAATTCTCCTGCATAAGCCTCCGGAGTAGCTGGGACTACAGGCATGCACCACCATGCCCAGCTAATTTTTTTGTATTTTTCAGTAGAGAGGGGGTTTCACCATGTTGGCCAGGATGGTCTCGATCTCCTGACCTCGTGATCCACCCACCTCAGCCTCCCAAACTGCTGAGATTACAGGCGTGAGCCACCGCACCTGGCCAAGAAACACAATTTCTATGCCACTATTCGTTTAACTCCACAAATACCTCAAGTATTGACTGTGAATGCAAATTTTCAAAAGGAAAAATAATCACTCAGAATCCAACCCACTTAACATAATTCATTTAGATTCTCCTGCAAAAATTATCCTTTCTTGCACATATTTTTACATAGGTATAGCAATGATAAATGCACAACTTTGTTCCATTTTTTCACTAAGTATTATATCATATGCATTCTTCTATACAGTATGTGTTTTTATCAGTTGCATTACAATCACTTAGTCCAATGTGATCAATTACCTTGCTCTTTAGGCTGTTTTCTGTTTGTTTTTAATGTTATAGATAATACTACTATAAACATTTGTAAATAAATTTTTTGTCTTGTAGACTATTTTCTTGGAATGTATTTCCTGAAGCAGAACTACTATGTCAAAACAATATAAAAATCAGTATGACTCCTACTAAGCATTTCCAAATTGTCCTTCAAATGGGCTGTATCTATTTATACTGCCAAAAGAAACATGAGTGTACTTACGTCCCTATAACTGACCTATATATATTTTTAAAAATGAATGTGACAGATAAAAAAAAACTACAATTCGTTTCTTTTAATTTATATTTGTTAATATGAACATTTTCATTGTTTACTACATACAGTTCATCTTATGAACTGGCTATTCACATCCATTAGCTATTTATTTATCATGGTCTTGACAATTCCTATATATTCAAATAAGCGCCAGAAGCCTGTATTTAAAAGAACAAAATTAATAAAGTTTAGACACATTGTCTTTGTTTACTAAAACTAAAAAGAATTCTAGGATTAAGATTATCAATCTAGGGGTACAGCATGAAATTAATGTAACCCTACCAAGCTCTTATTAAATGCCATGGAATAAAATAATAAAAATAATTATTACCATTTATTTAGCATTACTGTGTATGAGGCATGGTAGTAAGCACTTCATTTTATATTATTTCACTATATTCTCACAATCACAATCCAAAATATTCTTATCCCACTTTACAGATAGGGAAACTGAAATTTTGTAATTTAAGCAATTGGTCCGTGGTCACTCAACTAGCATGTGGCAAAGTCAACATCAAAATTGCTTCCAACAAGTCAATTCTACTGCAAACAAAATGTCTGCCTACAATAATAGGGACATTTTCAGTGTTTAAGTAAAATATAAACTTTTTAATATCTAAGAGCAAATACACATAAATATATCCAACAGTCATTTAAAAAATATTCTAGTTAACAACAAAATCAATTATTTTATTCCATCTTAATAGGAAATTAACACTTATTTGAGGCGCATGATTTCATTACTTGTGAGCATATTGGAATATTCAATTCAAATGAACAACATTTGGATCAACACACATTTATTTTGACCTCCAAGTCATTACATACATTACAATACAAAATGCCTAAGAAGAATAATTAACCTCTTCATTTTTTTTTTTTTTTTACTTTTAGTACTTTTTGGCACTAATTTAATGTTTATCAAGGAAAAGAAATATATTCTATATCACTGTTCATTTAATTCCACAACTATTCCAAGTATTGACTATGGGCAAAGATTAAAGTAGGCCCTTAGGACTGAGAGAATGAATGTAATGATAAGTAAGACTTAATTTTGCCTCTAGGTTATCCTCAAGTTGGAGAGACTATATAAACAAATATTATATAAGGCAAAATAATTATTAAGTCGAACATAAACCATATTTTGGGGCTCACCAAAGCAGCTGCAATTAATTCTCACTGGAATTATACATGAAAGACTATAAACAAATAAAGGGGTCATGGTACTACCTTACCATACTGGAAAAAGTATAAGCAAAGATAAAAATGCATGGAACTTCACACATAGTCTGCTCTCCAACAGATTATGGATACCAGAGCATGACTACAACACAAGGTACTGGTAAAATGTACCAGGAAATTAAGCCTCTGAAACCTGTTCCCAATCTCCTGATCAGCCGGGACTTCCTTTACTTTCCTTTATGTGCTACATTCCACCTGAGTCAAACCCCACTATCCTATGAACACACCTCCTACTTGCCTACCTTGTCTTCTCTGAACATAATTCAGATTCACCTGCTTGCTATTCTTTCTGCCTCATGTCTTCCCATCTCCTAATATTTAACCAAACAAATTTTAAAGACTCCTAAACTACCTAACTGCAAAAAAAATCTTTTCATTTTTTTTTTCCTTTGAGATGGAGTCTCACTCTGTAGCCCAAGTTGGAGTGCAGTGGCATGATCTTGGCTCACTGCAACCTCTGCCTCCCAGGCTCAAGCGATTCTCGTGCCTCAGACTTCCTAGTAGCTGGGACTACAGGTACATGCCACCATTCCTGGCTAATTTTTTGTATTTTAGTATAGACAGGGTTTTACCATGTTGCCCAGGGTGGTCTGGAACTCCTGAGCTCAGGTGATCCACCTGCCTCAGCTTCCCATAGTGCTGGATTTATAGGCGTGTGCCACTGCACCTGGCCTCATCTCTGTTTTATGTGTATCTTACTTTTGTTACTTATATAAATATCCTCTTAATTGGACCATATATTTTTTGTACGCAGGTCTTCCCTAATACATCTTCAAATTATTCATTCACTCAACAAATTTTGTAAGCATCTACAATAAGCCAGGTACTGAGCTGGCTGAAGATGAGTAAGCACAGTCCTTGCCCCAAAGCAGCTCCATGTCTGACCACAGCACAGAGGAGTGGTAAAAGGATAGGCCTTCCTTAAAGCCATACTACCTAGGTTTGAATCCCAGCTTCTCCACTTATTACCTACATAACCTAACCTGTTGGAACCTCAGTGATACAAGGATAATAACCTCAACCTCACAGTGTTGTGAGCAATGAAATTCATTCTACATCTCCACAGCTTTTTGACACACAGTGAGTACTCAGTAAATTTTGTTCACCAAAACGCCATCACTACTGACTGACCAAGAAATGAATATTTTCAACATAAATAAGGAAGTCTGGAACAAAGAGGAGGTTGTTCCCTTAGTAAAACTGTCTAAATTCCCAAACGTGTAAAACAGGCAGCAATAACAAAAAACCTTCATAGTCAAGTAGTTATATGGAGAGGTTTGTAAATGATGGGAAAGCCTCTGAAATTTCTTTTGATATCTACAATTTTCCAAAAAGTGATTATTTTACCTAGGTAAATTGGTTTAGTCCCTTGGAATCTCCCTTTCTACATTAAAGAAAATGTGTCTGACCAATGGTAGTTGCTATTTGTACTTCTAACACATTCCCCTCCTCCCTCCGTCGTAAGTGGAGCACAAGAAGTCCATCCTCCATGACTCCTCCATGGCACTTCAGTACAGCACCACAAGGCAAAAACTAACAAACACAGCACTTAAGTCTCTGCTTTTCATTTTATGGCTATGTGAAGATAGAAGAAGGCTTATCAAAGCAATGTTTCCTCTACTGGCAGGTCTCTCCCTAAGAGAGCAACAACAGCTATTGGGTTCAGACAGGGCCCAGCTCCATCACTTATTGGGAATTCTTGGGCAAATCACTTAATCTCTCTAGGCCTTAGTGTTCTCCTCATATGTAAGAGGGGGATATTATATGATTAAAACCCTTGAAGTGTTAGTACAGTCTGACATATAATAAGCACTTAATGGTAATTCCTGTTACAAAGCCTGTATTTCCCAGTCCAGTTACACAAATGATATTAGGACTGGATGCCTCCAGAGGGAGCAAAAGAACCTCCTAAGCTGGCTAAGCAATGGCTGCTGAGCAGAGGGATACTTTCTGACTTTTCGGATTTAAAATATCAACAGCCTTGACCATCATCAGTGGTACCTAGTAACACATACAACCACAGGCCCTTCTCTTCTCTCTTTCATAAACTGCTAAATCTTCCTCATTCAGGACGGAGGTTCAGACAAGACTTCCTTCAGTAAGTATTCCAGTTTGATTTAAAAGGTAGGGGTAAAGTACAATGACAGAAATGAGAAAGGACTAAAAGTAACTAGATTAGAGTATTGGACATAATTAAAGAATCAGATCCTCACAACAACCCTTTGAGGTCTTGATTATTTCCTTCTTTTGGTGTGGAAATAGAAAGAAAGAGGTTAAGTAATTTGCTAAGTCATTGCTAAGTGACTTCAGTGTGCTGACGAGTTCCATTTAAATCCAGGTCTGCCGTCCTGCAAAGCAGATGTTCTTTCACTCTACCATACTACAGGTAATTACTTTGCCTTCTCTAAGTCAGGACTGAACCAAAGACCTAAAGAAGAAAATGTATAATCAACAGTTGTAACTATTTCACTCTCTCAATTTCATCAATGATATAAATTTCCTCTGAAGTTTCACCCATACCAGCAAATAAATGTATGTTCCTTTGTTATACACATTACAATACATGACTAATCCATTATCATGTCACAGGGAGAAAATGAATCAGGCATATTATACATAGAAAAGTAGCTAAATTTCACCTATAACAAGGAAAAGATAAAAGGATGCTACAAAAGTTGGAGAAAAATCAATATGCTTTTCTTGCTGCACTGCATTCTAGAAATGGCCAAGGCCAGTAGTCACCTGGTAATGGTCACTGGATTTGACAACTGACTCTAACAGAGAAAGGTTTTCATGCATCTAGAAATAAATCCAAGGTCAACTTGAATCAGTTATTCTTTTCCTCCAAAATACATTCAGGTTACCACAAGAAGTGAGGCTTGAGGTAAAGCTATATGGTAAACACCAGAGAGGACTTGTTTATTATTGTACACAGTCACTGAATCAATAGCTAGACTAAGCTAAAAACTCTTGCTTACCAACTCTTGTTACTCGTTTGACAAATGTCTGTTGAACACATAAAGGTGCTGAGTAAACAAAGATGAGCCATAATCCCTTTTCCTAATAAACTCACATTCCAGCCAAGGAAAAGGTTGTTTAAATAGTCAGCTAAAATACCATGTGACAAGTGATACTATTATGCAAGCCATCTAAATAAAGGACTCCCACAACAGAGCAGTGAATAATTATTGCTTCTTGAAGCAGTCAAAAAGGCTTCACAGTGTCAAATGTGTGTATATGTGTATGCACATGCATGTGCTGGCAACCACACTAATACCACATTAAGACATGAGCCTGGCCTCAGCAAAGACATGGAAGTAAGGCAGTAGTATACACAAAGTCAAAGAATGGAAGAAGGCTGCTTGTGGCCACAATGAACATATGTATCAAATGGCTGCTAACATAAATGTTTCTAGGGTTCAAATGAATGTCAAAAAAGCAGCAAAGGAAATTTGACAAGAAGTGTCAACTAACACTCTGCCACAGTGTCTCAAGGGCTTGAAAAGGCTGTGATAAACTGTAACAGTCTTCTGATTTTTCAAGTGAAGACAGAAATCAGATTTATCTAACTAATTAAAAGCAATTTTTAAGACAGTATACAAGCCACACCAAAATGTATCTAGATAAGCTTCATCTTGGGAGCTGAGAATCTGCAACCTCTGATGCTGAATATAAAGTGGAGGAAAGACCAGGAACAGACTGTGAAAGGCCTTGAATATCATACTAAGGAACTTCAACTCTACATTGACCCTGTGGGTATCATGAAATAAGATGAGCACATAACGTATTTCAGAAAAACATCTGTCAGACTGTTTCAGCATGTCTGAAATGACTGGCTACTGGCATGATGGACATGGGTCACAAAGAGCCTGGAAATGGGGTAGACCAGTTATAATGTAATAACATTTGTCTGGGTGAGAAATAATGAAGGCCTGGTCAGCCAAAGAAATGGAGAGCAGAACACAGGTTTTAAAGAGAGAGCTCAGTTATAGACTAAGTAGGGGTTGTGAAAAAGAGAGGAGCAAGAACAGATGGTAGGAGGGCACACCTGAAGAGACTGTGCAAGACAGCTCTGTCCGAAAGAACTCCAATGCTGTGGTCTTCCCTCCTGCTTCTTGTATCTGTTATGATTTTCTCAAACATCAGAATTATAGAATTAGTTCTCTCCCAAACCAAACGTATTACTATTGCAGACTTAAAAAAAAAAAAAGATCAACCTCTAACTAAACAGGAATAATTTCTAAACATCTAAGGAATTTAACAGGTTAATGAAAACAAGAATTTAGTTTGGTTACGAAGGAAAAAATCTATCTCAGGAGTAAAGGTCACCTTTAGTTACAGAATACATTTTTAGGTGGATACCTTGGATTCTGGCATGATTAATCACACAGACAAACATTCGGAAACTGTCCCATAAATTGTCAGCTTTCTTCACTTAGGTCTTCTAATATGTATATTCTCTATAACAAACAGTTTTAAAGGTGTAGCATTTTTGTGAAATAGCTGCTTTTTCCTAACATTTTTGACATGTTTTGCTTAGCAAGATTCACCTCTGTGCTCTGCTTCAGTTCATAAGTTTGCAGAAGACTCTTTTATTATCAGCACTTTCAGATATATTTTTCTGTCAAACCCAAAATTAACTTCCTTATATTTACTGATAATACAATATACAACTTGAGTGGTATGTGATACCATACAAAACTATGCTATCCCCATGCCCCCACCCCAAAATAGTGAAATAGAATAAGCTTCCATGAGGATATAGGTTAGAATCAAATCAAAAGCTGCTTTGTACACGTGCATCAGTTGCATTCGAATTCAAAGTTTAGATGCCAGCTATTCGTGTGAGTGAGCTTAACCATTTGATCTTCTGCAAGGTTCCTCTTGAGCCTATTAAAACAAAAACTATGTGGTAAGAAGATACAGCAAGGCCTGCAATACAGTGCACAGAAGGACAAAAACAGAGAAGTGGAGAGGACTTGGAAGACCATAGGAAGAAGGTAGGTTGCGCTAGCATACATAAATGGGCAACTATAGCCTTTCACTTTTTAAAAATTGTTTCTTTTCTATAAGATAATCATTTTATCCCCCAACTAAAGTTAGTTATACATTGGTTTGATTATATATTTCTGTGCACCAGAATATAAACAACAGAGCTTTGTTTGGCAAAAAATAACTTGATGGAGTCATATGGTGTTACTTTTTACCTCAGTGTTACTAAAAACTACAGCATGGTGATGGAATGCAGAATTAAAGAGGGTCTAACAACAGATAAACTTACTTACCTTTAAGTTTACACCTAAACCCATGCCTTAAAGTTTATGCCATAAACTTGGGCTATGGCTAAACTTAGGCACAGCCTTCTAATAAGGAAACATATATCAAAGGACTGAGTTAAACAGTCAAACAGAAAATAGAAACCACTGCTCATTAAACCTTCAAATCAGAGTCCTTTTCTGTGGTCTCAAAAGGGAAAAGTGTTATTAACCTATTAATGACAGTATGTTACAGATAGTGCTGAGGGAAATTCAAGGAAATCAGTAGGTCATACATTTGGCAACACTCTACTCTACATTTCTCACCCTCAAAGAGATTGTTTGTCACTCAACTGTAAGCTTCTTGAATAAGGGTTATTTATCGTTTTATCCCCCCACAGTACTCAAAACAGCATCTGGTATGAGTAGACCCTTGGTAATGGCTACCAGACTGGCAACTACAATTCTCTAGGAAACAAAGTTCTTATTCAAAATCAGCCTCCAGGCATACTGAGCACTTCTGAAGGTACTGCTGTATGGGGGAAGGGGAAGAAGCTTTACAAAAACAGTAAAGGACATGGTCTTAAATGAGTCTTCTCCCAAAAATACCTGAGGTGAGCATACAATAATAAACAGAATTTGTACACATGGAGGCTTAATATGGCAGAACACCAAGAAAGAGACCAGATGGAATGATTAGTGATTGTCTGATGCAGTAAAAACTCTCCGAGAGAAATGGAAGAAGTGAATGCCGGATAGTTTTGTTTTGCTCATTTCAGCACAGGAACAGGACACAAAGGGCCAGGGCTCAATTGGGACTTGCAGTGGAATGGCACATCCATAAATCACTGGGCTGGTTCACAACATACCTATAATACCACGCCTACATTATCTCATTTGGACTGCTTTGAAAATGAGTTCTGCTGCTTATAAAATACTGAAGGATTAGAAACCAGAGACTGAGCCTGTAGGGACTAGAGTTTTCCTCAGAGACATTCAGATTTTTTTTTCCTTCAAATAAAATATCTTACCAATGACCCCAATACATAAACAGATAAAATTTGAACTGCTCTGGTTACCGGAAGTATACTGAAATTCTGCTTGAGGCCTTCCATATAATCACTGTGGGTGTAAAATTTGCCCAAGTGAGTCCCAACTACTCACTTGACAGAAAGGTTAGCACCTACCACGACAGTGAATGGAAGAGCCAGAACTAGAATCCCGAAATGCAAACACTCAGACAAGGGCTCTACCTACTACATGTCATACCGCTTCTGAAAACCAAAGGAAGAAAATATGATTCATACTCACCATCTCTGTTCAGCCACTGCTTTCTTGTTCTGTACAAAGGAGCTTGTTGTGGACATATGGTAAAAGGAACTTGACACACCAGCTCTCCACACCCAGTTTGTTTTCAACAAGGACTATGGGACTCCGGTTATACCTAGCTTCAGGACATGGGATCAGGCCAATTTCATCTCTTAATATGTAAAACATAAGAAAAGAATTAAAAATAAGAATACTAACCTTTTCAACATTTTTCTAATTTCAGAATATTTTTAAAACCTCACCTATTTCCTTCTTCCTTAAAAATATTATTTAGCTCACTTACTGGGATTGGTAGATGTTAACAGTGGCAAGAATATGGTAAACCAGTATGCTGTACTCTCTGTTGACAGGAGTGAAAACTGGTCTTGCCTTTGGATAGCAACTTAAAAATGTCTTTCAAAATTTTGAATGAACATACCCTTTGATCCAGCAATTCAACTGCCCAGAAATTATCCTATGCCAAAATATATGAATCAGATAGTCACTGCAATGTTGCAACAAAACTAAAAACAATCGAAATGTTTATCAAGATAAGACTAGTAAAATAAATATGGCCCATCCACATAATCAAGCCATTAAAAAACAATGAGGTAGATCTGCATATGTTGATATAAAAAAAGCTGCCAAGATATGTTAAATGAAAAAAAAAAAAAACAAAGCAAAATTCTGAACATAGTGTACAGCACAAAGCCTTTTGTATAATTTCTTTAGAAGATATACAGATGCATTAAAAATTTTCTTGGAAGGATAACAAGAAATTTTTAGAGAGAAAGGTGTTAAGGAAGGATTTTATTTTTATACAGTTTCAATTATCTAGTAACTTCAATGTATCTCTATTTTTTAAATGTCAACAAATGTGTTTATGCCTGCCTGCTAATAAATGCATGTGGTCCAGAAACAAAGTATCAACAACAACAACAACAAAAGTTATTTTATCAGTGAGATTTTGGGCCATTTTTTCTTCTTTATACTTTCCTGAATTAAAAAACCACCCAAATAAATGTTAAAACACAAAATACATTTCAGAATTCAATCATTTTCATCTGTGGTAGCATCTATATCCCTCAATCTACCTCAATTTAAGCTGAAAATTTGCATTAAATGTAGAGAGTTAATAAACAATATGTAGGGCATTTGACTTAGTAAATGAACCAGCAAACACAAAAAATTTTTGCAAAACACACTCACATGCCTTTCAACTATAAAGGAAGTCATAATTCTTGCCTACACAAAGCATCCTTTCTCAAACAGAATGTCCTGTGTTTAATTAATAACAAGAAACTTTTTAACAGTAAGAGCAGTTGAAATAAGTATTTTTAGAGTGTCTATATAAATATTTAAAACATGTCTTTTAAAAGTAGAATAATGAACTAGTTTTCAGTTTGTGTGAGACATTATCTACTATGTCCCTGGCATTCCCTTACCAAGAACACAGTGGTTTGATGGACCCAAAAAAGGGGAAACTGGTTCAATTACAGAGTACGAGAAACACCCTGTCTTTTCGTTGGGCAACTATCACAAATTGGTAGGAGGCTGTGGATTTAAAATAAAACGCTCCTGGAAATGAAACAGGATAGCTTAGAGGTAATCTACTTTCTACTGATCACTTCATTAGTGACACAGGGGTTTATCAATAATAAGGGTATCTTAGGGGTTGCAAGTCATGAACAATTCTTTCAAGCTAATTTAACCCTCAAGTAGATTGTGGGATCTATGGGTTTTTGTCCTTATAGTTGGTTCAGTTGACTCAAAGTTGTTTTGATATACTATATCAATATTATCATTTTTCTGATGAACTACAATGTACTAGGTACTTTGTTAGGTTCTAAATTCAAAAAGAATAAAGCAAGTGGTCTCAGACTTCAAAGAGCTAAAGTCTTGCTGGGGAGCTGTGTCAATTTCCCTAATAAAATGCTACCCACTTAATATAAAGTCCTGTAGGAAGAATATGGACAACGCTGAAAGAGCACCTGAGGTCAATGCCCAGTATTTCAAAATACATTTTTTGGATCTCTATTTGGTGATATTAACCTGAAATCTATCTAATTCATTATGACCCTAGCCATATCTAGCTATACCTGACTAATATACGACTGAATCTCTAGCATTTTCTGATGTTTGTGTTTTACTACATAAAGAATATTAAAAAATAAACTAAGTAAAACTAAATAATAAACACAATGTGATCACTTCAGGGAATTCTGTTCTCTGAGCTATAATAACCTACTTACAACACTTCAAAGAACTGCAAGAGTCAACAACATAAATGTTATAGTAACAAGAATAAAAGAATCCTGTTTCTGGGTATGGTTTGTTTTGGGGGGAATTTTTTTCTTTTTATAGTTAAACTCACAATGTAAAAACCTGTCTTGCTCACTAATTAAACTAGAATTAAAATGCCCAACTAATAATTTGGTATCTAAATTACAGGAAAGAGCCATCTGCACAATTAAAAAACACACTGCTTTGACTGGCTGTTCTTTCAAGAAAAACTTTATAAAATAAAAATGGCTTGGACTTAGCAGGTGCCAAATAACTGCTTCCTGACAGGCTGATTATCCTTGTACTTCAATGATAATATTCAAATTAATAGTTTTCATTTCTTGACCCTCTAAGAGAACATTATTTCTGATTTTCTCCTAATAAAGTATACTGAAAACAGCATGTGTCCAACACCTGGATGAAAATATATAGACATACACACACACGTACATACATATCAATATCATGTCATTTTGGTTTCTATAGACTTCAGTTTCATCATTTGTAAAACGGGCTAGATAATGGAAAGCCGAGGCAAAGAATTTAAGCCTTTGTCAAGTTATGTAATCCTAAAATACAGTGTTATAACATGTACTTTGTAAAGACAGATAGGTCAGTAAGCTTCCAAATAATAGTGTGCATGACTTCCGACTTCCATGCCTCGTCCCTTAGGTCACAGTCCACTTTTTCCAGCCGCTTTCCAACAGGATTCTTTCCAGAATCATTTTAAAGTTGGAAATGACTACATTCCTCTGTCATTTTATCTGATGAGGAAACTGAAGCTCAGTGAGGTTTATAAGGATTACCTAAGGTCATGTTGCTTGTGGCTAAGTTAATACTTAGCCTTAAATCCTTGACACTAGAATGAAGAGCAAAACAGGATTTAGATCAATTCCTTCTATTTCTCTAGCAATTTAAGTTCTAATTCCATACTCAAGAAACATTTGAAAACATAGGGAAAAAACAAACTAAAAGTCTTTTCTTTTCTTTTTTTTTTTTTTTTTTTTTTTTTGGTAGAGATGGAGTCCTACTATGTTGATAGGGCTGGTTTCAAACTCCTGGCCTCAAGTGATCCTCCCACCTCAGCCTCCCAAAGTGTTTGCATTACAGGTGTCACTGTGCCCAGCTGGGTATACATCCTTTTTTTCCCTGAGTATTTTCAAAAAGTGGGATCATAGTAAACATATTCTATAATCCTTTGGGGAAAAAAACTGAGCAATTCACATTAAACATTTTCCCACATAATCAATTTTGATATTTTTTAATGGTTGCAATGCATATGCTATAAATATCAAACATATTTCTAGTTATTTCTTAACAAAATAGTCTTATGAGAGAAATGTTTACATTCTTTCGCTACCAATAAATTACACTCTTTTACATTGTTAAGTTTCTGGCCATTTACATTCCTGGTATTTAACAAGGTGTTCAAGTACCTGCATTACTAAGAAGATCATAAGACTTTTAAAGACATGACGGTTTGGGACAGCAATCAAGTTCTAATCATGCTCATTATTTAGGTTACCTTCATCACAGGCTGCTCCAAAGGCAGAGCAACATGGAATGAACCATCACATTCACTTAAGATCACACACAGTATGATACATCGCTTTGAGCACCTCACTTCACTGTGGATCCATTCATTGGCTTCCAGATGATGTTCAAAGTTCATGTAACACTAACATTGACTTTGTTCCTCATGTTTAGACAGCTTCACCTATCTATTCTTTTCAGAAACACCATCAACTAGAATAGAGCCACTTATTATCCACAAAAGTTGTATCAACCAGCTTACCTTCTGGGGAGAGATGGATGGTACCCAAATACTAAAACTGAATCCTGTAATGTGGAGCAACCAAACAGGAAACAGTCCAAGGATTCAGGAAATGGTAAAAATATTTTAAATTTAAATAGTAGTTATTTTAGTTTTGCTCTTCCCCCACCCCCTCAAAAAGGACTGGAATTTTTTCCAGCATGACCAAAAAGGAAAGCTAGTAAAATATCTAAAGGAACTGACTCTTGTATATTGATAATTAAAATTCTACTGGTGATTTAGATATTTCAGAAACCTCATAGGCTTTCTCATTAATTCCAAAGACCATCAACTTCATGTTTCACTGAAATTATATTTCTGACCTTATTTAGAAAAAGCGACACAAATCACTACTGTTTATTGTTTGTTATTTGCCATTCATGGTTAGGTTTTACATATATTATTTTATTCTGCACAATAATCTCATAAAGTAGGAATTTTGACCCCATTTTACAAATGAATAGTCTTGTCTAAGTCTAGTCAGTTAATAAATGACAAGATTCTAATTCAGTTTGACAGCTTAGACTGTAAAAATCTAAACCCAAATTTTTACAATGATACTACACTATTATTTAAATAAATAAATAAAAATCAAGTATAAGCAGCCCAGAAGACTCTGGTTTTCTATTCTTCAGTTTACCTTGCAGGCAATCTAAAACTATCTTTCATTATTCTTTACTAAAAACTTTTCACTAGGGTCTACCCATTGCCTTAGAAGTATACATCCCTGAGCAACTCTTCTTCACTTCTCACATCTCACTCGGCTTAAATGTTATGGCCTCAAAAAGAACTATCTTGACCTTCTTATCTAAATTAGGCCTCCTTGTTATTATTCTAAGCACCCTTCTTACTTTTTCTGACTCTTTTCATAATCTGTATGTTGACATTTAAAGTTTCATTAGGACAGGGGCCATGTATGGTTTGTTCATTAAATCAACTAGCTTTTAACCCTGTATACCCAGAGACCAGCATTGTGCCTAACAAACAGAGGTACTCTTTTGTGGAATGTATGAATGGAATGAAAGAAATTAAATGAGAGTCAAGGACTTCCATAATCTGGCCCTACTGTACCTTCTCAGTCACATTTTGCTTCTTCAGTTCAACTCACTGCTCCCTGTGAAGGTCTCTGGCTCCCTCTGAGACTATAAATCCCATGCAGACTTCAATATTCAGCTTATAACCCACCTCCGCTAAGAACCCTTTCCCAGACATAATCAGCCTCCTCTCCACTTATATTAGACTCCCGTAGCACTTGCTCACCATGCTGCCATCTAACCTTTACTATAAACTACTTTGCGGGGTGAATTTACTGTTCATGCAGTAGGTCTTAGGTCTCATCTACACCTGCACCGTGCAACACAGCAGTCACTGGGCACATGGAGCCTCTATGTACAAATCAATTAAAATTAAATAAAATTTAAAATTCAGTTCCTCTTCACATGAGGCACATTTCAAGTGCTCAATAGCTACAATGGCTAGTGGCTACCATACTGAACAGCACAGACATAGAAAATTTCCACCATTGCAGACATTTCTGTTAGTGCCTTGAGTACAAGAACTGTATTTTAAACTTCCGTTTCACACAGTAAAGATGGTACCTACAACACCTCATAAACAGTGAGAGTTCAATAAATAAATATTTAATAGAAAAAACAATAACTTGCTGGACAAGATAATTTTAACATGACTATTGACACCATAAACTGATGTCTTCTACATTAGCACAGGGTCAATATACTAAGTTAAAGACTACCCCTAGGTCAAGTTTTCGGTTTCAGAGAATCCAATATGATTATCTAATAGTCAACCATACAAACATTTGTATAGTATTATTCAGTTTACAAAGTGCTTCATATTCTCCAATCATTTGGCCAATATATTTCTGGTTAGGAACAGAGAGATTCAGGGTAAGCCTAATATTTATTGAGTGGCAACTAAGTACCACTGTGTGAGGTGATTCTCTGGTGTTCTCATCAGCCTCACAAGATCGAGAGGAAACTGAGGCTGAGAGAAGGTACCTATTCACATCATACAGTAACAAAATCCACATCTCACCACTGCATCCTCAACTCCTTCTGGCTAAACATTTCTACATAAACAAAGTCATAGTATTTAACGAAGTAGATGTTGGCTAATACAATTACAATCTATCTTAAGTTTGGAGAAGGAAAATAGAATGAAAAACTCTCACAATACTGAAAATGTAATTAGATACAGTAAAGTTAGATACAAACATTACAGATAATGCCTTTAACAAAAAAACAAAAACAAAAAACAAAACAAAACAAAACAAAAACCACACAAAAAACCACAGCCTCTTTATTTTGGGAGTAAAAGGGCTAAATTAAGGGAAGAAAGTGCAGGCAATTTTGAAAAGCCCAAATTATAAGGCACTTAAAAAGATGCATAGTAATATTATTGAAGATAGTTTTATTGTGGGGAATATATACTAAAATATAGCTGATGACTAGTATTAAACATTGAGTTAAGCTATTTAAATGTTGAAGACCTATATTACAAATCATTACATTATTCCAAATATCCAACTTATCTCAATTTTATATCTCGAATGACCCAAATTCTTATAAATAATTATACATTTAGAATATATTAATGAGGTTTTACAGTAGAAAAAGGATTAAGGAGGGGCATTAAAGTCCTTTAAGAGTTTCCATAAATGTGATCCACAAGAATCGGGACATGTTCCAAACTGCACTGTGTTAACCTGCCAAGCCAATGAACATTCAATCTTGGTGTCTTCAAATATAATGATGCTCTTTTAGTAGACTAAAAGAGAGGAGAAACTAAGATGATTACTCCATTTTTTATTAGACTTCTAATCTCTGCAGTAATTTCTTCTAGAAAAATAATACTAGTGATGAGAAAATACACTCTTCCTTTGTCCAACTTTTTTTTTTTTTTGAGATTGTCTCTTATTTGCACTAAGGCTCCCATTCTCAAAAAGAAATCGAAAGGCTGATATACAGCAAGGCATCAAAGCATTCTTTAGAAGGCTCAGCAACCACTATGGATACTGCCAGGAAATCATTCCAAACACTCTCATTTTGAAAAAGGCAGCAGTCATAAGGGGAAGGGAAGTGGATGCTGTCAGAGGTGGCAGGTGTGTTTTGTGGCCAGCAGTGTTTTGTTTTTAATGAGGCACAGTTGCGCGTTTCCAATTGTGTGCCACAAGGGAGCAAGACATCCGAGGGCTTCTTAACTCTTTTACAATCATCACCTTGGAGGAAAAGAACACTTTGGTAAGATACAAGTCTGGCAAGCTTTTTAGGCAGAAAAGCTGAACCGGTTAGAATACTTAATAACACCAAAAAAAAGCATGCGTTCCAGTCTGAAAAATAAAAGTAAAAATAAACTCCAAAAACAACTGGATAAAGTGAAAGTAATGCAAAACTGGATACTATGTTTCTTCCCTTTGAGGAGGAAGAGGCATGGGAAAGGAGCTACATTGTTGCTTCTACCCTACAACTTTGTATCATGTAGATCTCTCTCAAGAGCTTTCTTTTCACTCGTTACATTAAAAGCGAAGTGTTACATAGACTCTTGTGGTATCTTCCCAGAGTACTTCAAGTAAAAGGAAAGAGATACATGGGTCAGTCCTGCAGTGTCCCGTTAAAGAGGGCAGCAGTGCTGGGATAAAAATGAGTTAACATGCTCCTTGTAACTATGAATCCGCTTATGCTAAAAAGTGTCGCGGTTTCATTTGCTTTATCCCAGACTCCACACTGCGCCCACAGAAGCTTCTCTGGAGAACGCTCTGTTCACCTTCAAAACACAGTGTTTTATCCGAGTCACTTTACAATTTGGTGGCAAGTAAGGCGAAAGTCAAAGCAGCCTCAAACCACCTTTAGTTAGTAAACTGAGGGGTGTGGGGCTCATTAAGAATAAGAGGATCGGTTAACCCCTCTTGCCAACGTCTGGGATGAATCTCAAGAGTTGTGTTTACAAGGCAGACACGGACCCACATTGTTGTGTGTGCGCCCGCGTACCTTAAACAGAGGTAGGATGTGGACCTACGGGTGAAGTCTTTGGAGTTTCGTGAACTCCTAGGAAAAGGTGGGGGAGGGAGAAAGTCGTTCCGTTTTGATTTTTCGAGGTCACTTCTAGGGACTCGTCTGCGAGCGCGTTCCGGTAGCGGAAAGCCGGGCCCGCGGCGGCAGATAACGATCCCGCCCGACACGGCTCTGCCTCCTCCCTAGAAGGGCGCGTGGGCCAGGACCCGCGGTCCGCCAGCTGCCCGAGGTCTACTGGACGCTTGGCCCCGCCCCCGCCCGCTCCCGACGACCCTCGGAGGCAGCAGAGGCGTGTGACTCACATGTGCGGGTTCCTCCTGAAGGCGTTAGTGATGTCCTTCACCACCCGCTGCACCAGCACCGCCACTTCCTCGTTGGTCTCGGCCATGTTGGCGGCGGCCGCGGCGGTTCGGGCGCGCCTCCGCAAGAGCCGGGCCGCCGGCGGGAGTTCCGCGGGGAGCGCGCGCGCGGGTGCGCCGGCTTGACCGCGCCCCCGCCGCCGCGGCCGCCGCCGAGCACTTCCGGGTCAGCCAGCCGGCAACCTGGGCGTGGCGCTGGCTAGAAGAAATCCCAGTGAGTGGAGGAGTTTGCCTCGGCGCGGGTAACGAGTTTCTAAGCGTCAGAAAAGATGCTGCACATTTGTTTGCAAAGTTCTTTCAGGCTGCCGATTTTGTTATTTTATTTTTTTAGTTCACTCGGGATCGAGGAGAAAGGAGACCTCAAGACACACTCCCCGAGAATCAGAGACCTGCCTGAACCCTCAGCCAGGTCCCCGGGCATTCCTGAGGGAATGTTCAACTGAAGGTGCAGGGCCTCTTTTAGTCCTGGGCGTTTTTCAGAGCTTGTTCGCTTTATTTTCCCAGCCGGAGGGAAGAGGAGGTCCAGAGGTGTTGGGGCGGAGCGAGTCCCTGTTTGACCGTGTTGGTGACCACCGCCTTTCTAACTGTGCCAATTTCGGTCTCTGAACTTGAAAGCAGTCCTTTTAAAGAACATTAAAATTCTTAAATTTATTAAAGGAAGACAAAGGAAAGTGAGGGGAAAAGTTGTTTGCCATCTGGATGTAGGAAGTAAAAGTGATAGTTTTTAGATTTTTCGATCTCATTTTGTACTACATTTGGTAGTCGTTGAGTCAATTTTGGAATTAAAGGATCAAGACCCTGATAGGGTTTGGTCATAATAGCAAAAATGGATTTTTGTAGGAAAAACGAGCTTTCTAGTTTATTTGGGATTTTGAAATGCCATAACGAAAATGTTTATATATCAGGCTTTTTTTTTTTTTCCAGAGGGAGCCTTGCTCTGTCGCCAGGCTGGAGTGCGGTGGCGTGATCTCAGTTCACTGCAACCTATGCCTCCCAGGTTCAAGTGATTCTCCTGCCTCAGCCTCCCTAGTGGCTGGGACTACAGGGGCGCACCACCACGCCCAGCTAATTTTTGTGTTTTTAGTAGAGACGGGGTTTCACCATGTTGTCCAGGATGGTCTCGATCTCGTGATCCGCCCACCTCGGGCTTCCAAAGTGCTGGGATTACTGGTGTGAGCCACCGTGCCCGGCCTAAATCCTAAATCTGGCTGCCTTTGGTTCAGTTTCTTTCTTCCACCCTTGAAATCTATAAAAACTTTTTTTTTTTTTTCCAAAACAAGCTCATGGTGTGTTTAATGTGAAGTGGAGCATTTGAAGTAGTGTTTATAATGGTAAAAAAAAAAAAAAAAAAAAAAGCTATCTATTGGATGTAAAGTAAATGAAAAGTATAAACGAAAAATATAAATTTATTATACTCAGTGGTCAGTATTTCCTGTGGGTATGTTTATAAAGGCTAGACTAGGCCTTCTGGTTGTAAAAGAAGTGAGATAGAAGTTTTACAAAATTGTAGCAAACAAGGTGGGACAGGTTTAAGAACTGGTAAAATCGGCCTGGTGCAGTGGCTCACACCTGTAATCCCAGCACTTTGGGAGGCCTAGATGGGTGGATCACCTGAGGTCAGGAGTTTGAGACCAGCCTGGCCAACATGGCGAAACCCTATCTCTACTAAAAATATAAACTTAGCCGGACATGGTGCTGCATGCCTGTAATCCCAGCTACTTGGGAGGCTGAGGCAGGATAATTGCTTGAACCTGGGAGGCGGAGGTTGCAGTGAGCCAAGATGGTGCCACTGCACTCCAGCCTGGGCAACAAGAGCGAACGAAACTCCGTCCAGACCAAAAAAAAAAAAAAAGAATGAGTAAAACCAAACAAACTTTTACCAATAACAAGTTCTGAAGTGAAGCAGTGAAAAGAGTAGAATATGTGTTTAGATTCCAAGGAAAAAGACAACTTTAAATATCCTGATTAAGAATGTTATACCAGTTCTTAAATTAAAATTCCTACATTTAGTAAGTTTTCTTAATCAGTATCTTGCATTCTAATGGCAGTGGGAAATAAATCCCAGCTTCTGGAGGCGGAGATCAAAGCAGCACACTCAGAAATAAGGATTTTCCGCCAAAGGCTTTATTTAACAGGGAAAAAAGCAAACTTTGTCCCCAAATCTTGATGTAAAACTGATATTCGAGAAACAGAATTCCTCTGTATAATTCTTTGTATGCTGTCTCCACATACAACCTCTTTATAGTCATTTGAAAGGCATGCATTGTATCTTGTTTCTTCTAAGAATTCACAAATTGTTTCACCCCAATCATTAAGAATCTACTATCTTTAAAACTCGATTTTTGTTGTTGCTGCTGTTGTTCTTAGAATTGGAACATATTAGAACTCTGAGCCAACTCTCTAATTTTACCGATAAGAAAACTGAAGTCCAAAGAAGTTAAGGTTTGAAATTCATGAATCCTTAATAATGATATATACACATACAAGAATAGGGTATGATAAATTTAGCATGCTTTTGTTGAAGGAGTAAAAGATTTATGTTCAGTGATCTACAAAACACATTTATTGATAATAATAAAATATAGCATATAGTTTAAATGCCCAATGAGAGAGTATTGATTAAATTATAAATTTATATGGTAAGATGCTATTTAGACACTTGAAAATCACATTATAATTAGAAGAATATATACCAAAGTGTTAGAGGTATATTCATAGGACAATTTTACTATGTAATGCAAAGAGCAAAGTAACATTTGTAATTTAAGATTTTTTTTTTTTTTTTTTTTTTTTTTTTTGAGATGGAGTCTCTGTTGCGCAGGCTGGAGTGCAGTGGTACATGTTCAAGTGATTGTCTTGTGTCAGCCTCCTGAGAAGCTGGGATTAGAGAAACATACCACCATGCTTGGATGATTTTTCTATTTTTAGTAGAGACTAGGTTTCACCATGTTGGCCAGACTGGTCTTGAATTCCTGACCTCAGCTCCTGACCATCTACCTCGGCCCCCTAAAGTGCTGGGATTACATGCTTGAGCCACTGCACCTGGCCTAAGAAAAATTTTTAAAAGTATATATTAATAAAGAGCTGGTATATTTATTTGTTAATTAGCCAACTATCTTATGTGCATACTAATTTTCTTACAGATATATTGATTTTTTAAGTGACCATGCCTATTATTATCATTTACATGGTTGTGGATATATTTTGACAATCTTCCTACCTACTCCCAAAAACCACACGTTTCTTACTTTAAAAGACTGATGATAGAAGAAAATGTGGCTATGTAATGACCAAAACAAGTACCAAATGCAAATACAATATAGTACAATTGTAATTGCATATATACAGTACAAATTGTCCATAATACAGATAAAATTGTACATATATATAGGGGGATATAAACTAAAATGTCAGCAATGATTATTTCTATATGATAGAACTGAGATAATTAAGACCAATAAATATATATTCTTTATACTTTTCTGGATGTCCCAAACTTTTGCAATGAAAAAATGTATGTCTTGAGGACCCTGGAGGGAAGGAGGACAGCGAGGTAATTTTAACAACTTTTGTGAAAGAATGAAGATGACTTGTCATCTGTTTCCATCTTTGCTTTGTATTATTCTGCTTACGTTACTGGCATGTTGTTTATTACTCCATTTATTTTTATTTGAAGCCCATTTTCTGACAACATTTTACAAAATAGAATTCAAATAGTACTAAATATGTTCTACCATATACTAGCTATTATTACAGAAAGAACAATCTTATTTCCTCCTTTACAAAAATTAAATAGCTGAGTGCAGTGACACACTTCTTTAGTCTCAGCTACTCCGCAGGCTGAGAGGATTGCTTGAACCCAGGAGTGTGAACATCAACCAGAGCAACATAGCAAGACTTCATCTCAAAAAAATTAATGCCCAATTGTAAATAGTTTATCATATTGCCATTGTGGTTATCTGTATCTTGAGTTTTGCCAGACCTCAGCCCTATCCACTATCTTAAAATCTAAAATTTAAGAACTTACTAGCAAAGAAATAGGAGAAGGGTAATGTAATATTAACCAGGAAGCCACAATATTTATGTATTTTATGAATTCTTAAGAATTCATAAAATCAACAGGAACCGTGTTCATCTTTAAAATTTTTGTTAAAGATTATTTCAAGAAAAGGAATAGAATTCAATAGATATACTTTAAAAGATATGTACATTAAACTTAGGACATTTGTATACTCTTTGCCTTGGTATGTCAGTTTATTTCCCCAAATGTGACTCACTATATCCAAGAACTATTTTAAAATATCACAAAACCACCTATGCATGGTAGTGCATCTATTGTTATAATTAGTTGATATTTCTAGCTCTTCATTATTCAAGTTTTTGGGATAAAATGAGAGAATACGTGTGATAGCATCTTTAAACTGAGCAGCACTGTTCAAGTTATTATTTATGTCTATGGATAAAGAAAGTGTCATTACTAGTAAATCCATATAAAAACACAATAGTAAACTAAGGCTAACCTAGATAGTTTCAATGTGAAACTTGTTTAACACTTTTAAAGAAAAAAAGTTTTTGTTTTCTTTTTTTAAGTTGGAGTCTTGCTGTGTCACCAGGCTGGAGTGCAGTGGTGTGATCTCAGCTCACTGCAACCTCCACCTCCAGGTTCAAGCAATTTTCCTGCCTCAGCCTCCCGAGTAGCTGGGACTACAGGCGCCCGCCACCATCCCTGGCTAATTTTTGTATTTTTAGTAGAGACAGAGTTTCACTGTATTGGCCAGGCTGGTCTCGAACTCCTGACCTTGTAATCCACCCACTTCAGCTTCCCAAAATGCTGGGATTATAGGCATCAGCCACCACACCTGGACCTAAAGAGAATTTTTATACTGCTATTACAATTAATCTAATTAAAGCATGAACTTTTTCTATCCTGACAAAGTACATAAATGTTATCAAGATGATAATAATGAAGATGACTTTAAATGACCAGTTTATGCTGATGTTAGAACCCATGAACATACAGGGGTGAGGAACTAGTTACATAAATGGTTTTTGTTGCTAAGTGATGTTTTATTTTATTTGACAGTTCTAAAATATCATCTGTTTTTGTTTTTTTTTTATTGTATATATTTTTTATTTTGCCCTGTTCTTCCTTCCTACCACAGAGGCCCAGGAGACTCATTGTGTAATCTTTAGAAAAGAACAGAAGAAAATGTCTAGAGAGAAAGAGCCATTCCCGGACCTACGTATGGAAACAGCTAAAGAGGTGGGTATCTGTCAATGATGCAATTAATTTCTTATGTACAGTACTGAAGATGTCAAGCTGTCATAAGAATTTTCTTAGTAATAATGCCTTTCAATAGATGACTAAATTTTTTAAAGTATCCAAATATAAGTACGTCCTTAAGGTTTTTCTCCTGCTTATTTTTCAGTGTAACTGTGACAGAAGTGAAAGCCTTAGACAGGTTCAAACATAACTGGAAATTCGGAAAGGGAGTAGGAGCTTCATTTTGGCCACAGTAGAGGTTCAGTCTGAAATCTCTTCAGTAACTACCTAAAAGGACAAGGCTGTACCTCCTTTTGTCTCCCTTCTAAAGTTAATTTTTCAATTCAGAAATTTTGTAATATATGTTACATCTCAGTTTCTTTCTGTTTCTATACTTTAAGCTACCTCTGAGACCCCTCAAAATTAACACCCAGCCAAAATTACCCATAGGAAATGAACTTTTTTAAAAATTTGACTTACACTGTTAACTCGCAATATATTTATAGAGACTGATAGTGTGAGTTTTAGGAAAGAATCTCAAAGACTGACACTCCAAATGATGTCTTCTGACTTTAGGCACTTTAATTTCTATGGTAAGTCCTCTGAGTCATCAGTGTGCAAAAAGGACAGTACAAAAGATAATCTCTTGGGTTCATAGGAGGAAAAGGCTAAATACTGTCTTTGAAAGGACAGGATGCCAAACTATTTATTTATTCCAAAAATTTTAATGAATGATACTGTATATTAGACATTGTTCTAGCTGCTGGGTATTAAATAGTGAGTGAAACAGACACGGTTCATGCTTTCTGTGGAACTTACAGTCTGATAGAAGAGATAGACAATTTTCAAGTAAACAGACAAATATATAATGAAAAGTTGTAATAAATGGCACAAAAGGAGAAAGCAGGATACCATGAGAGAAGTGTCAGGGTAAGGACATAGCTTTGGATGCTGTAGTCAAGAAAGCCTGCTCTGGGTGGTGATATTTAAGCTGAAACCTGAAAGACAAGAAGAAACCAGCCCTGTGAAAGGCAGGGGAAGAGGCTCATCAGTGGTGAAACATTAGTGTGAAGGCCTAAGAACAAAAGAGCTAACTTAGCATGTCTGAAGAATTGAAAGATGGCCAAATTAATAACTTGCCAACCTAACGGTGTTGGTAAAATGATTTCAGATTCAGGATGGTGGTTACCCAAATGAGAACAATGACCATGATTGCCTAGCTCCAATTTTTTCCCATTCTGTATACTCTGTGTTCTTTATTGTACTACACTGAAGAGTTTTCTGGGCTGAATGTTAAATATATTTGCAGAATAAAAACTTAAATGTTGTAAAGTATATCAGTTAAGGTCCTGTCAGGAAACAAGTCACACTCTGTATTCTAAGTAAAAAGGGTTTCACATAAGCCCCATTTGAGGCTTACATACCTGTTGCAAGAGTGAGGTAGCAAGTCAGGGGAACTGTCACCAAATATCGCAGTCTTCAGCAATAAAACAGGTGACTGTACCTTGTCCAGAAACTACTGCAAATCTCAAGAACCTCTAGAAAGCTCTTATCAGCTCTTTTTATAGCACCTACTCAAGAGTTTCTCAAGAAACTCACCCAGAAGGTATGTCATACCTCATGTTGGATCTCTGTACATGCTTCTCCTTGCAGCTGTCTCCTGGAGAATAATGGTCTCTTCTTTCTGCTTTCCAAATCTTGTGTTCTTACTAGCAAACTCTGCTATGTTATGAAGGAGAATTTAGAAAGGGGTAATGATAATGTCTGAGTGATAATCCCAAGTTGGCAATAGCCAATTCAGTACAGTTCACTTATCTTGCTTTGGTGAACAACAACAAAAAAAAAATTGTGAGACTCATTGGGGTAATAAGAGAAGCCACTTGCCCTTGGTTCCTGGATACATGTATTCTGGTTATGGAAAATATGGCATCATGCACTGGCTGGTGCTTCAGATTGCATATTGATCTTGTAAGACACTGCCACAGCCCACATTGTGCTGCCCAATCTAGCACTGTATTTGAGACTTCAGTAGGTCGTTCTACTGCCTAATTAAGTAAACTGCTTTAGAATGGTAGGGTATGTGTTATGGTCAGTGAATCCCATGGATATGAAGCCTATTCCTATGCTCCTTTTGTTTTAAAATGAGTTCATTGGTCAAAAATTAGGTATGCTAGTTATGTATTGTTGTGTAACAAACAAACCTCAAGCTTACTGGCTTAAAACAACATTATTATTGCTGGCAGTTCTGTGGATTGACTGGGACCAACTGGGCAGTTGTTATTTAGTGTCATGCAGTTACAGAAAGATAATGGCTAGGGCTGAAGTCATCAAAAGCCTTGACTGACATGTCTGGTGTCGTGGTGCTTCTTGTTCTCTCTTTTCAACTGGCATCTCATGCTCCAGGCTTTTCAGAGCATAGTGGACTCAGGAAATTATACATGGCAGCTAGCTTCTAAGAGGCAGGAAATGAGAGCTTAGATTGATTAACGGCATGGCATCAATTTTGCAATATTAAAATGGTCAAAGTTGTCACCGTACTTCCCCAGATTCAAGGGGATGGAGGAAGTCCCATGGGATAGTGTGAAGGTCACATTGCAGAAGAGAATATGGGAAAGAAGATGGTGTTTTCCTGTCTTGAAAATAAAACCTATCATGTGTTAAATGGGGTACTGTATTAGGCTGTTTTTGCATTGCTGAAAAGGAATACCTGAGGCTGGGTAGTTTATAAAGAAAAGAGATTTAATTCACTCATGGTTCCACAGGCTTTACAGGAAGCATGGTGCTGGCATCTGCTTGGTGTCTGGGGAGGCCCCAGGGAGCTTACAATCATGATGAAGGTGAAAAGGGAGTAGGTGTCTCACATGGTAAGAACGGGAGCAAGAGAGAGAAGGGGGAGGATCCACACACTTTTAAACAACCAGATCTCATGTGAACTCAGAGCTAGAGTTCACTTATGAAGGGAATAGCACCAAGCTATTCATGGGGGATCTACCCACCATGATCTAAACAACTCCTACCAGTCCCCACCACCAACACTGGAGACCACATATCTTTTTTAAAAAAACTGTTTTTATTTTTATTTTTGTGAGTATATTAATATATACATTGTCTATATTTTGTGAGTACATTAATATATACATTCCCCATGATAGAAGAATCCATTGTAAACAACCTACTATCAGGTAGCTTATTGATTCCTTTTGGTCCCTGCTGTTGAAATCTTGTGCACCCAGCAGTGACTCTAACAAGATCAGCTTTGCATAGGGGTTGGAGGAGGAAGAAAATCTGCATTATTGAGCATAGGTATAGTCTCTATGGCCACTATCATCATGAGCCCATAACACAAACATTGTCATGGCTAGAGAAAGAGGCTGAGTATTAGCCACAGAATGGAACATTTTGTCCTGATTATTGAGAACATTTTCTGCAATGGATGCCCTTTTTTGAGCCTTCATATGGAACACAAATAACACCAGAATCTATGCCTATTCAGAGAGATCTCTCCTCATACCTCTTCCCCAAACTTCTTTATCATCAATTACTAAATTTTGCTAATTCCTATATAATTAGTTTATACATTATATTAGTCAGGGTTCTCTTAGAGGGAACTAATAGGATATACATACGTATTTTTTAATTCTTAAATTTATAATCTCTCTTGTATGTGTATATATATATATATATATATGCATAGCATCTGAAAGTAGTACCCCCTTTAACATGATAAGTTTTATTTTCAAGACAGACAAAATACCATCTTCTTTCCCTTTCCCTCTCTCTCATATATATATGTATATGTATAGACATATATATGTATAAGTAAGTACAGTCAGTCCTCAGTGTCTGTGGGGGATCATTTCCAGGATCCCCGTGGATACCAAAATCTGTACATGCTCATATTCCTTATACAAAATGGGATAATAATATTTGTATATATCCTATGCACATTTTCCTCTCATATATATATTTATATATATGTACATATATATAGATATATATGGATATATATTATATATATATGAGAGAGAGAGAGAGAGAGAAAGGGAAAGAAGATGGTGTTTTGCCTGTCTTGAAAATAAAACCTATCATATGTTAAATGGGTTACTACTTTTGGTAGTACCAACATATTGTGGAGAGCCGTCTGGAAACCAAATGAGGTCCAAATTTTGTCTTCCTCAGTCACATGTCATAGGGAAATCTCCATAAGCCCATATGTGTAGATTGAGGGAGAGATAGCAATGCAATAGGAGTAAGTACAGTCATTCCTCAGTATCTGTGGGGGATTGTTTTTAGGATCACTGTGAATACCAAAATCTGTACGTGCTCATTTCCCTTATATAAAATTGCATAATATTTGTGTATATACTATGCACATCTTCCTATATACTTTTTTTTTTTGAGATGAAGTTTTGCTGTTGTTGCCCAGGTTGGAGTGCAATGGCGTGATCTCAGCTCACTGCAACCTCCACCTCCCAGTCCAAGTGATTCTCCTGCCTCAGCCTCCTGAGTACCTGGGATTACGGGCATGTGCCACCATGCCTGGCTAATTTTTTTGTATCTTTAGTAGAGACAGGGTTTCACCATGTTGGCCAGGTTGGTCTCAAACTCCTGTCCTCAGGTGATCCACCCACTTGGCCTCTCAAAGTGCTGGGATTACAGGTGTGAGCCACCATGCCTGGCCTATACTTTAAATCATCTCTAGATTACTTAAAAAACCCAGTAAAATGTAAATGCTGTGTAAATGGTTGTGATACTATACTGATTCTTTTAATTTGTATTATTTTTTTCTGAATATTTTTGATCATCACTTAGTTGAATACAGGAATGTAGAACCCACTGATACTGAGGGTGTCTGAGTCACTTACTCATGCAACTTGTGTCTTGGGAACTGCTTGAGCCTGATCTTGTATAGCTGATTTACAGAATTGTGGTCCTGAGTCAGATAATACTGTAACTCTCTATGGACAGCTCATGTCACATGACTACTTGGTGTTTCTTAGTCAAGTATTCAGTCCTGGGGGCCCAGTAGCAACCCCTGAACTGTTTCTCAAAAGTATAATCTTTATCAACAGAAAATGATTGGCTTTTCCCCAAAAACCTAAGGGTATTGCCATGGCATTTTTTATTTGCTACTGTGAGAACATTCTAATGTGCTCTTTCAGCACCATTCAGTCTGCTGGGTCATATGGCCCAATATCAGCTTGCGTAGAAGTTTAGAGCTGCAACAGAAGCTTCTGTTGTTCTGGAATCCATTCAAAACTATGGGTTATGCAGTAAGTGACTCAAAGTAGAACATTCAACTATAGTATATGTCACAATCTGAATCCAAATTGTCTCTTTCTCAGTGGTAGAGTGTGCAGGATGAAGCAACTTGCCCTTCACCTTGGTAGAATTGCTGTGCCATGCATGCCCCAACTAATGGGCTCCTAGAAACTTCACTAAGGTGGCAGGCCCTTGCATGTTTTAAGGGTTTATCTTCCATCCTCTGATGCATGTATCTTAGCAAGGTATCTAGGGTACTTCTGGCTAATTCCTGCACATAAAGTTGAATCCCTGAAAGTAATAAAGGAGTAAAGCCCTCATTATACTCTCATAGACTCCTGCATATATCAAATACAATTAAACAGTTGTCTAATTAGTTCCATGTCTTTAATCACCTACAAAATATAAACTCTACAAGGGCTGGAACCGTGTTTGTTCTGTTTATTTTATGCACCACTGTGTACATTGCCTTGCAATATAGTAGGCACTCAGTACTTAAATGGATGGATGAATCAAAGGAAAGAATGGGAAACAATAGGGAAGGGTAGAATAACCTACATGTATAAATGTAATAAAGAAATAGTAGGGGAAGTCACTTGGAATTTAGTCAGAAGCCTAATCATGAGGAACCTTGAGGTCATATTTTGGTAGTTAAAATTTTTCTGAAGGGTTACAGAGGAGCCATTTAAAGCATTTATGCTTCTTTGTTGAAATCCACCCATTCTTCCAGAGTATTCTTATTAACCTACACATTGTTTTAGTTATATGGAAATATATAAATGCACACACACACATATATATGCTTTTATACTTCTGGGTATTATCACATAATAAAATGAGATAATTCACTTCATCTTTATTGTTGTTTCCCTGGCAGCTGGTACAGTTCCTGAACATAGTAAGCCCTGCAAATGTCGGCCTGAGTCAGCTGAACAAACAAAGGCCCAATTCCACTGCTACCTTTCCCATGAAGCCTTCATTAGACACCTCAGTTAGAAATGCTCTCCTAAAAATAGGAACATTTTTACACGGTTGATGGGAGTGTAAATTGGTTCAACCATTTTATACTCTCATTTTACACTTTCTACCACACTGTGGAAGACAGTGTGGTGATTCCTCAGGGATCTAGAACCAGAAATACCATTTGACCCAGCAATCCCGTTACTGGCTATATACCCAAAGGTTTATGAATCATTCTACTATAAAGACACGTTTACATGTATGTTTATTGCAGTATTATTCACAATAGCAAAGACTTGAGACCAACCCAAATGCCCATCAATGACAGACTGGATAAAGAAAATATGGCACATATACACCATGGCATAATATCCAGCCATAAAAAGAATGAGTTCATGTCCTTTGCAGGGACATGGATGAATCTGGAAACCATCATTCTCAGCAAACTAACACAGGAACAGAAAACCAAACACCACATGTTCTCACTCATAAGTGGGAGTTGAACAATGAGAACATATGGGCACAGTGAGGGGAACATCACACACTAGGGCCTGTTGAGAGGTGGGGTGCTAGGGGAGGGGAAAGCATTAGGAGAAATACCTAATGTGGATGATGGGTTGATGGGTACAGCAAACCACCATGGCACATGCATACCTGTGTAACAAACCTGCATGTTCTGTACATGTATCCCAGAACTTGAAGTATAATAATTAAAAAAAAAACAAAAAACCTCTCCTATAATCTTGGACTCCACTGTACTTTGTATAGCGTTTGTCTGGCACTTTTTATACATGACCTTGTTTTACAGTTACTTATGTAAATCTCCAGTAGATTTTTCTAAGTTGGAAGGGCTTGTCAAATTCATTTTTATAACCCAGCAACATGGTACAATTCCTTATATGAACTAGAATTTAGTATATATGTATTGAATGAAAAAAATGAGACAATGTATTTACTTTCTACTGTTCATGTTATAAGTAGCAAATAATGCAATGAGAATAATTCTTAAAATTTATCATTAGTTTTCACAGTTACCATAGATGTATTTTATTCTGTAATTTGATGCTATTTTTCACCAATTGTGTGAGTGTGAAAAATATAGGAAAACCTTCATTTTGGAAATAGTTATAAGTAATTATGTGAGTCTTTTTGAAATCATTTTTAAAATTGAGATATTCACAAAACATAAAATTCACCCTTTTGAAGCATATAATTTAGTGGTTTGTAGTATATTAACAAGGTTATGCAACCATTACCACTAATTCCAGGATATTTTCTTTCTTTCTTTTTTTTTTTCCTAAGATGGAGTCTTGCTCTGTCACCCAGGCTGTAGTGCAGTGGCATGATCTCAGCTCACTGCAACCTCTGCCTTCCGAGTTCAAGCAGTTCTCCCTGCCTCAGCCTCCCGATTAGCTGGGATTACAGGCACCTGCCACCACACTTGACTAATTTTTGTAGTTTTAGTAGAGTCAGGGTTTTGCCATGTTGGCCAGGCTGGTCTCAAACTCCTGAGCTCAGGAGATCCACCCGTCTCAGCCTCCCAAAGTGCTGGGATTCCAGGCTTGAGCCCCCACGCCCAGACAGAATATTTTCATTATTCTTTTCTTCCACTCCCCCTCCCCCAATGTGGTTTTGATGGAGGTTCTTGCTTTGTCTCTTCAGACTGCTTTTTCCTGCTCTTTAGCTTGCCTTGTAATCTTTTGCTAAAAACTGAGTATATTGTATGGGATAATAGAAAAGTTATAATGGTAATCTGGCCAGAAGCTGGGCTGTGCTTAATGTTTGCTGAAACTGTGAGTGCTAGTGGATTCAGTTTCCTCAGGTGTACTTGTATTATTCTTCCTTGTTATCTTTAGGTTTTCCTAAGAACTTCTTAGAATCTGTGTCCTGTCACTTTTTTGGTTGAAATCTATTGGTATTATACTGAAGGCTTGCAGCTGTGGTGGTAAGGTCCAGTGGGAGAAAAATCACTCTATAATTTTATGATTAACTCTAAGTCATTTTGTTGGCCTGAGTCCTTGGACTTTGACTTTCAGAAGTGCTTTTTAGCCTTTTACATTTCTACTCTTAGGTGACATGGAGAAGCTAGAGGGGGCTGGGATTGGGTAATTGCCCTTTCTTTGGTCAAAAGATCTGGTAGCATCATTTCATTTGGAGCACTGGTTCTTATTATAAAGATTGCTTTGAGTATATTTCAACATACCTCTCCCCTTGACTAAGACGTGATGATGTCATTCTGGGTCATCTCCTTGAAAGTCTGGGGTGGTTCCTGGAAGTAAAATACATAAAAGTATGAGAGACCCCTAAGACTGGACTCCCAAGGATTTTCTCAGTTTACAGCAAGATCTTTACAGTGGTCAAGATTACCACTTAAGTGTTCATACCAGTTTATGGATCCAATGTCTTCTGCTCCAGGTAAGCTGATATCAGCTGTGATTCTCTGTATTTTCTTCTGTCTAGATTTCTGGGTGGCAGTTTGTTCTGTGACCTTAATTTTTTAACAGGTCTAAGAAAAGTCATTGATTTTTAGTCTCACCTTTTGTCTTATTGTAAGAATGGGAGTGAAGACTTTGAAGCTTTTACATGTTGGAACAGAAACCAGAATTATTCGAAACCTTTTGTTAAAGGACTAGATAGGGCATATTTTAGACTTTATGAGTCATATGCTCTGTTCCAATTACTCAAATCTATTGTTATAGAGTGAATATAACTCTAGCAATGCAGAATGAATAAGCAGCTCTCTATTTTGCTGCTGTTTCGTTTATTTCTGTTCAATCTTTACTATTCCCTTCCTTTTACCTACTTTGGGTTTAGTTTCCACTACTTTTTCTAGTTTCTTCTTTTTGGCTGCTTTTCATTTAAATAAAATTTTTATTTCAATAGTTTTGGGGGGGACAGGTGGTTGCATGGAAAAGTTCTTTAGTGGTGATTTCTGAGATTTTGGTGCACCCTTCACCTGAGCAGTGTACACTGTACTCAATGTGTTATCTTTTATCCCTCACCCCACTTCAACCCTTTCCCCAAAGTCCCCAAAGTCCATTGTATCGTTCTTACGCCTTTGCATTCTCATAGCTTAGCTCCCACTTGTAAGTTAGAGCTCACAATGTTTGACTTTCCATTCCTGAATTACTTCACTTAGAATAATGGCCTCCAAATCCATCCAGGTTGCTGTGAATGCCATTATTTCATTCCTTTTTATGATTGAGTAGTATTCCGTGGTATATATATAAGACATTTTCTTTACTTATTGGTTGATGGGCATTTAGACTGGTTCCATATTTTTGCAATTGCGAATTACACTGCTGTAAATGTGCACATACAAGCTTCTTTTTCATATAATGACTTCTTTTCCTCTGGGTAGATACCCAATAGTGGGATTGCTGGGCCAAATGGTAGTTCTTCTTTTAGTTATTTAAGGAATCTCCATATTGTTTTCCATAGTGGTTTACTAGTTTACATTCCCACCAGCAGTGTAGAAGTGTTCCCTGTTTATAACATTCATGCAACATCTGTTTTTTTATTTTTTTATTTTTTAATTATAGCTATTCTTGCAGAAGTAAGGTGGTATTTCTCTGTGTTTTTGATTTGCATTTCCCTGATAATTAGTGTGTGGAGCATTTTTTTCATATAGTTGTTGGCCATTTGTCTAACTTCTTTTGAGGATTGTCTATTCATGTCCTTTGCCTGTTTTTTTGATGGGATTTTTTTTCTTGCTAATTTGAGTTCTTTATAATATTTTTATATATTTTTTAAATATATATATATTTTATATATTTTTTAAATATATATATATTATATATATTTTTTTCTTGCTAATTTGAGTTCTGGAATTAGTCCTTTATTAAATGCATAGTTTGCAAAGATTTTCTCCTACTCTGTGGGTTGTCTCTTTACTGTGCTGATTATTATTATTGTTATTATGCTGTGCAGAAGCTTTTTAGGTTAATAATTAGGTCCCATCTATTTATCTTTGTTTTTGCTGCATTTGCTTTTGGGTTCTTGGTCATGAATTCTTTCCCTAACCGATGACTAGAAGAATTTTTCTGATATTATTGTCCAGAATTTTTATGGTTTCAGATCTTTGATTTAACTTTTAGATACATCTTAAGTTGATTTTTGTATAAGGTAAGAGATGAAGACTCAGCTTCATTCATCTGCATAATTGGCTTGCCAATTATTTCAGCACTATTTGTTGAATAGGATATTCGTTCCCACTTTATGTTCTTATTTGCTGTTGGCTGTAACTATTTGGCTTTATTTTTGAGTTCTCTATTCTGTTTCGTTGGTCTACATGCCGATTTTTCTTCCTTTTCTTTTTCTTTTTTTTTTTTTTTTTGAGATGGAGTCTCACTCTGTCGCTAGGGCAGAGTGCAGTGGCATGATTGCAGCTCACTGCAACCTCCGCCTCTCAGGTTCAAGTGATTCTCCTGCCTCAGCCTCCCGAGTAGCTGGGACTGCAGGTATGCGCCACCATGCCCAGCTATTTTTTGTATTTTTAGTATGTCAGGGTTACCCCACGTTGGGCACCAGCTGTTGGGGTCTGACCTCCAGACCCGACCCAGTCTGGAATTTGACGGATGAACAAATTAACTCAAACACAAATCTCCAGTGAAAGAGTGGGCTAGGGGTGTCTATGGTCACTCACAGATACTCCTGAGAAAGATAGCAGCCATGACCCCAACTCCTGGCCTTTATTCAGCACATATAAAATGACAAAGGCTTTGCGTCAATACCTCTGGAGAGTAAAGATGAAAGGCCAGGTTCCTAGTCCTAAAGCAAACACCATTTGTGAATAATTTACTTCTGCCACCCCCCCCTTACCCCCCTCCCACCCCCTACCCCAAGAAAGAGGCAGTCAAGTGAGAATGGGCAAAGGTTGGTCTTAGGGACAAGCCATTTAGATAAACTCCTTTGCATTCCCGTATTAATTGCCTTATGCTTCCAGCCTCAAGATAAAAAGAACTAGCTATCTTTGGTCCATTCTCTTCTGAAGCTATGCAAACTTCCCGACTTTCCAAGGGGATTTTGTGACTATTTCCTGTAAATATTAATTTTAATTTTTCCCTTATTTTTGCTACCATCCTAACTGAACTGACTGAACTACCACATTAGTAGAGATGTGGTTTCACCATGTTGGCCAGGATGGTCTCCATCTCTTGACCTTGTGATTCATCTGCCTTGGCCTCTCAAAGTGCTGGGATTACAGACGTGAGCCACTGCACCCAGCCTACATACCTATTTTTATGCCAGTACCATGCTGTTTTGGTAACCATAGGTTTGTAGTATAGTTTGAAGTTGGGTAATGTGTTACCTCCAGATTTGCTTTTTTGCTTTGTCTTCCTTTGGTCAGGTAGATTCTTTTTTGGTTCTATATAAATTTTAGGCTTGTTTTTTCTAGTTCTGTGAAGAATGATGGTATTTTGATGGGAATTACATTGAATTTATAGGTTGCTTTTGGCAGTATGGTCATTTTCACAATATTGATTCTCACAATATTGGTCCCATCCATGAGCATGGAATGTGTTTATAATTGTTTGTGTCATCTGTGATTTCTTTTAGCAGTGTTTTGTAGTTTTCCTTGTGGAGATCTTTCACCTCCTTGGTTAGGTATATTCCTAAGTATTTTTTTCAGCTATTGTAAAAGAGGTTGAATTCTTGATTTTATTCTCAGCTTGGTCATTGTTGGCATATAGCTACTGATTTACATACATCAATTTTGTACCCTGAACCTTTACTGAATTCATTTATTGCATCTAGAAGTTTTTTAGATGAATCTTTATGGTTTTCTAGGTATACAATCATATCATCAATGAACTGACAGTGTGACTTCCTCTTTACCAATTTGGATGCCCTTTGTTTCTTTCTCTTGTCTGATTGCTCTGGCTAGGACTTCCAGTACTGTGTTGAATAGAAGTGGTGAAAGTGGACATCATTGTGTTGTTCCATTTCTCAGGGGGAATGCTCTCAAATTTTCCCTGTTCAATATAATGTTGCCTGTGGGTTTTTCATAGATGGCTTTTATATGTCCCTTCTATGCTGACTTTGCTGAGGGTTTTAATCATAAAAGGATGCTAGATTTTATCAAATGCTTTTTCTGGATCTATTGAAATGATCATGTAATTTTTGTTTTTAATTATGTTTATGTGATGTATCACATTTATTGACTTTCATGTATTAAACCATCCCTGTATCCCTGGTATGAAACCCACTTGAAAATGGTGTTTTATTTTCTGACATGCTGTTGGATCTGGTTAGGTAGTATTATGTTGAGGATTTTTGCATCTATGTTCATCAGGGATATTTGTCTGTAATTTTCTTTTTTTTTTTTATTTTATGCTTTTCCTGGTTTTGTCTTAGGGTGATACTGGCTTCAAAGAATGATTTAGGGAAGATTCCCTCTTTATCTTTTGGAATAGTTGCAATAAGATTGGTACCAATTCTTCTTTGACTGACTGACAGAATTCAACTGTGAGTCGATCTTGTCCTGGACTTTTTTTGTTAGCAATTTTCAAATTACTATTCTAATCTCACTATTTATTATTGGTCTGTTCAGAGTTTCTACTTCTTCCTGATTTATTCTAGGAGAGTTTTATGTTTTCTTTTTTAGTTTTTTTTGAGACGGAGTTTCACTCTTGTTGCCCAGTCTGGAGTGCAATGGCATGATCTTGGCTCACTGCAGCCTCTGTCTCCTGAGTTCAAGCAATTCTCCTGTCTCAGTCTCCCAAGTAGCTGGGATTGCAGGCGTGCTAATTTGGTATTTTTAGTAGAGACAGGGTTTCTCCATGTTGGTCAGGCTGGTCTCGAACCCTCAACTTCAGGTGATCTCCCCGCCTTGGCCTCCCGAAGTGCTGGGATTACAGGCGTGAGCCACCACACCCAGTCAGTTTTATATTTTCAAGAATTTATTCATCTCCTCTAGATTTTCTAGTTTGTCCGTATAAAGGTGTTCATAGTACACTTGAATGATTTTTTGTATTTCTGTGGTATCAGTTGTAACATCTTCTGTTTCATTTCTGATTGAGCTTATTTGGTCTTATTTTCTTAGTTAACCTTGCAAATGGTCTATCAATTTTGTTTATCTTTTCAAAGAACCAGTTTTTGTTTCATTTATCCTTTGTATTATTTTGTTCCAATTTTCTTTAGTTCTGTCCTGGTCTTTGTTATTTCTTTTATTCTGCTGGGTTTAGGTTTGATTTGTTCTTGTTTCTCTAGTTCCTGGAGGTGTGATGTTAGATTGTCTATTTGTGATCTTTCAGACTTTTTGCTGTAGACATTTAATGATATGAACTTTTCTCTTAGCACAGCTTTTGTCCCAGAAGTTTTGATAAGTTAAGTCACTATTATCATTCAGTTCACTTAATTTTTAAATTTCTGTCTTCATTTTATTGTTGATCCAAATGTCATTCAGGAGCAGATTATTTAATTTCCATGTATTTGTATAGTTTTGAGGGTTCTTCTTGGAGTTTGGAACTCCAAAGGATATTCCATGCACATGCAAACTCAAAGCAAGCAGAAGTAGCTATTCTTATATTAGACAGAACAGACTTTAAAGCAACAACAGTTAAAAAGCAGAAAGAGGGACGTTATATAATGATAAAAGGATCAGTGCAACAGAAAATGTCACAATTCTAAATATGTATGCAACTAACACTTCTATGCCCAGATGTGTTATTCCATTTGCATAGAATATTATTTTACTGTGGTCTGAGAGGGTACCTGATATAATTTCAATTTGTTAAATTTATTGAGACTTGTTTTGTGACCTATCATATGATCTATATTGGAGAATGTTCCATGTGCTGGTGAAAAGAATGTACATTCTGCAGTTGTTGGGTAGAATGTTCTGCAAATATCTGTTAAGTCCATTTGTTCTGGGGTATAGTTTAAGTTCATTGTTTCTTTATTGATTTTCTGTCTTGACCTGTCTAGTGCTGTCAGTGGAATATTGAAGTCCCCCACTATTATTGTGTTGCCATCTATCTCATTTCTAATGTCTAGTAATAATTGTTTTATAAATTTAGAAGCCCCTGTGTTAGGTGCATATATATTTAGGATTGTGATATTTTCCATTGAACTGATCCTTTTATCATTATATAATGTCCCTCTTTGTGTTTTTTAACTGTTGTTGCTTTAAAGTCTGTTCTGTCTAATATAAGAATAGGTACTCCTGCTTGCTTTGGGTTTCCATTTGCATAGACTATCTTTTATCACCCCTTTACCTTAAGTTTATGTGAGTCCTAATGTGTTAGGTGAGTCTCTTGAAGATATCACATACTTGGTTGGTTTATTTTTATACATTCTGCCATTCTGTATCTTTTAAGTGGAGCATTTATGCCATTTACATTCGATGTTAGTATTGAGATGTGAGGTACTGTTATATTCACTGTGCTAGTTGTTGCCTGAATACCATGTGTGTGTGTGTGTGTGTGTGTGTGTGTGTGTGTGTGTGTGTGTGTGTGTGTGTGTGTGTGTTATTGCTTTATAGGTCCTGTGATATTTACGCTTTAAGGAGGTTCTATTTTGGTGTATTTTGAGATTTTGTTTCAAGATTTAGAACTCCTTTTAGCATTTCTTGTAGTATTGGCTTGGTAGTAGTGAATTCTCTCTAAATATTTTTTGTCTGAAAAAGAATTTCTCTCTCCTTCATTTATGAAGCTTAGTTCTTAGATGGCAATATTTTGTTTGAGGAGGCTAAAGATAGGACCCCAGTCCCTTCTGGCTCATAGGGCTTCTGGTGAGAAATCTGCTGTTAATCTGATAGGTTTTCCTTTACAGGTTACCTGATGTTTTTGACTCACAGCTCTTAAGATTCTGTCCTTTGCCTTGACTTTAGATAACCTGATGGCTATGTGCCTGGGTGATGATCTTTTTATGATGAGTTTCCCAGGTGTTCTTTGAGCTTCTTGTATTTGGATATCTAGCTCTCTAGCAAGGCTGGGGAAGTTTTCTTTGATTATTCCCTCAAATATGTTTTCCAAACTTTTTGATTTCTCTTTTTCACAAATGCCAATTATTCTTAGGTGTGGTTGTTTAACATAATCCCAGATTTCTTGGAGGCTTTGTTCATTTTAAAAAATTCATTTTTTTCTTCATCTAATTGGCTTAATTCAAAATTCGTTTGTTTGAGCTCCAGAGTTCTTTCTTCTACTTGTTTTACTGTATTTTTCTAAGTGTGTCCTTCATTTCCTGAAGTTTTGATTGTTTTTCTTTTATGATATCTATTTCTCTGGAGCATTTTTCATTGATATCTTGTATTTTTTAAAAACTTCTTTAAGTTGTTTTTTTATCTTTCTTGGGTATCTCCTTGAGTAACTTAATAATCAACCCTCTGAATTCTTTATCTGGTAATTCAGAGATTTCTTCTTGGATTGGACACATTGCTGGGGAGCTAGGGTAGTCTTTTGAGGATGTTATAGAACCTTGTTTTGCCATATTACCAGAATTACTTTTCTGATGTCTTCTCATTTGGGTAGACTATTTCAGTGGAAAAATCTGGAATTCATGGGCTGCTGTACAGGTTTTTTGTTCCATGGGGTGGTCCCTTGATATGGAGCATTCCCCCTTCTCCTAAGGATGGGACTTCCTGGGAGCCAAACTGCACTATGGATAATCCCTAGGACAACCACCAAGAATATAACTCAAAAAATAAATACAGTAGGGCCAGGTATGGTTGTTCACACCTGTAATCCCAGCACTTTGGGAGGCCAAGGCAGGTGGATCACATGATGTCAGGAGTTCAAGACCAGCCTGACCAACATGATGAAACGCTGTCTCTACTAAAACTACAAAAATAAAAATAAAAAAATAGCCAAGTGTTGTGGCACATGCCTGTAATCCCAGCTACTCAAGAGGCTGAGGCAGGAGAATCATGTGAACCTGGGAGGTGGAGGTTGCAGTGAGCTGAGATCGTGCCACTGTACTCCAGCCTGGGCAACAGAGTGAGACTCCATCTTAATAAATAAATTCAGTGAAAGAAATGACAACGTAATTTAAATGGTACACTATAAAATATCTATTTAACACAAAGTTAGTAATAGGGGAATAGAGGAAAAAAGGCATAAGACATAGAAAACAAATAGCAAAATGCAGCAAACATAAATCATTCCTTGTCAGTAATTATATTAAATGTATGTAGAATAAATTCTCCAACTAAAGAACAGGGATTGACAGAATAGACTTAAAAAATGATCCAACTGTACACTGTCTACAAGATAATTTATACTGTACCATTTAAAATACCTTGACATTTCTTTTACTATATTTATTTTTTGAGTTATATTCTTGGTGGTTGTCTTAGGGATTATAATTGAAATTTAATTTTATAGCAATCTATTTCAAAATAATAACATAATTACAATCATATGAAAAAATTTTGCTCCTATAGATCCTCATCTCCTCCCCCCTCTTTGTGCTGTTATTGTCATACAAATTACATTTTTATGCCTTATCTGTCCAACAACACTAATTATAATCATTCCTGTACAGAGTTGTTTTAAAAATTAGATCAATTTTATTAAAAAAAAAAAAAAGAGTTCCAAACCAAAAAATACATGTAGACAGCCTTTTATAATTATTTAGTTACCTTGAGTGGTACTCTTTATTTTTTTCATGTGGCTTAAGTTGCTATCTAGTGTTCTTTCATTTTCTCCTACAGAATTCCCTTTATTATTTTTTGCATGTCAGGTATGCTTCTGACAAATTCTCTCGGTTTCATTTATCTGGAAAGGTTTTAATTTTATTTTTCATTTTTGAAAGATCATTTTACTGGATGATGTGATTATTGGTTGATAGTCTTTCTTTCAGCCCTTTGAATATGTCTGCCCACTGCCCTCTGACTTCCATGTTTTTGATGAGAAATTGGCTGTAAATTTTATTAAGGATTCCTTCTGCATGATGAGATGTTCCTTTTTTGCTGCCCTCAAATTTACTCTTTGTTATTGACTTTCACCAATTAGATTATAATGTTTCTAATTGTGGCTCGCTTTGAGTTGATCCTACTTGAATTTTGCTAAGTTTATTATATGTGCTGATTAATATTTGCATCAAATTTTGGAAGTTTCCAGTCATTATTTCTTCAGCTATTCTTTCTACACCTTTATCTTCTCTCCCTCAAAGAGTGTCATTTTGCTTATGTTGTTATGTTTAGTGGTGTCTCACAGGTCTCTGAGGCTTCATTTATTTTTCTTCATCATTTTATTTTTTTGTTCATTGGATTTCATCGTCTCAATTTATCATGGTTCATGATGCTTTCTTCTACCTGCTTAAGTCTTTACTTGACCCCTCAAGTGAATTTTCATTTCTGTTATTGTACGTTTCAAGTTTGATCCTTTTCTATAATTTCTATCTTTCTTTTTTTAAAAAAATCCTCTTTGGAGAAACATTGCTCTCATACTTTTCTTAAGTTATTTATTTATTTATTTGGCAAAGTCTTGCTCTGTTGCTCAGGCTCAAGTCTGGTAACTCAATCATAGCTCACTACAGCCTCGAGGCTCTGGGCAAAAATGATTCTCCTGCTTCAACCTCCTGAGCAGCTAGGACTATACCCATGTGCCACTATGCCTGGCTATTTTTTTAAATTTTGTGGAGAAAGGCTCTCACTATGTTAACCAAGCTGGTCTCAAACTCTTGGCCTCAACTAATTTTTTCATCTCAGCCTCACAAAGTGCTGGAATTACAGGCACAAGCCACTGTACCTGGCCTCTTAAGTTCTTTAACCATGGCTTCCTTTATTTACTTTAACATATTTAAAATAGCTAATTTGAATTCTTTGTCAGGCTGGGCACGATGGCTCATGCCTATAATTCCAGTATTTTAGGAGGCCAAGGCAGGTGGATCACCTGAGGTCAGGAGTTCAAGACCAGCCTGACCAATGTGATGAACCAATCTGTACTAAAAATATAAAAATTAGCCTGATATGGTGGCTCACACCTGTAATCCCAGCTTCTCAAGAGGCTGAGGTATAAGAATCACTTGAACCTGGGAGGCAGAGGTTGTAGTGAGCCAAGAGTGCACCACTGCACTCCAGCCTGGGGGACAGAGTGTGACTCTGTCTTAAATAAATAAATAAATAAATAATTTGTCTAGTAAGTTCAACATTTGGTCTTTCTCAAGGATAGTTTATTTTTACTGTGTTTCTCCCCCTTCTCAAGGATAGTTTATTTTTACTATGTTTCTACCCTGTGTATGCGCCATACTTTCTTATTTCTTTGCACATATTATAATTATTTTTTTGTCAAAACTTGGAGATTTAAAATAATGTAATATGAAAACTCTGGAAATCAAATTCTTCCTTCTCCTCAGGATCTGTTGTTGGTTTCTGCTAATTGGAGTAGATAGTTATTTAGCAACTTTTCCAAATTAATATGGCAAAGTCTGTATTCTTTGTTATGTGTTGCCAGTGAAAGCTCTGCTTAGGTAGGTTAGTAATCAAGTAATGATTAGATAATGATTTTCTTAAATGCCTGCAACCAATAAGCCTACAAGGCTTTTCTGAGAGATTTGATATATCTGTTGTGGCATGCTTTTAACATTCATCCAGTCAGTTAACAAAAAGTTAAACTTTACTTTCTCCTTGCATAGAGCCTCCAGTTTAGCCAGAAGTAAGAGGGGTTCAGCCTTCTCAGAATTTTCCTGAGTATTCACACAGTCCTATATATATGCTCTGCCTTCTATATTGCAAGAATATGTTGCAGTTTTTCAGACTCTTCTATGGACATCTAATCCCCAGACTTTCCTTTTAACCTTTTTGGCTAGCCTGTTGTTGCACTAACAATTGTATACAATTTTAGATAATTGCCCTTAAATGTATTTGACAAACACACCTTATATGGTATAAAAGTGTGTCCTCTTCAAACCTCATGTTGAAATATAATTTCTGATATTGGAAGTATGGCCTAGTGGGAGGTGTTTGGGTCATGGAAATAGATCCCTCCTGAATGATTTGGTGACCTTCCCATGGTAATGATGAGTTCTCACTCTGGAATTTCATGTAAGAACTGGTTGTTTAAAGGATTCTGGCACCTCCTCCTCCATCGCTTGTTCCCTCACTTGCCATGAGACACACTGCCTCTCCCCTTTGCCTTCTGCCATGATTGTAAGCTCTCTGAGGCCTGACCAAAAGCTGGACACATGTTGGTGCCATGCTTATACAGCCTGCAGAACCTTTACCTTTCCCTGGTAATGAGTGAATTCTTACTCTGGTAGTTCACAGGAGAGCTGGTTGTTTAAAGGAGTCTGGCACCTCCTCCTCCCTCTCTTGTTACCTCACTTGCTATGTGACATACCAGCTCTCCCTTTGTCTTCTGCCATGACTGTAAGGTCCCTGAGGCCTCACCAGAAGCTGAGGACATGCTGGTGCCATGCTTGTATAGCCTGCAAAACCTCTTTTCTTTATAAACTTCTTTATAAATTATAAAGTCTCAGGTATTTATTTATAGTAATGTAAGACAGACTAATACAGTCCCTAAGGGTATGGCTGTTTATACTGAATGAGCTCTAAGTCAGGTTAAATAAAAACAAATTTGTGGATGGGGTTTTCCAGGGAACCACCAACAGATAAAACAACAACCTTCTGGGAATGGGGTTTTGAAGGAAGCTTAGCCCCATTCTTCCCTTTCCAGTGCCTAACAGACTGCTGGTTTTACCCATGATTGTGAGCTGTTCATTTTTAAGGTGCTGTTCATTTTCAAGGTGAGAAGGGAGGATGAGAATAGGGTAAGTTACAACAACACAAAGCTCACTGTTCTTATCAAGTTTCAGTTGTTTTTCTTGAAAAAATATTTCCTATATTTTTGCATTTGGTTAATTTCTAGAATTCTGAAAAATTCAGAAATTTTTGTCGAGTGTTGCACCGTTGCTCATTGCTTTCATGTAGAGAAATAATTTTTAGAGGTCTTCACTCTGCCATTTTTGTTGGTGTCACCTAGCTTAATCCTTATTCTTGAAAGATATTTTCACTGAATTTAGAATTCTTATTTGGCAGTCTTTATCCACCTGCATATTGAAGATATTCCGCTGTATTTTTGACTCATATTTTCTCTGCTGGTAAGTCAGCTATCAGCAAGTAACACCTTTGAAAGTTATCTGCTAATTTTTTTTCCGGCAGATTTTAACTATTTTCCCTTTGTCTTTGGTAATATATAATATCAGTATGATATTTTTAGTTATGGTTTTATTTTTATTAGTCCTTCTTGGAAATCACTGGGCTTTTTAAACTAAAGAACTTGTGCATTTAATCGATTATACAAAATTCTCAGCCTATATGTTTTAAAATATTGTCTGTGCACCCTCCTCTTTTTCCTTCCCTTCACATTAAAAGAATGTTGGAGTTTTTCATCTTTTTTTCCATGTCTCTTAGCATTCCTTCCATATATTTCATATTTTTGTTTCTTTTTGCTGCATTTTGGATCATTTTATATGTCCTGTCTTTTATTTTACTAAATTACTCCTTAGCAATGTTTAATGTACTTAGAGTTTTACATTTTATTATTTTTTAATTATATAAGTTCTTTTTTGTTTTTCTGCAAATATACTAGATTTTGTTTTAGAACTCCCTGTTCCTTGAAAATACTTTCAGGGTTGTCTTTTTATTTGTTTAAGTAGACTAAGCATAGTTATTTTATAAACTATATATAATAATTCCAATATCTGAATTATTTATCTATTTCCCTAAATTATTGTTTTGATTATTTCTTGCTCATGATATTGCTGCCTTGTGTGCTTATTATTTGTGAATAAATATTTTGGGAGATTCCTGAAAGCCTAGATTCCTGAAAATGCCTTTTTAATGAAATGATTTACTTTTGTTTCTTCCAGGTACCTGGTGCACCACAGTCTGAAACCACCTTTAACCAAGTTCACATTTTGGGTTCCCTGGATGTCTTAGTCCATTTGTGCTGCTAAAACAGAATACCACAAACTGGGTAATTTCAAATGAAAATAAATTTACTGGCTTATGGTTCTGAAGGCTGGGAAGTCTGAGATCAAGGACCAGCATCTGACCATGGCCTTCTTGCTGTGTCATGGTAGAAGAGCAAAGAGAAGGTGAGAGAGATCGAGAGATTGAACTTGCAACCTCAATCCCTTTTATAATTGACATTAATCTTATTCATGAGGGTGGAACCCTCATGACCTAAACACCTCCCCTTAGGCCCAACCTTTCAATACTGTTGCATTGGGGATTAAATTTCCAAAACATACTTTTCGAAGAACGCATTCAAACCATAACACTGGATATAAATTTTTTTTTTTTAATTTATGTTAGGTCAGGCCATGGCCGTAAGTTCTCTGGGGTATTTTTCCTTTATCAATTTAGCCTCCCATGCTCTACAGTGTGCTAGAAATAGGGATGGGAAATGTAATTTTGTGTTACATGTAAAGAAAATATTAACCGTTTACATGTTTTTAAGGGGTCCTATATTTTATAGACAGGATTGATTTTTGTTTTGTTTTGTTTTGTTTTGTTTTGGTCTTTATTCTCTTATATGTTTGCCAAGTTTGTAGAGTCATATTGTCATTGGGTACAATGGTTCATTTGAAGTACACATGAAAAGGAATTCTGTTACAAAGCTGCAAATCACTAGTTGATGGATTTTTAGCTTTAAAAAAAGTGAGGCATTTAAGAAATCTTACCATACACCACATTAAGACAGCAGAGATTTCTATCCAGATTTCTATACAATGACCTTACTGAGGTGCTTTTTGTTTCATGTCATTTACTAATTCCTAATTAAACACAAGTCAATTTTTGTGTGTGCATTATAACAGTCTATTTTATTTGCAGAAAAGATGTTTCATTCTTAGCAACATATGAGATTCTGAAAAAATCTTGAGCAATAAATTAATAGAAATGTTTCTTTGCTGTATAATTTAATAAATATAAGCAATGATTTAGCAACTGTAGAGTTTCTAGCTTAAGTAACCACTTATTAGTTATTGGTGAGGTAATATGAAAAGGAATGTTGATTTATTTATATTCTGAAAATACAGTAAAATATTTGATTAATGATATAGTGAATTACTATATTAATAGAAAACTGCAATATAGAATTCTGAAATTCTTATTTCCTCATTCCATTTTTGACTGAGTGACAAAGTTACCATCAATACATGCAATGTTGCTCAGATTTTTAAATCACATTTTGTCTTGTTAATTTATTCATCTTTTCTTATTTTATGGGAAGCTAATGCATATAAAATTTCCTGAATGATAGACTTACAAAGACATATTTAACATTTATTTTTAAATTTTATAACAGGCTATATTTTTATCATGCTAAATAGAATTCTGCAATTGTGGTTTCTCCATGCTACAAAGAATGTATGTAGTGAAGCTTAGCTTGTCACATGGTGAACTGGTAAAAACGGCATCTTGGAAATGATGTCAACATTGTTCTCTAATGAAAGAGAAAATAGCAGACAGGAAACTTCTCATGGGAGTATAGAATACTTTCAGGGAAAAGATTCTGAAAAAACATTCAGTTTCTACAGTTTAGTTATAATGAATAGAAATCATGAATATTGAGTATAGTGTGCCTTAAAAATTTTTTTGCTTCCTTTTCGTTACTGCTGATTAGAAAAAAAGTATATTGAAGTACACATATAAACTACTGTGTTCTTATGTGGCTTATTTTTTAATGTAAGGTGGAAAGATAGCTTACAGCACTTTTTTTAATGCACAAAAAATAATCTTAACGGATGCTACAAAATTGTACAGTCTCATGATAATTATTTGCTTTCAAACCTTCCTGTATTTCATAAACTCTGGTTAAAATACCTTTATGTGTTACCTGAGCAAATTTAATCTTCTGCTAATGAATATGTTATTTGGTTTCATAATTTCTCTTTCTCTCTTTTTTTTTTTTTTTTTTTGACAGAGTCTTCCTCTGTTGCCCAGGCTGGAGTGCAGTGGCTCAATCTCAGCTCACTGCAACCTCCACGTCCCTGGTTCAAGCACTTCTTCTGCCTCAGCCTCCCGAGTAGCTGGGACTTACAGGTGCATGCCACCATGCCCAGCTAATTTTTGTATTTTTAGTAGAGACGGGATTTCACCATATTGGCCAGGCTGGCCTCGAACTCCTGACCTTATATTCACCCACCTTGGCCTCCCAAAGTGCTGGGATTACTGGTGTGAGCCACCATGCCTGGCCCCCAACTTTTTTTTTTTTTTTTTTGAGATGGACTTTTGCTCTTGTTGCCCAGGCTAGAGTGCAATGGCATGATTTCAGCTCACTGCAGCCTCTGCCTTCCGGGTTCAAGCGATTCTCCTGTCTCAGACTCCTGAGTAGCTGAGATTACAGGCATGTGCCACCACACCCAGCTAATTTTGTATTTTTAGTAGAGACGAGGTTTCTCCATGTTGGCCAGACTGGTCTTGAACTCTCAACCTCAGGCGATCCCAACCTCAGGCTAGTCAGCAACCTCCCAAAGTGCTAATATTACAGGTGTGAGCCACTGCGCCCAGCCTTCTCTCTCATTTTTAACAAGATTGAATTTTGACCAAGAGTAGTTCCAACCACATTGTACTCAGAGTCCCCCAAAAGTCCATATCCATTTATATCTGTGACAGAGTGAGTTAGGTTTTTGGTTGCCATTAATGACTGACACATTTGAGCCACCAGACCATATACCAATATTATAACCAAGTAATATAAGTTTTCCTATAATTTTTTTTGTTATTACAATCCTTAGGTAAGTCTATAAGGCAGTGACAACTCAATACCAACATCAATACCAATACCAAGAAAGGATTGTTCCTTCTTACTGGCTCTACTAGAGCTGACAGCTCTCTTCTCTTTCAACAAGAAAAATGTTATTTCATTAACAGTTTTTAAATATTAGTTTGACACCCTTCTTTAAAACTTAAAGGAAAATTATTTTATTAAGGAGAGTCAGTCTGACTAGAGATAAACCTAAATCATAGAAGTAATTTTGATATGGTATTATATCTTTCAAGTACTCTATATTTGGTAGCTGTAACTATTAAATAAGTATTTTTAGCTTGATGCAATAAAAAGGTGAAGTTCATTATGGTTAACACCATCTGTCTTCATATAAATAATCTATTTGATGAAGTATTTCAGTTGAGCAATATTTGTTGGGTATCTGCTGTAGGCATGGCAGTCCCTGGGGGTGACAAAGATGACCAAAACTTAGACCCTGATCCCAAAAACTTGTTATTAAAGCAGAGTAACCTTAACCACCTGCAGTCTTATTTAGATGTAAATCTAATTTGCATATAAATAATTTCTTTTGAAATAGAGCAAATGGAAACTTTTGCTTATTCACCGATTCAAAGATTAAAAGCTCTAAATCAGTACTATCCTAATAAGGAGATGTAACTTGTTTAAACAAAATATATTTCAGAAATCATATTTGGAAAAATACAAACTGCTCTCTGACACATTTTTGACTATGTAAACTAAGACTCTTTCATTTTAAATTATAAACTAGAATTGGAACTCAATGCCATGCAATTTAATTCTTTTGTTTTTATTATAAGAGTAATTAATTGGCTGGGCAGTGGCTCACGCCTGTAATCCCAGCACTTTGGGAGGCCGAGTTAGGTGGATCACTGAGATCAGGAGTTCGAGACCAGCCTGGCCAACATGGTAAAACTTTGTCTGTACTAAAAATACAAAAATTAGCCAGGCATGGTGGTGGACACCTGTAATGTCAGCTACTTGGGAGACTGAGGCAGGAGAATCCCTTGAACCCAGAAGGCGGAGGTTGTGATGAGCCAAGATCGCTCCACTGCACTTTAGCCTGAGTGAGAGTGAGACTCCGTCTCAAAAAAAAAAAAAAGAAAAATGTAGTTGAAAGTAGTTAATTGTATAAGCAGCCAAATGTAGATTTTAGGACTAAGATGCCTTTTCAAAAATCTAAATTTGTCCTTCTAAATTCAAGCACAGAGTTTTATAAGCAAGCTCTCAATTCATTCCTATAGTAGCCTCCCCATATCCGCTATTCCACTTTCTGAGGTTTCGGTTACCTGTGGTCAACTGTAGTCCAAAGATACTGCAGTATTTTGAGAGAGAGAGAGAGAGAGACAGTCATATAACTTTTATTACAGTATATTGTTTTATGTTCTATTTTATTACTAGTTATAGTAATCTCTTACTGTGCCTAATTTATAAATTAAACTTGATCATAGGTATGTATATATAGGAATAAATATGGACATATAGGGTTTGGTCCTATTCATAGTTTTGGGCATTCACCGGGAGTCTTGGAATGTATTCCCCGTGGCTAAAGGGAGACTACTGTACTGTCTTTATGACAAGAACTTAAGTCTTTAGAATAAGCAATTTTCTAGCCTAGGATATTTCAAACTTTAAAAAAACTAATAAGAAGAGAAGGTTTTAAAATACCTAGGAATACAACTAACAAGGAATGTAAAGGACCTCTTCAAGGAGAACTACAAACCACTGCTCAAGGAAATAAGAGAGGACACAAACAGATGGAAAAACATTCCATGTTCATGGCTAGGAATAATCAATATCGTGAAAATGGCCATACTGCCCAAAGTAATTTATAGATTCAATGCTATCCCTATCAAGCTACCAATGACCTTCTTCACAGAACTGGAAAAAACCACTTTAAACTTCATATGGAACCAAAAGAGAGCCCGCATAGCCAAGTCAATTCTAAGCAAAAAGAACAAAGCTGGAGGCATCACACTCCCGGACTTCAAACTATACTACAAAGCTACAGTAATCAAAACAGCATGGTACTGGTACCAAAACAGAGATATAGACCAATGGAACAGAACAGAGGCCTCCGAGGCAACACAACACATCTACAACCATCTGATCTTTGACAAACTTGACAAAAACAAACAATGTGGAAATGAGTCCCTGTTTAATAAATGGTGTTGGGAAAACTGGCTAGTCATGTGCAGAAAGCAGAAACTGGACCCCTTCCTGACACCTTACACTAAAATTAACTCCAGATGGATTAAAGACTTAAACCTAAGACCTAATACCATAAAAACCCTAGAATAAAATCTAGGCAAAACCATTCAGGACATAGGTGTAGGCAAGGACTTCATGACTAAAACACCAAAAGCATTGGCAACAAAAGCCAAAATAGACAAATGGGACCTAATCAAACTCCACAGCTTCTGCACAGCAAAAGAAACAGTCAATAGAGTGAATCGGCAACCAACAGAATGGGAAAAAATTTTTGCAGTCTACCCATCTGACAAAGGGCTGATATCCAGAATCTACAAAGAGCTGAAACAGATTTACAAGAAAAAACAAACAAGCCCATTCAAAAGTGGGCGAAGGATATGAACAGACACTTTACAAAAGAAGACATACATGAAGCCAACAAACATATGAAAAAATGCTCATCATCACTGGTCATTAGAGAAATGCAAATCAAAACTACATTGAGATACCATCTCACGCCAGTTAGAATGGCGATCATTAAAAAATCTGGAGACAACAGATGCTGGAGAGGATGTGGAGAAATAGGAACACTTTTACACTGTTGGTGGGAGTGTAAATTAGTTCAACCATTGTGGAAGACGGTGTGGCAATTCCTCAAGGACCTAGAAATAGAAATTCCATTTGATCCAGCAATCCCATTACTGGGTATATATCCAAAGGACTATAAATCGTTCTAGTATAAGGACACATGCACACGAATGTTCATTGCAGCACAGTTTACAATAGCAAAGACCTGGAACCAACCCAAATGCCCATTGATGATAGACTGGACAGGGAAAATGTGGCACATATACACCATGGAATATTATGCAGCCATAAAAAATGATGAATTAGTGTCCTTTGTAGGGACATGGATAAACCTGGAAACCATCATTCTCAGCAAACTGACACAAGAACAGAAAATCAAACACCGCATGTTCTCACTCATAGGTGGGTGTTGAACAATGCAAACACATGGACACAGGGAGAGGAGCATCACACACTGGGGTCTGTCGGGGGAAAAAGGGGAGGGACAGCGCGGGGGTGGGGAGTTGGGGAGGGATAGCATGGGGAGAAATGCCAGATAATTGTGATGGGGAGGAAGGCAGCAAATCACACTGCCATGCGTGTACCTATGCAACAATCTTGCATGTTCTTCACATGTACCCCCAAACCTAAAATGCAATAAAGTATATATATATATATATATATATATATATATATATATATAAAATAAAAACTCATAATCATAATTAAAAAAAAGAAGGTTTTAAAAACAATGTACATTATTTTAGGTAGATAGCTATTTGCTGGTAGATATAACATTGGAAACCCATGAATTACCTAGATAAGAAAAACTGGTTTTCTTTAATTCCTAGTTTCTTCCCTTTCTTACCAGCATTTATAGGGACTGCGCTGCAAGAAAAATAAGGGAACTAACAAGCTTCTTGTAGTACTTTGAGCCATCATTTGTGTGTGTGTGTGTGTGTGTGTGTGTGTGTGTGTGTGTGTACGGACATATTTTAAGATCACTCATATAGGAGAAAAGTCTGTCTCATGCCATTGGCCTTCCCTCTTCACACCTCAACATGTGGAAAGCATGGGAAGGGAGATTAGAGTTGAAAGCATTTCTTTCTGTGTCCTATTTTTAAATTTTTTTTGGTTTGTTTCTAAACATTCCTTACATAGCAGTCTATGCAAACACTAAGCTCTGAAGAACACACAAGGTGAAGGCACAAAAACATTAATGAGCTGAAATCAATCAATGGTTGGATAATCAATTATGGTTGGATAATCATATTAGGTTGCTGACTGTTTTGAATTTTTAAATTAATGTATTTATTCAACAAATATTTGTTGAGCACTAACTGTGTTCTAGCCACCAGACTAGGCACTGGGGCGGGTCTTACAGAAAATATAATCCTGTAAGTTTTTTCTCATCTAAGAGTTTTTTCATTACTCTATTAGTAATTATGCACCTTTTTCCATTGTTTCAGTTCATTTGCATATATTTTCTCATGTTAGAATCCAACATAATTTTGTAAACACATAGTTGTGTCTTTTTAAAAAAAATCCACTCTGACAGTCTCTTATCTTTTTAATTGCTGTATTTAGACCACTGATGCTTAGAGCACTGGTGTTTAATGTGATTATTGATATAGGTGGATTCTTATCTGCCATATTTGTTACTGTTTTCTATTTATTACCCTTGTTCTTTGCTTTTTTGTTTTTGTCTTTCTCTCTTTTGCTGCTTTCTCTGGTTTTAACGGAACATTTTATATGATTCCATTTTCTCTCCCCTCTTTAGTATTAGATTGCTAAGGCTATCACAACAAAATACCATAGACTGGATGGTTTAAACAAGTGAAATTTATTTTCTCACATTTCTGGAGGCTAGAAGTCCAAAATCAAGGTGTTGGCAGGGTTGGTTTCTTCTGAGGTCTTTCTCCTTGTTTGCAGATGGCTGCCATCTTGCTGTGTCCCCCCCCATGGTCTCTCCTCTGTATGCGCACATCCCTTGTGTCTGTTTGTGTGTCCAAATGTCTTCTTCTAAGGACACCAGTCATATGAAATTGGCACTCACCCTAATGCTCTCAATTTAACAAAATTGCCTTTTTAAATGTTCTATCTGCTAATGCAGTCAAATTCTGAGGTACTGAGGGTTAGGTAAAAAACTCAACTTATGAGTATTTGGGGGATTCCATTCAGAATATAACACATATCGATTATACTTCTTTTAAAACTTTTTAATGGTTGTCCTAGAGTGTAAAATATCTATTTACAACTATTCAAAGTCTACTCTGCTGCTTAAAGAATGGTGCAAGTGGCTCACTGTATACAACTCACGCCTGTAATCCCAGCACTTTGGGAGACCAAGGAGGGTGGATCATTTGAGATCAGGAGTTCAAGATAAGCCTGACCAACATGATGAAATCCCATCTCTACTAAAAATACAAAATTAGCTGGGCATGATGACATGTGCCTGTAATCCCAGCTACTTGGGAGGTTGAGGCAGGAGAATCACTTGAACCAGGGAGGCAGAGGTTGCAGTGAGGTGAGATTTTGCTATTGTACTCCAGCGTGGGTGACAAGAACAAAACTCCATCTCAAAAAAAAAAAAAAAAAAGGTGCAAGTACCTCATAATAGTATATTCCCAATTTTTCCCGTCACTTATAGCGTTGCTGTTTTTTAAAATTATTTGTAAGTGATAATCACTGAATACAATGTTGCTATTATTATTATTTTGAACAAAGTTAGCTTTTAGGTTAAGAATAAGAAAAATAAAAGATTTTATTTTACTTTTGTTTTATTCCTTCTCTAAGGCTTCTTCTTTGTGTAGGTCCAACTTTCCGACCTACATTATTTTACTGCTCTCTGAAGAGCTTCTGTTAACACGACAAATTCCTTCAAATTCTATTTGTCTGAGAAAGTCTCTATTTCTCCTTCAGCTTTGAAGGATAATTTCACTGGATACAAAATGTAGGTTGGTGGTTTTTGTTTTTTTTTTGTAAACACTTTAAATATTTTCCTCCATTCTATTCTTGCTTGCGTGGTTTCTGAAGAGAAATCTGATGTAATTCTTATTCTTGCTCCTCTGTAGGTAATGTGTTTTTCTCCCTCTGGCTTCTTTCAAGATTTTATCTCTGTCTTTCGTTTTCTACAATTTGAATAAGAAATACCTAGGTACAGATTTTTTGGAATTTATACTGCTTGGTGTTCTCTGAGCTTCCTGGATCTATGGTTTTGTGCCTAACATCAATTTTGAAAATTCTCAGCCATTACCATATCAAACCTTTCTTCTGTTTCTTTCTCAATGTATGTTATGCCTTTTATAATTGCCCCACAGATAAACATATCATTCCAACATCTTGAAATGTCCAAGAAATATATTTTCTCAAGAATAAGGGAAAACTGAGAGTTGAATTTAGGAACCATTGTTCTAATTCATTTGCTCCTCCATTTATTCATTCAACTTGTTTTTTATTGAATGCCTACTTTGTGTTGGTTCTAATAAACTTTATTTAAAAACATAGCCTTGCATGCATTGTGTCCCTTGAACATTTCTCAGCAGTGACAACTTCATCACTTTGGTAATGAACCAGGAATTAATAATTTTATCTTTTATTGTTTATTTCTAGAATTTAACAGAAACAAGTTGGAAGAAAAACCATGTAAAAGCCTGTAATGACATTTTCACCTTTTCTATGGAAAGAAATAGATACAGAATTGGTAGCGTGTATTATTACTGCATTTTGCTTTCGAAGGAGAAGCAGCTGTATGGTCATGAAAATCCATCAAAAAATAAAAATGCAAATGACTTTGCAAACTTTGCAAGTTAAATACATTTTTTTAAAATGAAGAGGACATCTAACAAAGGGGAAATATGTTTATGTATCTTAATGACTTACCATTAAAAGTATCAGTTTATAGAACAAAATGAACACAGCCACAGATGGCTTAATTTTACCCCTTGAACATGGTCCTTTTTGCCATATGGAGTCATGCATGAACAGCAGCTCATTCCTCAGTCTGCAATAGTCCTACCAAAAGGGAAGCCTTAACAGAATAATGTGTATTAATAACAAACACAAACACAGAATTGCTAAATATTTTGATTTATGTTTTTGGCTTCAAAATTGCTACCTTGGGTGAGTGCTTTTAATATCTAAGTATATCCCTTCATTCTAAAGGGATAAGAAATATTATGGCTAAGGATGACACTCTCTCTGTAGCTGTGCATAATTTTCTAGTGTTGCACTTTGCAAAAGAGCAACTGTACATATTCAGGGGTATCTTGCTTTATGTAATAGAGTATCTCTGAAAAGCCCGGTTACATATAACTCAGCCATTACATTCAAACGATATCTTAAATGTGCTGTGGGAAAGCTAAAAACAGCCTGTAAAGTCCTTTCACAGTCTATAGAATCACTGATAGTTTCTCTCTCTTTTTGACTTTGATTGTTAAAATTTTTGATATTATGTGAAAAACATCATGTTTTATTCAAAGACAAGCTGCTTCGTGTAACTACAGTTATTTTGTATGATTGGGGTCTGCATTTCTAAGTTCTAATACATTTAAAAGTGTCAAGGCATCTATGTTTACGGTTCTGAAAAATTCAGGCTCTAGAGGTGGACTCCTTGGTTTCAAAATCTAGGACCTACAACCTACTAATTCTGTGACCTATAAAATGTCTCAGTTTTCTATAAAATAAGTATCATACTGCAAAGATTTCTTGTGCATATTAACCAAAGCAGTGCATGGAAGTACTTAGCACAATACTTGGCTTACTAGATCTTAATCACTCTCATTTGTCACATGGTTTGAAGTGAAAAATACAGATTGTAGAAAGCACTTATCTCATTGGTATTTAACAATATGCACAAAATATATTTTTTCCATTTTTTTAGATTTATAAAAACAAGAAATTGCAATGGTATATCCAAAATCAAGTAAACTAGTACAGAAAAATTTAAATTAAAGTAAAGTCTTATGCTACTACATGTATGAATATTGAAAACATTTTGCTAAGTGAAAGAGGCCAGTTACAAAAGACCATATATTATGTTATTCCATTTCTATGAAACATCCTGAATATATAACGCTGTTTGGACAGAAAGTAGATTAGAAGTGACCTAGCATTGAGTGGGAGATGCGAGCAGTTGGAGGGTGTTAGCTAAATTGGGTGGGGTTTCTTTTTGGGGTGAAACAAAGCTTAAAAATTGATTGTAGTGATGGATGCACAACTTTGTGACTATACTAAAAGTCATTCATTTATACACTTTAAAAGGGTAAATTGTCTGGCATGTGAATTATATGTCAACTGTATGTTTTAAAGTAAACTCTGCCCCTCTATACTCCCACTCCTAGGCCCACTGCCCATAGTGTCCACTTTTAGTTCTTCTGGGTGTCTCAATTTACCAACTTTGGATTGTATGTGTTGACATTCAATCTTATAAAAATTCTTCCTCATATGTCTACCTCCATCTGTGGATTCGCCTTTTCCTGATTTTTAAAATGTTTTTATTTATTTTCATATCTGAGTTTCTCTTCCCTCTCTCTCCTCTTCTCTACACAAAACACACACACACACACACACACACACACACACACACATCACATTCAAGAAAAAAATCTGCAGGTAGTTGTACTCCAAAATGTAGTTTCTCTCTGAGAGGTAGGATGTGGCTAATTTGTCCTCTTTTATCTCTCTATATTTTCTAATTTTCAGTAACTATTAGGTATTAATTATATTATTGAATATAACTAAATAAGATGTTGAGGATATTGATGAAAATATTTTAAAAATTATTTTAAATACCTGCCTTCCTAATTAGGCAGAATTCTTAGACTATTTTCCTTTTCCTTGATTATGTTGATTATGCAGGTCATGCCTCCAGGCCAAACTTCCTCCAAACTTCTACACAACTTCCAGAGTGATTTTTCTAATACACAAAAATGATTGTGTTAATCCTATGCTGAAAAGCCTTGACTTGCTCATTATCACTTCCTGAAGACATATCTGGATTCTTGTCATAACATAAAAGGCCTTCATAGCCCAACCTAACCTACTTTTTTTTAGAGTTAATTCTTGGTGTTAGACCGTGTGCTAGGGTTGCAAAGAAAAAAGAGAAATTGATATTATATCCTTAGGGAGTTCACAGATTGTGAACTGATGCTGCTTCTTAGTGGCTGAAATGGTCTTGTTAGCACATACAGCAGGAATCACTATGGCGTTTCAGAATCCTGGGCCATTTTGTCCAATAAACAAAAAAGCCTCTTTACCTGTCATCTGTTTTGGTCAAAAAAAAGGAGTCCAGAATTTCCTTGGAAAGAGGAAATGGCTATGAGGAAAATAAGCCTTGAAAAATAGTGGGAAGACAGTGAGGCTCTGCTGATAGTAATGCCACTTTTACATATGCATGTGGAGTGATGAGTAATTACAACCCATATTGTACGACTTTTTGAATCTACAGAGGCTTTAATGCAAAAATAACCATCTCTTTCCCATCTATTTTATTTAGCTCTCCAAACAACTTCATGAGATGTTATTGGTGTCTCAATTCATAGATAAGGAATGAAATTCCAAAAGATCAAATTGCTGACTCGAGATTACACAGCAAATAAAATCAGACTTTCTTCTGTCTTCAAATTTTGTTATTATCATAGAGAAAACATCAGGATTTAATCTTTGATTTAAGAGCAAAGAAGTGGAAAGAAGTGGGATATTAGTTTCTGGGACTGAAAGCCACCATGAAGAAATGTCTTGGAACTATCTGTGCGCCTTATAGTAACAAGAACCAGAGCAAGACATCATTATTCTGCTTACCTTGTGCCCGGCACTTTACTAAATGCTTTACATAGATTATTGAATATATTTTTGAATTTAATTCTGAGAAACTCTGTGAGGTAGCTGCTTTCTTTTTCTCCATTGTCTAGATGAAGAAAGCAAGGCTTAGATAAGTGGCTTAGCTCAAAGTCACACAATAAGTGGCAGAGCTGGAACTTGCACTGTAATAGAGCCCATGTCCTTCCCTCAAGCTCCACAACCTGCTGCATGCCTTCCTTTAAGAGAGTGGTTAGAAGTAATCTTTTTTCTTGTTAAAATCCAGGAAAGCTGTTTCTGGAATTTTGGGTGTCACATATTAGCTTTTTACAGTTCCTCTTCTCTCTTTGGCTCAAAGCCACCCTGATTAAACAGATGGATGGGTATGATGACAACTTGTTCCTGCTATGATTTTCCTGTCTCCTCAACCTTATCTTCTTAATGCTCTAATATTACGAAGCCATTGCAATTGTTTATAACCAGCTTATCATTTGACCTTATTACAAAAATCCAAGAAAATTAGAATTTTACGGTGAAAGGAGTAAAAGGAATACCAAAATTATAATTTTGAAAACATAATTTCCAATCCTAGTTCTGCCCCTTTTTAACTTTTTTGAGGTGTCTATTTTCTTCATTTTAAATTGTCAATTTCCCCTGTGCTTCCCCCTCACAGAACACATAGAAAATCCTAAACTGATTAGTAATTTATTAAAAACAAAACAACCCCAAACACCAGCATCCTGAATTCTCTTACTTTTAAATCAACTTCTAAGAATATGAAAATCTTTTTAAAATTTCACTGATTTATCTCTGGAAATTGAGCCTAACTCACTTCTCTCTCTTTTTTAATTTGCTGGCTTTTATTTTCGAATAGAAGATGATTTTTCTTTAAATAGTGGCAAATATAGCAATCTCTTTATGAAAAAAAGTAGATATACAAGACATACTCAGATGGAAATGACTCTTGAACACATTTTCCCTCTTTTTCAGTTCATGAATTATGACAGGTAAGTAGGTGTATATTCTTTAATCATTATGGAAATCCTGATTGCCGATTTCCCATCCAATGCATATTTTGAGAAGAAGCCATGAATATTTTCTTTCCTCAGTCCTTCCTGCAGTTTTTAATTTTGTGGTTCCAGGTAGCTTTCATGTTTCTTGCAGCAGAAGTTTAAAGCTGGAATCACATTGACTTTGGCCAGAGCAAACAGAAGATTAATGAAATGACGCTGAATGACAATGCCGGCCCAACATTCACAACATTCATCTTTTTCTTTCAGTTCTTTTGCCCCTGGGTCTCATTTCATTTCCCCTGACTCTGACTCTCTTCTACTTCTCATGGCTGGGAGAATTACTTTACATGTTGGACTGGAAATTTGGATTTGGTGGTCATCAGTGTGAATGTAGTAGCTATGAGTGATGATGATGTCATCCAGGGAGAGTAAATAAATGTGAAAGAGAAGAATGCCATCAATAGGACAAAGGACTCTCTGAAAGCCCTCATTTCTCATGTCAGCTTTAATGTATTGCCCCAATAATTTTTTGTTTGAATTTAAAAGTTTTCATTAGCTAAACATATAAATACACTCATAAATAAAGCTGACATTTACCATAAAACTAAAAGGCATTAAGATCCTTGAAAAGAATGAGTGAATATACATACCTGATCTCTGGATGAGATACCTTTCTAAACGTGTCACCCAAGGCAGAAAGTCTTAAGAAAAAAGATTAATAGAAGGTATATCATTTATGTCTCTATAGCTATTAATAGAAGATATATATCTTCCCTTAATCTATGTATCTTCTGTTAATAGAGATATAGGGGAATATTTGGAAGGTATGTATTTTCTAATTAATAAAAAATACTTAGATTAATAAAACTATGTAGACTAATAGAAGATATATATGTAGAAAAAATAATTATATCTATTCATAGATGGATGGATCATATCTCTAATCAAGTCTGAAAGAAACAAAATATGAAAAAGATCTGGTAACCCACATAACATGTAATAAAAAAACTTGACATATTAATAGCCCACATACAAATAAGCAAATGGTAAAGAATGCACTAAATAGTCAATTATTATTGTTCAAAAAGGAAATCTTTTTGGAAGGGGGGAAATATATTATTATTTAGTTATAATAAACGTATGTTTAGTAACTGAAATAGAAATATTGGAGGAAAATAGATAAAGATAAGGAGAGATTGCAGTGTTTAGTGGAGTTTACATTAATGAAGCAGATGGTACAATTAGATTAAACTATGTCCATTCCCAGTGATATCAATTATTTATCAAGTTAATGGTTTTAGAATAGAAAATTCCTACGCAGAGAAGAGTAATTGGAGCCAGAACCATGTGCATATAACTTTTTCTATCTTAAGGGAAGGCACAAGGAGGAGTTTGTAAGAGGTCTGAGACATAGATTATAATTTGAAATCACAAGGCACTGCTCTTGGCTTGTTATAAAACTTAAGAAATTTCTTCAGAGCTGCAGTCCTCTTGATTTTCCTGCTAATAAAGATGTAGTTAATGCAAATAATAAATGTTTTGTGAATTCATATTGCCACGCATGTTCTAGTGGTAAGTGTGCTCAGAGAAAAGTTGTGGACTTGGAAACATAGAGGGAATTTGCTCAAAATAGTGGGTCTTCTAAACTAGCTAGAGTTTTGAGTAATGATGTCAGCCTGCTGCTTGGAGTCTTTTTCTATTATTTTTACTTGCTTTTTTGCTGCCACCAAGAAGAGTTCAGCTCCCCGAAAAGGAATTAAAAGAAAAAATAGAAAGTGGCTGGGTCTAGTGGCTCATGCCTGTAATCCCAGCACTTTGGAGGCCAAGGCCAAGGTGGGTGGATCGCTTGAGATCAGGAGTTTGAGACCAGCCTGGCCAACACGGTGAAACCCCCATCTCTATTAAAATACAAAAATTAGCCAGGCGTGGTTGTGCACCTCTGTAGTCCCAGCTACTCAGGAGGCTGAAGCAGGAGAATCAATTGAACCCAGGAGGTGGAGGTTGCAGTGAGCCAAGATCATGCCGCTGCACTCCAGTCTGGGCAACAGAGGAAGACTCTATCTCAAAACAAAACAAAAAAGAATAAAAAGTTAGCAGAACATAATAAGAAATGTTAATGCAAACTATTAGTCAAAGAAGTGCAATTTTAAGGCTGCACACAATGGCTCATGCCTGTAATCTCAGCACTTCCGGAGGCCAAGATGAGCAGATCACAAGGCCAGGAATTCGAGACCAGCGTGGCCAATATGGTGAAACTCTGTCTCTACTAAAAATAGAAAAGTTACCGAGGTGTGGTGGCCATGCCTGTAATTTCAACTACTTGGGAGACTGAGGCAGGAGAATGGCTTGAACCCAAGAAATGGAAGTTGCAGTGAGCCAAGATCATGCCACTGCACTCCAGCCTGGGCAACAGAGCTGGTTTTTAAAAAAGATTAACAAAATAGATAGACTGCTAGCCAGACTAATAAAGAAGAAAAGAGAGAAGAATAAAATAGACACAATAAAAAATGATAAAGAGGATATCACCACTGATCCCACGAAAATACAAACTACCATCAGAGAATACTATAAACACTTCACAAATAAACTAGAAAATCTAGAAGAAATGGATAAATTCCTGGACACATACAGCCTCCCAAGACTAAACCAGTAAGAAGTTGAATCCCTGAATAGACTAATAACAAGTTCTGAAATTGAGGCAGCAATTAACAGCCTACTAACCAAAAAATTGCAGGACCAGATGGAATCACAGCTGAATTCTACCAAAGGTACAAAGAGGAGCTGGTACCATTCCTTCTGAAACTATTCCAAACAATACAAAAGGAGGGAACCCTCCCTAACTCATTTTATGATGCCAGCATCATCCTGTTACCAAAACCTGGCAAAGACACAACAAAAAAAGAAAATTTCAGGCCAATATCCCTGATGAATATCTATGCAAAAATCCTCAATAAAATACTGGCAAACAGAATCCAGCAGCACATCAAAAAGCTTATCCACCATGATCAAGTTGGCTTCATCCCTGAGATGCAAGGCTGGTTCAATATATGCAAATCAATAGATGTAATCCATCACATAAACAGGACCAATCACAAAACCCACATGATTATCTCAATAGATGCAGAAAAGGCTTTCAACAAAATTCAACAGCACATCATGCTAAAAACCCTCAATAAACTAGGTATTGATGGAACATATCTCAAAATAATAAAAGCTATTTATGACAAACCCACAGCCAGTATCATAATGAATGGACAAAAACTGGAAGCATTCCCTTTGAAAACCAGTACAAGACAAAGATGTCCTCTCTCACTACTCCTATTCAACATGGTATTGGAAGTTCTGGCCAGGGCAATCAGGCAAGAAAAAGAAATAAAGAGTATTCAATTAGGAAAGGAGGAAGTCAAATTGTCTCTATTTGCAGACGACATGATTGTATATTTAGAAAACCCCATCATCTCAGCTCAAAATCTCCTTAAGCTGATAAGCAACTTCAGCAAAGTCTCAGCATACAAAATCAATGTGCAAAAATCACAAGCATTCCTATACACTAATAACAGACAGAGAGCCAAATCAAAACCCAACTCTCATTCACAATTGCTACAAAGAGAATAAAATACCTAGGAATACAACTAACAAGGAACATAAAGGACCTCTTCAAGGAGAACTACAAACCACTGCTCAAGGAAATAAGAGAGGACACAAACAAATGGAAAAACATTCCACACTCATGGATAGGAAGAATCAATATTGTGAAAATGGCCATACTGCTCAAAGTAATTTATAGATTCAAGGCAATCTCCATCAAGCTCCCATTGATCTTCTTCACAGAATTGGAAAAAAACTACTTTACATTTCATAAGGAAGCAAAAAAGAGCCTGCATAGCCAAGACAATCTTAAGCAAAAAGAACAAAGCTGGAGGCATCATGCTACCTCACTTCAAACTATACTATAAGGCTACAGTAACAAAAACAGCATGGTATTGGTACCAAAACAGATATAGACCAATGGAACAGAACAAAGGCCTCAGAAATAACACCACACATCTACAACCACCTGATCTTTGACAAACCTGACAAAAACACGCAATGGGGAAAGGATTTCCTATTCAATAAATGGTGTTGAGAAAACTGGCTAGCCATATGCAGAAAGCTGAAGCTGGATCCCTTCCTCACACCTTATACAAAAATTAACTCAAGATGGATTAAAGACTTAAATGAAGACCTAAAATCACAAAAACCCTAGAAGAAAATGTAGGTAATACCATTCAGGACATAGGCATGGGCAAAGACTTCATGACTAAAACACCGAAAGCAATGGCAACAAAAGCCAAAATAGACCAATGGGATCTAATTAAGCTAAAGAGCTTCTGCACAGCAAAGGAAACTATCATCAGAGTGAACAGGCAACCTACAGAATAGGAGAAAAATTTTGCCATCTATCCATCTGAAAAAGGACTAATATCCAGAATCTGCAAAGAACTTAAACAAATTTACAAGAGAAACAAACAACCCCTTCAAAAAGTGGGCAAAGGTTATGAACAGACACTTCTCAAAAGAAGACATTTATGCAGCCAACAAATATATATATATACACGTATATATATATATATACATATATGTATATATATATACACGTGTATATATATACATATATGTATATATATATACACGTGTATATATATATATACATATATGTGTATATATATATACGTGTATATATATACGTGTATATATATATATACGTATATATATACATATATACGTGTATATATATATACGTATATATATATACATATACGTGTATATATATATACGTGTATATATATATATATATAAAGAAAAGCTCACTCCCAAGCCTTTCAGTTAGAACACCAAAAGCTGTCCCTTGTTTTTCAGCCGCATAGACAGTGAAAGGTTTTTTCTAAGTTTGGGCGTCCCAGAGCAGGGGCTGTTCTTAGTTTTTTGTTTTTTTTTTTAAGTTCAGAAATGCCTGTTGGCAGCTTCCATCCCAATTTCAAAACTCATGATCATTTCCTTTAGAGCTTCATAGAGTGGTTTCAACTGTTAGATCAAAACCAGGAATTCAAACCTGGCAGAATCCAGCCATTCCCAAAAAGGTTTTTAACTATTTCTTAGTCCGAGGGGGCTGGAGTGCCAGGATGTCTTTTTATTCCTGAGCTAGGGCCTTGTCCTAGGAGTAAACCCATACCCTATTTGACCCTTTGGAAAGAAATTTGGGCCTTGTTTGAAGGTTACCTGATACTCTTATTTTCCCAGAAATTAAGGACCTGAAATGTATTTTAATCAGAGTCATCTCTAGTAAGGCTGGAAATTAATAGGTCATCCACATAATGTAGGATGGATCCATTAATTTACTGTAGTTCCCTTAATTCTTTTGCCAATGCATTGCCAAAGAGATGGGGACTGTGTCTAAAATCTTAGAGAAAGACAATCCAGATAAACTGAGAGGTAGCATGAGCATCTGGGTCAGTCTATTCAAAAGCAAAAATATACTGGGAGTCTGAGCATAGAGGCATACAAAAGAAAGCATCCCTTAAGTCTAATACTGTGAATCAGTTAGCACCTTCAGGGATTTGGGTCAATATTGTGTAAGTATAAGGAACTAGTGCATGGAGTGGGACTACTGCCTCATTAACTGTCCTCAGTTCCTAAACAAATCTGTATTCCTCATTTGGTTTATTTACAGGTTAAATGGGGTGTTACATGGGGAATAACAGGGTTGTAATTGTCCATACTTCAGAAACTTTGCTATCAAGGACTGTATACCCTGTTGTTCTTCAGGTCTCAAAGGATATAGTTTTTGTTTTGTTTTGTTTTGTTTTTTGTGGATAATCAACATTTGGTTTTAAAGTAACCTTGATTAAGGGCATATTAATAGCTCTACCAGGAATTTCTATGTCCCAAACTGAGGGGTCCACTTGTGAAGTAGTGTGCGAAGGAAGGGAGGGCTTTTATCTGTATTAAGGCAAGCACTCAGAGCTAGGACTAGTGCCCATTTCTGACCTATTACATTTTTATGAGGCTTTCCTAACTGAACTTGGCCTGTAATTGGGAAAGTGAATCTCTTCGCAGTAAAGAAATAGAGCACTCAGGCATAAGCAAGCACTGAGGGGGGCTAGAGTGCCAGGATGTCTTTTTGTTCCTGAACTAGGGTCCTTTTTCCTGTGGGGAAATGCATAGTCCCCAGGGTGCAACCAAAGAGGTATGTGAATCTCTTAACTTTTGGCTGGCCATCAATTTTCACTATGGTACATGAGTGGAAAGACAGTGTCACTGAGAAATGGGTTACAGTGGAGAAGGCTGCTTCTGTATCCAATAAGAACTCAGTATTTTTACCTGCCACATCAAGGGTTACCCAAGGTTCCTCTGTGGAGATGGTAAGATATCCTGTGGGAGCTGAGGGGAACCTCAGGCCCTGTCAGCCTCTGTTCTCTCGGCTACTATGGGTTTGGGTGGCCCAGGCTCCGTTTGGAGCCTAGGGTAGTCTCTTTTCCAGTGGTCCTCTCGATTACAGAAGGCATGCTGATTCTGGCCCAAGGACTGGCAAGTTAAGCGCTCTCATCTGGGCATCCCAGATACTGATCTCATTACACTTACTCAGGATGGGTAACCTTCAGGTGGCAATGGGCTTGAGGAAGCCATGAACAATTTTGCTTTTTTGACTATTTCTTTTGGATTTCTCTGCCTCTTCTGCCCTGTCTTTATTGTAAACTCCAAAGGCCATCTTTAAGAGTTGGCTTATAGGGGTTTGGCATCCCGTTTTTTGGCTTTTGCAGCTTCCTCCTAATGTCAGGAGCAGATTGAGTAACAAAATGCATACCCAGGAAATTGCAACCTTCTGGGGAGCCTGGGTCTGCATTTGTATATTTCCTGAGGGCCTCAACCAAACAGCCCTATAACAGAGCAGGATTTTTGTTCTTCCCCCTGAGTTACTTCTCTAACCTTGTCACAATTGATTGGCTTAACCACATACTTTTTCATACCTTCAGTTAAAGGAGTTACCATGTGATTTAACATTTGAGGTCTTGGGAACCCCTCTGGTAATACCACTGAGGGTTCAGATCTGGAAATGCATCTCCCCCTCACACGATAAATGGCATGGCCTTAGTTATGAGCAGCCACTCCATCTGCATGTTCACAGGCAGTACCCAGAACCCTTTGTTTCTCCTCTACAGTAGAGCAGGTGGACAATAATATTTGCAAGTCATGTCAAGTCAAAGGACATGGCCAACTTAATAAACTCTTCTACAAATTCCCCTGGATCCTCAGAAAACCCACCAAATTTCTCTTTGTAAAAACCAAATCAGACATAGAAAAGGGCATACACTGGTTGTCCCCAAATCTCGATCAGCTGCTTCTCAAAATGGACGCAGTCTCAGTTTTAGGGATTGATATGGGGACCTAATCTTGGTGGTATTGGTTAGACTTACTTCCTCAGGCAGCAGTGGGTATAGGCTGGGGCAGGCTGGATAAGGGAGAGGGATGTCTGGTAACCTTGGGTGGGAGCCACCTCAGAATTGGGGAACTCAGGGGGCTTGGCATTGGGGAAGAGGCATGGACCTCCTGAGAGGAGTCACTGGGAGGGTATCATCTGGGATATATGGTGTAGCTTCTTTGTGCCTGGAAGTGAGATGAGCCAGACACATCCTACAGTTGTCCCTTAAGTCAGGATCCTAGTAAGGGACCATAAAAGCCTGTACATAAGGAACCTCTCCCCACTTTCCTTTTTTTTTTTTTTAACAAAATAAGTCCAGTTATAAAATAGTTTCATTTTAGGTCAAATTTCTTGGTCTCTCAATATATATTGAACCCAGATGGTGTTGCAATAGAAAAATGAGTTTCTTTCACTTTGTGCTAATTGGAATTTGCTCCAATTGCCTAAAAGGCATCCTAGCAGTGAGTCCTTTGGGATCTTGCTGTCGCCCCCATGTCTAGAAAGGATCTCTACTAGATGCAGAAGTTTTTCTAAGTCAAATGAAAACCCACTTATTTTCACTTTCAGATTTCCACCTCCCTTTTCCTCAAAAAAGGTCAGTAGGAGAATTGCCACCAATTCTTGCAAAGGGGGTATAAGTACAGTTAGCAGGGCATGACAAAAGTGAAGTATGAGATATGAGTGGGCAGTGCAGTGATGACTGCTTCTACCAGCAAATGGAATATGATAAAAGAGGAGTTTTAACAAGGAAAATATAGAAGGAGAGGGTAATGGGTTTATCATAGTCTGAATTCCACAAAAAGCAAAGAAAGTATTAATTGAAATGGGCAGTATGACAAAGGCAAGCAATGCTTAAAGGGTGCCTAATGCCGAAAAACCTGGAGCATCCAGGCATTGGCCAATGAGGGTCCCTTCCTCAAATGGCAAAAACCTGGGGGCATGCGAGGCTTGGCCAACAATGAACCACAAAAGCCCAAGACCTAACATAATTTTGGCCACATAGTAATGTGACTCTGGTGTCCCAGAATCAGGACAATGGGAGAACCTCTGAAAATAAACAACTGCCCCCATAGCCAAATCAAAGACCACAAATGTGACAATGAAATCAGTGTAAAAGTAAAATGGCTGGTGATTAGAGATTCAAAATAAAAAGTTCTGAGAGAAAGAGCAACAACAACATGCCAGTCATGCTCCCATCTGGGGCACCCAAATGACAGGGGACAACAAATTATCAAGCCAGAGGTCCTGTTTCCATTTCCTCGTTCACCCAAAAAGGTTGATATCAAGGGGAGACAACAGAGAGTCTCAGCTATCCGTGAAAGCCAATTAGTGCCTATCAGTTTTAATTTCGGTTATGGGTGAAGATTTCACTCAGGTTCCCTCAGCCTGTTAGTTACCAGGTAAGATAATGGCTCTGAAAAGAGCCTTTGACTACCGCCACAGAGCTCTATAGCATTAAAGCCCTTAGACTGACAGCTCCCACCTCTTCCGAGTCCCTTTGTTTCATTTGTCTTGTTTGTTCCTTCATCATTTCATGGTCACTAGGCTGATGCAGGTGTACCCCCAAATTGAGGCTTAGCCTGGGAAGGTTCTTGGCTTTGCTCAGGAAAGAATTCAAGAGTGAGCTGACAGGGAAAGAAAGCAAGTTTATTAGAGAAACAGTGTACACCCAAACGGCTGCACCATAGACAGAGCAGGGCTACCCTATAGGTAAAGTGGACCAGACTAGCACTTGCAGACTGCTGGCTAACTGTACTTATACTCACTCTTAATGGTATGTTAAATAAAGGGTGGATTATTTACAAACTTTCTGGAAAAGGGGTGATAAGTTCTAAGAACCATATAAGGTAACTTCTGGGTCATTACTATGGTGCCATTTGTAAACTGTCAAGGCACTGGTAGGAGTGTCTTATGCAAATGTGTTATAGTTCCTAGTCCTGGCTGGTTTGAGTTAGTTTCTTTGCTACATCTTGTTTAATCAGCAGGGTCATGACTGGTGCTTAGATAATAAGTCCTGCTGATCTGCTACCTCAAAGTCCTGGCCATTTGGGGTTGATTGTTCTAGGAGCCATTGCCTGGCTTTCATCACTGTCAATGAAAATAGTATTGTGACTTTCTACAAGTCTAACTTACAGCAGGCTGACTTCCTGGGCTGGTTGAGTTCCTGGGAAGGTCATTACAGGTCGTGGGTCAGAGTTCTGTTTTTATGTGTGATCTGGTCATTTTTCATTTGTATATTCAATCTCTCAATTACAACACACAAAATGGTTACAAGAGGCAGTCCAATACAGTACAGTAAACCTGGCCATGAACAGTCCGCATTTATCACCTTTGGTCTCTCCAGACTACTGCATTCTGGTCCAAGTATACATACTCTTAAACTTTACACTGCAGAGCCAGAATAGTGTCAGTTTCCCAGTGGCCTCTGAGACTCATGGTAAGAAACCACGGTCAGCTATACAGCTTATCTTGCAGTTCAGAAAGAAACATGGGCAGGAAATGAAAGGCAAACAGAAGTGATAACTGTTTTTCTCCCAGACTAACTTCATGGCCATCATGTTTTATCTAGAAACCTTAATGAAACCACTGTGTGAGTCTTTGAAACTGCTTTTTATTACCCTCAGATTTAGGTGATTTAGGACTTTATCATCCAAATAAAACTATCTGTGGAGCTGTAGTGATAAGCTGCACAACTTGCTGAAGAGTTTGATGGTAATATAGGTCTGACAGTCAAATTGCCCTTGGACAGGATGCCACATGTAGGTGCTTAGAGACTCTTTCTGGGAATTGTGGAGGTACTGCTACATTCCATGTGTGGGAGTTTAGATTAGAAAAAAGCAAAAGGCACTTGAAGGTAAATGAACTAATAGTTCTGCTTTGGGTTTTGTTTGAACAGGAAAAGAGATTGATCGTCAACTACCAAATTTGTTTTTGTACATACATTAAAAAATGTAGTACTTTGAAGGCTCTCAACAAAGAGTAGTAAGTAAAAACGAAGAAACTTTGGCAGTGCTTTCTTACTATTCATTTAGAAACATTTCTGTTTGCATTACCAGAGACCATATTGCTTATACTTTTTTCTCTCTGAGCTATCTAAGATGTATAAATCCCATGTCTCAAATAATTTCAAATGAGATTCAGAAAAACTAATTTCAACTCAGTGTAATAGAATAAGCATTTGTTGATGCCATGCCTTGTTCTCAGCACTGCCATCTTAATATCAAAAGGTAACATTTCATTTCTCATCTCAATATAAATAAGGAAGTACAGATTAAAGAAAATGTTCGAAAAGCTTCATAGGAACTACTAGAAAAATAAAAATAGAATGTGTTATTTTAAGAGTAATGGAAAGTATAATAGCAATTAAAGCCTTGTGGATAAACTACAGAGAAATAAAAGTAAAGTAAGAAAACATAGAAAAACAAGAAAAAAAGATGTCAATAGACAAAAAATAAGTTACTGCAACCAAAAGAAATGGTTTGAACTTTCTTTTTTAAAAGCACAGATTAATTATATTCCCTCTATAAATGAAACTGATGCTAATCATTCTAGATGGTTTAGTATAAAAAGATAAGCCAAGATGTACCGGGAAAAATCACCGATAATCAAAACATAGATGTTGCAATATAACTATCAAACAAGGATAATTCAAGGTCAAAAGAATTAAAATAATACAAAGGATATAATTTTATATTGATGGGAATAATAAAAATATTATCTTTTGGCAAAGATTACAAGACATAGGCTCATTCATGATGTTGAGGCATATACGCTAGTCAATTCTTGTCAGCCCTCCTCTTCTGCTATGTCAATCATATGGGGGCCATCTGATAACATTTACCTGTCTCCCTACTCCACTTCCTGCTCATTAGGGGTAGTTTCTGTACCTCAAGATGTTACTCATCATCTTCAAAAACAATTTTTAAACTGTACTTTCTGAAGTATCATTTTGGTTTTCTATTGCTGAATTAAAAATTACCACAAATGAAATGCCTTAAAATGACACCCATTTATTAGCTCACGATTCTACAGGACAGAAGTCTGGAAAGGCTTGATTGGTTTCCCTGCTTAAAGTCTCACAAGGCCGAAATCCAGCTTTTTTAATTGGAGTGGGCTTTTATCAGGAGGCTGTGGGGGAGGAATCCAATTCCAAGCTGTTTCCAGTTGCTGACAGAATTTAGTTTCTTACAGCTATGGGCCTGATGTCTCAATTTTCCTGCCAGCCTTCAACTGAAGTTCACTCTTAGGTCCTAGAGACCACTCAGCTGTCCTTCGTATGACCCGTCTATCTTCAAAGTTAGAAATGGCACTTTGAATCCTGTGTTTCAAATCTCTCTGACTTTCCTTTCTGCCACCAGCCAGAGAAAACTCTGCTTTCAAAGAGCTCATATGAGCCACTAGGATAATTTCTTTTTTAGTTAACTCAAAATCATCTGGTTAGTACTCTTAATTACATTTGCAAAATCCTCTTTGTTATGTATTGTGACATAATCACAGGGGAGATGTAGCATCGTAGGCCTAGCCCTTGGATTATGGCAGAAAATCTCAGGGAGAATGGTGTGGATTTTACATCATTCTTAGGCTTCTATTTACTGCTACATGACTCCCAAAGGAACACAACTACTCAGTAGCCTTTACAAATGTTTTGGAATCTCTTTTAATTTTACCAAAATCTGAAGTTTTGTTTTCTAAATTTTTTGTGGCTTCAAGAGGATTTCCACGATGAGAGAAAGAAACTATTGAAATATTGAAAATGTCTCTGACCATTTTCGGTAGTGTCTTATTGCTTGATAAAATTGTTTTATTATTCCAAGATTTGTTTCTTTAGAATTTCCATTCAGATTTATCTCGCATTCTGCATCTAATAATTCATACATCTGAACTGGGGGAAGAGGTGGAAAGTACCTCTGCTGTTACTGTTTTGTTCATCCTAGCTTATTTCCTTCTAGGTTTAGCAATATTTTCTTGTGAGTTCACATTTGTTGAATTTGATCTGGGGAAATCCTGAGGGTCTAGATTTGGGGTATATGGCTTCAGAGAGGATTTGTATTTTCATAGGCCTCTTCTAAATGAAACAAGAAAATTTTACTTGTCTCCCTCACAGGGCTTACGATGGGGGTGTGGCTTCACCTCTTTGGTGCCCTGCTGCTCAAACTTCTAGGGGGAGCGTGCAGACGGGCAGGCTGTGGGGTTCCGACCCCTCGGCAGTGTCTAGGGGTGAATGTTTACAGCTTCTGAAGCCCCAGTGGGCGTGTGTTACAGGGTGTTCTTTCAGTTTAGCCATCCACAGGCGGCTTGTGTTTATCAGCTTCATTAGATCTTCTGCTTTATTGCAAGGACAGAGGACTTTCTGTATTCAGGGTTCTTGCCTTGGTGTACGGGAAGAATCAGATCACACGTGAGCTTGGAGAATGAGTGCAAGGTTTTATTGAGTGGACGTTTTCAGCAGATGGATGGGGAGCCAGGAGGATGGAGTGGGAAAGTGGTTTTCCCCTGGAGTTGGGCCGCTCTGCAATAGATGACCAGCCATCTGACGGTGCTTTTTAGTGTGCTCCTCTGCTCCTCTTGACGTCCAGCCACTTCTGTGTTCTTCCGCCAGTGTGTTTCTCTCAATGTCCAGCCACTTGTGTCTCTTCTCGCTAGGGTCTCGAGGTTTTTGTAGGTACAGGATGGGGAGTGGAGGGCCAGAGCGGTCATGGATAATGCAACATTTGGGCATGAAAACAGAAATGCCTGTCCTCACCTAGGTCCGTGGGCAGAGGCCCTGGGGTGGAGCCCTTACCAAGGACCCTGCCCTTCTCCTCCCAGCACTTCCTTGCCCCTGTCTCATATCAAAATGCCTCTGGATTCATACTGGGGGACTTCATATAAGTTTTCCAAGCTTGCTTTGGATTTCGGCCTTGTGAGACCCTAAGTGGAGAAGCCAATCAAGCCTTCCCAGACTTCTGTCCTACAGAATCGTGAGCTTAGTCTCTGGGTGGTAGTTCTGATCCTAGTATTAGCCTTGGAAAATACATTTATTTTAAATAAGTCTTATTTATTTTAAATTTGTTTATTTTTCTCTGCTCTGATTTCTGTTTGTCTTCCCTTTGTCCTACCTTCCTTTGCTCCATTCCTCTCTTTATTCCTTTCCTCCATCCTTTCTTACTTCCTCCTTGCTTAGTCAATGCTAGTAAAAAAACAGAATCAAGTGTATGGAAGGCAGTAGCCCCACTGTACTTGGTGCTAGTCAGAGTAAAACATTCTGCTCTTTTCCGATAAACACTTTTGCAGGGGGATCTTATCCAAAGTAATGCACGTTCAGAAGTGTCAGTCATCATAAAAATGAAGAGCATGTAGGTTTGTTTACTTTATCTGGAAAAAGAGAAAGCATGTGAATGCTTCTTCAAATATCTGAAAGGACCTCATGAGAGAGAAATAAGACTTATCTTTAGCCTTCCAAAAGTAGAATAAACAGGCGGATCTAGCAAGAAGGTTCATTTTAGCTCAATAGAAGATGGAAATTGTATAAATTGGCATAGGCTACCTTTGTGAGTGTCAGTGTCCTCTCTACGCTCATGTGGATGCAGAGTGCATATCCTCAGCCATTCTACTTTGGTTAAGATGCTGTATCAAGTAACCTTTACTCTCCCAGTGCTCAGATTCTAGGCTAATTTATTCCATGACTCTCTCTATATTTAGATGAAAAAAAAAAAAGACATTGTAACCATCTAGAAAAAGTATTTACCACACATTCTGACTATAATGAAAGAAAACTATGTGTCAGTATTGAAGAAACCTTTCAAATTGGTGAATCAGAATAATCGTTAATATATTTTACTTCCAAAATAGTCATCATTGTGATATGTCAAGAGAAAAGACAATTTTATGCAAAATACTATCCTTATGCATATCCACACTGGGAGAAAATATAATGCATTTTTTAAAAATAATAATAAGGTTCAGTCAGAAGTAAGAATTTAGTTCATTTTAAACTAAATAGAACAGACACTGGTAAATGAGATGAGATGACATGGCATTAGCTAAATAATAATACTTAAAAATATATTTCAGGATTGTTTTCCTTTAATATTAAAACAAATTCTTGATAGAATTGGATACAGGCATTCGAATATTTTTGCAGAGGGCATCGAGATCTCTGTAATTGTTTTCCTTAGAATTTTGTATGAAAATAAAATCATACTTGTTTTAAAATCATAGCTTTGGAGAAAACAAAGCATATAATCTTCCACTGTGGCATAAAAATGTTGGGTTGAAATGTTTTAGAAATTCAGCTACTCTTTACCATCTTTGAATTCTAGAGTGACAATAGAACTCTGAGGAAGAAAGAATTGAGTTCTTTATCCTGCCAGGAGCAATGGAGACACCACAGGGGGATGAAATTACCCAGAGAAGAAAAATCAGTCCAGACGCAGACAGGATTAGAGCAATGAATGGCAGATTGTAGGCCAGATGTTCTTCAGGACAAAAAGGAAATCTGATACCAAGTAACAAAGCCAAAGGACAAGACTCAAGCTATTTGACCATATTTTCTGAAAGCCTTGGGGAAGTGAATTCTATCATTCTAGAGGCAATTAACAAGGGAGAAACTTTAGAAACATACTGCTAATTGACCAGCTACCAACGCCTTAGGTGGTAAGTCATCACATAACCACAGCAGACAAATGTTATGGAGGTAATGGCTATGAGAAAATAATACCAGGTGCAGACTTCTACACACAGATTATATATATTACGTGTGTGTGTGTGTGTGTGTGTGTGTGTGTGTGTGTGTGTGTGTTTAAGCGTGGTTTCTGTAGTAGAATGAGAAATTCCTTGAAGTCCAAAGATAAGAATGCAGGACTGGCTTATTAGATGTGATTCAGTTTACTCACCTTACAAATGGAAATGACAATATACAGTGAACCCTTGAACAATGTGGGGTTAGGGGTGCCATTATGATGAGATGACATTGAATGAAATGAAATGATGTTACTTAACGATCTGCTGTGTATGTGAATGTATTCCATCAGGTGCTATGTGGATGGGATGTCTTATTGTTACTATCTATAAGTGGGTATCTTTTTGCCTATCAGGCATACTTTCCCCTTATTTTGAAATAGCAACCTATTTTTCCCTTTGGTCCAATTCCATATCTTCAGCCCAGATTGTTTAGAAGGGGTGGGCATTATCCTTTGAGGGGAACCCCATGACACAGACCCAGCTGGGGAAAGTACCATATTACATCTGGGCCTATCCTAATGACATTTTCAGAGTAGATCATGTGAGTCAAGTCAGGTCAATGAGTGACCAAGACTTTTGCTGAAGCTTGAAGGAAGAGGAATGCTTTATGTTGTGGGGAGGTAGGGAATAATGTAAGTCAATGGCCTTCTTGGGGGAGGCCTTGGTTGAGAATAAACTAACCCAAAAAGTAAAGCAAGAAATAGAGATGTTTGGTGAGAGCCACGGACCTAGGTGAGGACAGGCATTTCTGTTTTCTGTTTCTAATAATGTCAGCGTCCCAAAGACATTATTAAACCCTGGAATTCAGATATGCTTAAGCCAGGTGTATCCCTGGAATTCTCAGATATGTAAGTCCAAAACTTCCTCTTTTGACCTAATTAGTTTAACCCTGCTTTCCATCATTTGTCATCAAGAATATACTAGCTCAATGTTGGGTTTAGTGGTTTGAGCCTGTAGTCCCGGCTACTGGAAAGGCTGAGGCAGGGGGATCACTTGAGCCCAGGAGTTCAAGTGTAGCCTGGGCAACATAGCAAGACTTCATCTCTAAATAAACAAAGCAGAGTCACTACTATTATGAAACTTTAATTAGAAATTATCATTTTACTTGGAAACTTTCTGCACCTCATTTTTATTAAAGCAATTAGATGACTACTTCAGATTCAACCCTAAAAGCAGGGAAAACTTCATTTCCTTTTGTACTTTTTTTCTTTTTCAGACAAGGTCAAGAAGTTTTCCAGCTTCTTCCCTGAACTTTCCATTGCTACCCCCAGATTGGTGACTAGGTGTCTTCATTCTAGAACAGCCTCTGTTCTATGCAACACAGGAACTGCCTGCTCACACCTGACCTTCTGGGGGGAAGCCTCTTAGTCAGTTCCTTACCAACCTGCTCACCACATGACTGGTGGCCAGTTTTACTAGGGATATGGGCAAATATCCATCACTCTCAGAGTAGAAAAGACCCCCCTCCCCTGCCCCCTGATTTTCTCTGAGCATCTTCCCTGAGAGATGAGGTTTCTTCCTCCACATTAAAGACCATGAAGAGCAAAGAAAGCCACAACAATACTGAATTTAATTTCAAGTATCACTCCTTCATTAAGAACTCTTACCTGGTAGCTAAATTGTCTCATTCTTTTTGCTGCTAATAAACAATGAAGGTTCCAAAAAGCAAAGCAGCACTGGGGGAGAAAAGGAAGAGAATATTTTATGAAAATGGATATTCAGTCTTTGAATAATTAAGGATATCCAACTTACAGGATATTTAAACAGTCCCTAAGCTACCATTATGCTAGAGTATGTAATTACTAATCTTGGACATTAAAATTTATCATAATAATTATGAATAACTCTGTCAACATATTTCACTTATTGGCAGGATTCAATATTAAAATAAAGGAAATGCTGAATTATAGTATACATTGAATATTTAATAAATTAATCCCCCATGCTGACAGTAGGAGTTCCAGAAATAATTACTGTTGCATGTCAGCACTTAATCAATGCTAGTTAATGATAATGGCTTAAGGACAAGTAGATGCCTAACTGACTCACAATCCAAATTAGAAGCACAGAGGAATCATACTCAAGGTTAAAATCATTCTAAAAAAGACTGTTGGTAATTATAGTTATAGGAAAGGAAAGAAGGTTGACGTTTTGCTGAAGTTGACTCCTTTGAGAGTTCCTGGGTTGTTAGACATAAACTTATTCATATAAATTTTGGCCCCAGTTTCTAGGTCTGATTATTTTTTTTTCATTTGGTTTGTACCTGGGTTCTCAGCAATAGATTCTGACTCTAAAATCCATACTACTTCTCAAAGTTGGAAGAAGAGAGGAAGGAAACAGAGAGACAGAGGAGGAGTAGAGAGAGAAATAGGGGAAGAAAGAAGAAAAGGAGTAGGACATGGAAAAGGAAGGGATAAGGGTGAAATTTGGAAAAAGCCAAAGAAAAAGGGAGAAGAAAAGGGTAAAGGAAAGGTGGACAAGGGGAACTGAGGATGGGAGGTCTGGTTTCTCCCCACCCCCAGCTCCCACAATCCCCTTTTTCTGAGTAAGAACCTCTTATTCATTTTGACATAGCAGGTGGACTCCAACTTTTTGTAAAGAATACTCAAAAGGGAAACCATAGATGTATATGTGGTGGGTAACAGGAAGTCCCTATTCCTGTAGAAGAAAAAAAAAATAACTATACAATCCTTGATTAGGACATCACTGCTTAGTTTTTTGCTTCTGAGTGCTATACAATTTAAATAGGAGTTTTTGGTTTTTTTTTTTTTTTTTTTGAGACAGAGTCTCACTCAGTCACCAGGCGCCAGGCTGGAGTGCAGTGGCGCGACCTCGGCTCACTGCAACCTCCGCTGCCCGGGTTCAAGCATTCTCCTGCCTCAGCCTCCCGAGTAGCTGGGACTACAGGCGCGCGCCACCACGCCCAGCTAATTTTTTTTGTATTTTTAGTAGAGACGGGGTTTCACCATGTTGACCAGGACGGTCTCGATCTCTTGACCTCGTGATCCGCCCGCCTTGGCCTCCCAAAGTGCTGGGATTACAGGCGTGAGCCACCGCGCCCGGCCCTTAAATAGGAGTTTTTAATATATTTAAACTAGATTTGACATAGAGGTAGCATAAATTAGTTTTCTTAAGGAATGTTAAATTCTTGTCTCTCAGAATAATTTAAAGACATTTGATAGAAGTAATTTTAATAGTGGGGGGGAAACATGCTACTGGTGACTTTAGGGGCTTTTCCAGAAATTGAGCACAGATCAAGACAGGAAGGGAAAGGAGATGACAAAGAGTTTTGCCCCCATAGACATTTACATCTGGTTGGTTTACATCTGTTTTAGGTTTGCTGTCCTGTTCAGTTATTGGCAATCTCTTCAGGAATCTGGTAAAGCTAATAAGGAAATTTATTAGCATAAGCTCACTTCCTGAGTTGGCCTGTCTGCACTTATCTTCAGAAAATTCCCAATTCCTCCCCCACCTGAGCTCTAATTTTCTTGCCAAAAGGATATTATGGTGCGAAGGAATTAATATAAATAGAAGGCATTGCATTAAGCTCTATACTTCGGTGGTTTGATAAAGTTTGAGGAAAACGGGGGATAACTCAAGTATGTTGAGGATCAGTGTTTCACATTTATAAAATATAAAGCTTATTACTAGTCTTGAAGAGAAAGAATTCTATAGGAATGCAAGTTTATCATTATCACTGGTACCATATCCAAATATCTTGCCTACATTTTTCTGATCCAGGCTATCAAATTTCATATGAAAATAGAATAAAAAAGACATTCATTAAAAAGAGCTTGTAAACAGACAAAGCTTGAAAGACAGTGAGTATATTTAAACTACACACACACACACACACACACACACACACACACATACAAATCCACCACATTTTAGGATATTTTTACAAATGATAAAGACAAAATCAGGATGTAATAATACTAGCAGCAGAAGTTTAAATTTAAGTGAGGACTGAGCATCTATTAGGCATCTATTGTTCTATTTGCTTTAGATGTATTTATTATCTTATGTAATTCTAATAAGAACCCTCTGCAATAAGTGCTGTTCTATTCATATTTTATGATAAAGAATCAAGAAACCAAAAATTCTACAGTATGTATTGATGTATACAAGGAGAATGGAATGCATATAAGCTTGAAGATATCACAGAATCAATATCCTAAATTGTAGCACAAAGATGTTGAAAGTAGTAGTAGACACAGAAGACAATGAAGTTTATAAATTTGATACAAATAAGAAAGTGAGTATAACAAAAAGCATATTCACAAACTCATATAGGTGGTCAGCTTGGCTTAAGGAACTCTAAAATAACAAGTTATGTTTGTTTTGCATGTTTTCTTAACTTATTGTTCCTTGGTGTGCTGAAAAGCTTTTAAATCTCTGCAGCACTCATGCACTGTGGAAAGAGGTTGGCTTTGGGCGACTTCCACCTTTGAGTCAAATTGTCTGCAGAGATCTGGCATATTGGTTGCACATATATTATGTTACTGCCACTCTAAACGTAAGTAAAATGAACACATGAACAGATGATAGCAATGATAATAATATTTTTGGAGCAACAGCAATATGCTGTGCTTTGATTGGACAAAATTGAACTTGACATGGATCATATTTCCCCTTTTAAAGTTAACTTATATTTTTCTTTTCATTCCTCCTAGAAGAAAAGGGCTAAAATAACAGTCAGCACTCTCCTAGCACTTGGTTGGTGATGGTGGACTGCTTATTTGGTTTTAACTGTGGCTATCAGTAAAATAGAGGCCTTAGCATACTACAGGCACCCACACTATGCACCACAGACCGCGGAAAAGCACTTAGTAGTTATAGGCAATCAAATTTGTGCCATCTGATACAGAAGAGTGCCTCACTATTTATGGAAGCACTATAACATATCTTTTAAAACCAAAGAATCTATTTGTAATGTGAATGATCTCTTACTCTGTTTTTAAGTTTGAATTTTTATGTACACGTTGTCTTCTTCGAGTAAGATATTTTGGCAAATAAATCTAAGGTAATCAAACATAATAAACATTCGTTCGTTCAACACCGAAGACATCTGTGTTAAGGACTATGCTGGGTAAGTGATTCCAAGGACAATGTCCATTAATGCCCTTCAGGTACTTGACTAAGACCAGGGAGGAGAGGAGGATTCTGATGTGTTGCATATTCTTTTCTTGGAAAGTCAAAAATGAAATAAGCATCTTTTCTTCTATAACACAGCTATCCAGTAACTTCTTGAAGGCAATGCTGTAATCTTTTTGAAATCTCCTTCCCACATATAACAGACGGGACAATAATGTGATAAATTTGTGTTGTCACAAAATATCAAAAATTTCAATGAGGAGAACTTGACAAGTCCTGGGGATCTGAATGCCCAGAGTCCTAAACTGTAGCTAGAGTCTTGCAACGTTATAGCCTGAAGGGACTGGCGATTCTTTGCCTACTCCACTTCGCGGTCCCATTCCCTCTTTCGTTTTTCAAAGAAACTAGTATTCATAAAGATTGAGGGAGGATCTGAAATTGGAGGTAGGCTTTTTGATCCTCAAACTTTTTAGCTGATTTGCTAGATGGGTCTGCTCCTCCTCTTTCACAGGCAGGAAAGCTATATAGAATGACATATTTTGGGTTTCAGGGGGAGGTTCTCTTGTTCCCTTTTAGTCAAACTTACTATAAATAACTTGTAAGCAGAAGGCGTAGTGGCAATGGATGATGGGCGGTAAAAAGAACTTCTGCAAAGGCTGGGCGCTGTGGCGTTGCCTGTCATCCTAGCACTTTGGGAGACCAAGGCGAGCGGATCACTTGAGGTCAGGTGTTTGAGACCAGGCTGGCCAACATGGTAAAGCCCCTTTCTACTAAAAATACAAAAATTAGCCGGGCGTGGTGGTGGGTGCCTCAGCTACTTGGGAGGCTGAGGCAGGAGAATCGCTTAAACTTGGGAGGTGGAAGTTGCAGTGAGCCGAGATCATGCCACTGCACTGCAGATTGGAGACAGAGCAAGATTCCGTCTCAAAAAAAAAAAAAAAAAAAAAAAAAGAAGAACTTCCGTAAAAACAGCCCAGACTCACTCGGGATTCAGGGAATTTGCTATTCTCTTGGTCCTTAACTGACCCACCGCTCCCGCATAACTGCGCCCAGCCTCTCAGGATTTGGCTGGTGGACAGGCGAAACTGCAGATCCCAGGATGCAGTTCCCCCTTCATCACCTGTGTAGCCCGGTCACTAACCTTTTTGCATTCTGGGAAACGTAGTTTCTTATCAGTAACGACTACGTCTAGGAAACGTTGGGCCGTCAGGTTAGAGGAATCGCCCCCGCATTGGCCCCACCGCTCCATTGGCCCCGCCCCAGGTTGCTTAGGAGATAAGAGACGCCGAATCTTGGTACTTGCAGTTGTGTCGGGCAGGACAGGTACACGGAGAACTCCTCAGAGGTCTGTACCTCGAGGGCTGCCATGGAGAGCCTTGACAGATTCTTCCAGGACTGGTGCGACAGCAGGCAACACGGGTTAGAGATCGGACCCCTGGACTTGGTGGAGCGCAAGGGCTCCCTGACCCTCCGCTCCCATCACAAGAAATACTCGAAGCCGGTGTTGGTGTATTCCTGGTGAGCTAGGTCCCCCCCCAAGTTCCCGGGTACTTGGGGGAGGAAAGAGAGGGGGAGAGTATGGAACAAGAAAAGGAAAGAAGAGTCATAGAGAGGGGACAGGTGTGTGGAGACGAGTGAGGAAACTGAAAAAAGAATGAGAAAAGTTGGGGAGAATGGTAGAGAAAGAAGGAAAAGAGAAGAAAGGTGAGAAAAATAAGACGAGAGAGGAGTGGGAAGGAGGCAAAGAGAGAAAAGAAAGAAAAGGAAAATAAATATTTTTGAAGGAGAGATGGAGAGAGTGGGAGAGAGGGTTGGAGCAGGCAGGAGGAAATAAGAGAGCCTTCCAGGGGCAGCTCCCTAGCACATACTGGGCGGTGCAGCAGCCAAATCACCTGCCGCTTGAGGTTTTAGCTCATTCATACAGAGCAGGTGTGTATAAATAGGGATTGCAAAGGGGGATGCTGTCAGAGGCCTGGAAACTACATTTCTGAGATGGGCACTTACTCATAAAAGGGATTGGAGGCCAGGAGCACAGCAGGAGGGAGATGCTTGTTTAGAGGACCAGCCTCCAGGGCTGCCGTTTCCTGGGAGCAGGGGGGTACATGGAGTCATTTGAACGAGGCTCCTCATATTTCCTAGGCTACATTCAAGGACTCTTCTGGTCAGAGACTGCAAACTGCATCTCCCACTGGTTAAGACCAACAGACATTGTTTGGCATGAGCTCTAATTTTTTTTTTTTCCATTTTAATTAGTTGACCACATTTAAAACTAGGAGATTCACATATAAATCCAGAGTTACATCTTTGAAAATTTGAAAGTACTGGCCAGAGAGGATTTTATTTCTCCTGGGAACTATGAATGTATCAGAGCTGAGCACTAGCTATATCTTAAGATGGGTGTTGTTCTGTCTTTAGGAACTTCCCTCATTTAAGTTTGTGCTTGGCCACAGGAAGCATTTGGTTTACTTCTTGTGCTTTAGACCTTGGCCTGGGAATTCACTTTCTCTTTAAGAAAAGAGATTTTTAAAAATTAAATATCACACTGACCAATAGAAACACTGTGATGTATAATTGGAAGAAAAGTGGGAACTTTTAGAACTTTTCAAATTCTTTCCCTTGAATTAACTTTCCTGGCTCTACTATTGACAATAATTACATTTGGAGTAGTTGGAATATTTGGGAGAATTGGGAAGAAAAAAACGAAACGAAAAGAAGTCACAAATCTTGTCTACTTTATATTTTTGCTTTTGAAAGAAAATGATTTTTACTCTAGTCCTAAGGCTAAGCCCTACTTCATCCCATTAATTCATGTAATATATGCGACACCTGCAGTTTCTGTCTTGCAAAGCCTATTTCCTGCTTTCCAACAAGTTTACTTTTCTGCTTTTACTTCTCAACCCTGAAACCATCTCTCTTCCTCCTTTGAACTCAGAATGAGAGGTTATACATATTTGGAATCCAAAGCTACACTGGAAAACAGAAAATCCTCTTTTAGCTTCATGTTGGGCTTACCTCAGCTCTCAAGCAAAACACTTAGCTCTTCTGTGATTCTGTTACCACACAGGGATTTGAGTCATAATATAAATCACCACTACAAGTTATTGTTAAAGAGAAAGACCTTTTGCAAAGGGACAGTGCTTCTGCTCTCTGCTGCACCACTATTGCTTTGAAAAGTGCATTGTGAGAGTTATAGACCTCAATGGCAAAACCACAGAAGAATATAAATGAGAAGGAGGTGAGGAACCTGGTGAGGAGAGAAGGGTAATGGAACACTGTAAGACATTCCAGCCACTGCTGAAAATATAGATGGATCTCATACATTGGTTTTGGAAGGAAGACTGGAGAATAGGAAGACTTAATTCAATCCAACATACATTTGTGTGTCATGCACTTTGCTATATGTTGGGAACATAGAGATAGAAAAACAGATCCAATGAGATAATTTGTGTAAAGCATTTAGCATCATTCCTGGAAAACCGTAAGCTGTCAATAATATAGGGTAGCTGTATGAGTCTGTTTTCACACTGCTATAAAGAAATACCTGAGACTGGGTAATTTATAAAGAAAAGAGGTTTAATTGACTTACAATTCAGCAGGGCTGGGGAGGCCTCAGAAAACTTACAATCATGGTGGAAGGCAAAGGGAAAGCAAGCACCTTATACACAGGGCAGCAGGAGAGAGAAGGGTGAAGGAGGAACTTCCAAACACTGATAAAACTGTCCAATCTCATGAAAATTCACTCACTATCATGAGAACAGTATGGGTAATTGCCCCCATGATCCAATCACCTCCCTCCCTTGACACATGGGGACTACAGGTCCCTTCCCATGTGGGGATTACAAATCAAGATGAGATTTGAGTAGTGACACATAGCCAAACCATATCAGTGGCTAATACAATTGATTTAGCATAGCATAATGGTTAAAACTCGGGCTCTAGGTTTGAATGCTAACTCTGTTGCTGTGTGTTGTGGCAAGTGACTTGACTGCTCTGGGCTTGTTTCTGCAACTTTAAAAGGGGGATGATAGGCTTATTGTAAAATTAAATAAGGTATGATATGTGAAACACCCTTTAACACATGGCCTGTCACATATTAAGCACAGTAGAAGTTATACATATTAGGACATGGCTATTGACCTCAAGGAACTCCATAGGGCAGTAAAGGAGAACAATATCAATAAATTCAGTATAATCTGATTTATGCAAAAAAGAAATGATTATAAAACGTAAAGGTAATGGTGTAGTGGGGAGGGCAGTTCCTGAGCAGGGTTTTGAACAAAGGATAGGTACTCCACAGGTGGACAAAAAAGAATAGGCAAATGCAGTGGAATGGTAAAGAACAGCCTCCCAGGAAATAGAACTCTTTTTCAATAGTTGACAAATACAGTTAATCCTTATGATTTCTGGATTCTGTTTGTAAATTGACCTACTTGCTACTATTTGTAAGTCAACATTAATACTTAATGCACTTTTGTGGTCATTTGTAGACATTCTCAGAGCAGCAAAAAAGGTGGAAAAAAAAAAAAAAAGACTTGCCCAACGTGCATGCTCCCAACTGAGATCAAACAAAGCGACGCTCTGCCTTTTTGTTTCAGCTCTCATACTGTAAACAAGTATCCTTTTCATGGTCTACTTAATGCTACCCTTTTTTTTTTTCATTTTGTGCTTTTTGTTAGCGATACGGTAAAATGGTCCCGAAGCATCATGCTAAGCACAAGAAGTCTGTGACATGCCTTACAGAGGAAATGCATGTGTTAGAAAGCTTCATTGAGATTTAAATTATAGTGTGGTTGGCAGTGAGTTCAATGTTAATGAATCAACAATATACATTACGTAAGGTGTTTTTAAACTGAAACACACATAATACAAGGTTATGTCTTGATTGATTGACAAAAATATTGTGACCGGAGGTTCATAGGAACCTAACCTTGTATGTTAGAAAAGAGTTCTGTTTCCTGGGAGGCTGTTCTTTACCATTCCACTGCATTTGCCTATTGTGACCGGAGGTTCATAGGAACCTAACCTTGTATGTCTGTATTTGCTAATTGAGCATTCAAGGTATAGAACATAAAGATAGCAAGAATTGACTGTCAAATGTGAGAAGCACTAGCATTTTCTGTGCTGACTGTATTGTTGGCATCCTTGTTCTTCCATATCCAAGCAGTCACCAAGATCTGTCCTACAAAGCAGAATAAAATTCAGGTTGTGTAAAATTCTAAATGAACAATGTCATTAACATATTTTTATGCATTTTGGTCATAATCATTAGCTTTCTATTGATTTGTTTTATGACAGATTAAATGTTTGTTAAATTTTAATATCTTTTATTAATGATTTCTTATTTTGATGAACACTTAATATCTATATACACACCATTTGCATGGCTTCTCAACTGAGTATTCAGTCAGTTAAGTGACTGTACATATAGGTTCAAAATAAAATCTGTAACTGGGAGGAATTTTGACTTTCCCTCTGATTAAACAAGTTCAAACATTTAGATTTTTTAACTGTGTTTCTCTTTATCTGGCATGTGATACAGACAGATCTATTTGACCTCATTACTCATATTAAAAACAGTTGTGTATAGTAGAGACGATAAAGTACTATATCCAAAATCCTTGTTACGGGATATCTTTGGTCCGTTGCTGGGATAAAACATTGCCCAAGAGCCACCTCTTCCTTGCAACTGAAGTGGTTGATAGATAGAGCCATATTACCCTCATCACACCTTGATGCTTCTGAGTGAGAGATGCCTTTTCTAGGAATTATCTTATCCTACTCATTCCTGTAGCATTTATGGAGCCTTATCATCAGGTGATTCCATTAGAACTAAACTAAGGGGAAATTTTTTCTGTTAGGATATCTTCCCACTCATTGGAATGATGAAATACTAAGAACCACAATAATTTAGACTTGCCCTTAACAAATTCTCTCATATGAGGCTGATTCTTATATTCATTCATTCATATTCATCTTTTCCTTGACCAAACTGACATCTGGTAACAAGTGATAATAATTTAAAGCAAAACAAATTCACTGGGATCTCCATGGAGACAGTTCCTGCTCTGGTCTCCATGGTGACATTTAGTTTTAAGGACTCAGGTTAATTTTATGTATTTGTGATTTTAATTACTTTTCTTTCCTGACAGCCCCAAATTAAAGAGCCTGGGAGTTTCAATTCCTGTCCCCTATAGGAAGAAACCAGAAGGAGAAACAGATAAAAGGGAAGAAATATGGTGATAATTGTAGGGTAGGAAATTTTGTAGTTTTAGAGACTTCACACAAAATCATTTGGGCTGGGGCAATAAATTAGAATTAGAATTAGAATTAAAGGGGGGAATTTTTCCATTAAGCTCTTCAGACTTCACCCTACTGCACTGTATGAACAGGAAGTTTATATGTATTTAAGGTACTTCACATTCACAGGAGCACCCAGTTCCAAGGCACCAGGGGTATCATGAGTGCACTTAAATGGAAAGAGACTATCTGGATTTTCTAATTTGCTGTGTCATTCTTCCTCTATTTAATCAATGATTTTCTCCCAGTACTAAGTTGGAAGTATTTAGAGTCCCTCCTGTCACTGGAGACCAAGCTTGAGTTACACAGATCTTTGCTAGCCAGCAATCCCATCTTTCTACATCTCTAACACACATTCGAGAACTAGGATAAAGAGCAAAGAAAAAAGTAATGAAGTCCCTTGGTAACCACATGCTTCAGCTCGTCCTTTTGGTGAAATCCACAAGGGCTTCTTTTCTTTCAAGCCTTCATCTTTCTGCCTTTAACATAGATTCAGGTCTTCAATCAATAGCTTATTAACTCTTAACCTGTACACATTTTTAAAAGTTTGATTATGTGGTTTCCATGCAAACAGCATAAAATTTGACAAAGGAGAGAAGAGGCTTCAAAGGGGCTTTTTGGATATATAGTCAGAAGGGGGGAAAGAAAGGTGAGCCTCAGGACAAGGGATAAGAATGCAATAGGTGCTCAATTAATTTTTCTCAAATAAATGAGCAAATGAGCAGGCAGAAAGAATAAAGACAGAAACCCAAAAGGCACTGCAGGCTGGGGCCTTATATTTTAATGAGGCCTTGAGGTAAAAGACTATAGTAGAGTATAAAATCCCCCACTAAAACCAGGGCTGATTTTCACAGCCAAGCTCTTGATGCAATAGCATAACATGGAAGTATGTTTGGACGCCTCTGTAGAAATGACCTTAGAAGGGCATAACATATAATTCTGTTAAATAGTAAAGAGTTTTTAAATGGAAGCTAAGCTTGTGCTGTTCCTAGTTGCAGTGTGTGCCGTACCATCAAGAACTGACAGGTACTGATGAGGTTTTGAGTTCATGTAGAGACCATTGATATTTACACTTTAAAGAGATATTTTTATTTCTCAACTCATACTTAAAAAAATTCCAAATTATAATATCATGCAGACATTTAAGATGATGTAATAGTAGACTAAGAACATGAAAATATGTTCACTCTCTAGTGGGTAGCAGAATTAGAAATATGCACACAACTCAGATGCATATATAAAATTCAGTTTCTAAAACCAATCCTCAAACTTTTCAACTGTTGGTTACTAGAGAAAAATTCAAATATGCCGATTAAAGCTTATCTCTGTCTCATTGAGTTAAATGGCTTGTTTTAGGTTAAAACAGTCTCGTTCAGAACAGTGCTCATTCTTTGAGTCCTTCCTCCTCCACCTTCTCCTTCCCCCACTACCAACTGTATGTGTAAGAAGGGCTGAGGTTATGTGACGTTTTGGTGGGGATGGAGGAGTGAGGCTTCCAAATCTATTGTAGGTCCTTGTCCTTGTTTGCCTCACCCTGGTCTGACTGCTGTGCCTGCTGCTGCTGAATTTGTGGATGATCCTATTGGTTTGTTGAGGACCTGGTATCTCTGCCTCCAGATTTGGTCCCACTTGGGCTCTTGCAGGGGACTGCAAATACCTGTCAGTTTCATCCTCCCACAGCCTCCAGCTTAGGCTGGTCACCCTGCAGCCACAGTGGTGGGGCACCTCAACCCTCAACGTGGTGACTTGCAGCTGGCCCAGTGACACTCAACTCAGCTTCCCTCTCAATTCTCTGGAGAGAGGACGAATGGATGCCATGGTTTGCCCAGGACGGTTTACTCCCATTAGCCTGAAACTTATCAAAAGCCCTTCTTTTAGTTTCTAAAGTGTTCTTCAGAAGATTAATTACAAAGTCATCCTCCCTGTGTTATATTTGGGAGCTTCTAGGTCTTGTTGTTAATAAAAGCTTAAAGAATTTAAAAGAACTTTGGTTCTCAACAATACCTGGCTTTCAAGAAAATATCTCACTCAGAACTCAAAAATTTCATTTTGTCAGTCAGAAGTTAGTCAACAATACTCCATTTTTCTCAGATTTCTGGTGAAACAGTCCTAATTTGTCCCAGAGCAAATGTGGGTATCTCTGATTTATTAGAGCAAAAGTTATTTTAAAGGGGGTGCTCAGTAAAGAGAAGTACAAAGATTAATATTTGAAATTTTAATCTGATTAAGTATAAAAAAGCAGCATGTACTGGACATCTCTTTGATTAAATATATGTGTCTAGGCCAGTCACGGTGGCTCATGCCTGTAATCCCAACACTTTGGGAAGCTAAGGTAAGAGGATTGCTTGAGCCCAGGCGCTCAAAACCAGCCTGGACAACATGGCAAAACCCAATCTGTACTGAAAAAAAAAAAAAAAAAACACCCAAAATCAGCCGTGTGTAGTGGCACACCCCTGTGGTCTAAGCTACTTGGGAGGCTGAGGTGGGAGGATCACTGGAGTCTGGGAGGCAGGGGTTGCAGTGAGCTGAGATTGAGCCACTGCACTTCTGCCTGGGTGACAGAGCTGGGTGACAAGCCCTGTTTCAATAAAATAAAATAAAATAAAATTAATGATTCTATATGCACTGAAAAGAGAGTGAAACGATATTGACCATATAACAAGATATTTATTACTGGATGGTGGATTTATGGATTATTTGTCATTTTCTTTTTTCTCTTTGCTACTTCTACATTTTCCATAACAAAAATATATTTTCACAATAAGAATAAGTAAAATTACTTAAAATTTTTGGTAGCACTTTGTACAGCTTTTCCCTGGAAGTAAACATTCTCTAACGGATCAGAATTTAGATATAATACTTCATTTCTTTCAGCGTCTGAGTCGCTCTCCATGGTTTATTACGAGTCTTTTAAAAATATCTTTTTAATTGCTAGTTTGTGTTGGGTAAAAAGGATGATGTTATTCACATTCATTTGATTTAACCACACTTTCATTCTCGTCTGTGTTCTACAATGGTGGATCCTACGCCACGGTTATTTTTAATCTAGTCCTACATTCTCATTCCTCAACATACACACATTACCTACAAATGCTTTTGGATATAGTAGTTTTTGGGGAAAGCACTATATTTTCTATTTTTCAAGACAAAATCCAGGAGACTGCCTTCTTTTGCCCTGACTGCATTTTTCTTTCAATGCTATTTTCTTTTATGAAATTCTAATCAAATTCTTTTTCTGAAAACTAATAGTTATGGAATGATTGTGCCATGACCTTTGTGTGAAAGTTTGCTCAACTTAACTGGCATTTACAAAAATAAAATCGATCTACATGCAAGATGAGCCCTGGTAAGGCAAAGTATATAGAAGACGCATTTCACCATGCAGGCAAACTTGGATTAGGAAAGATCTTTGCTGTACAGAAGTACCTCTGCCTCAAGCCAACCCCCTACCCTTATGACTATCTCCTAACTGGGCTGTGGGAGCCATTAGAGTCCCCTCCTTGTTGTAATGCTACCGTAGTCTTTCCTCTCGTAGATAGTCTAAAGTATTTTTTCACCAAGCTTGCTTTCTTTTACCTCACTGATGATCTCTTTCTAGGTAAGAGTGTTGTGGTTGGGGGAGGAAGTTAGAAGAATGTGGGGCTTAGTGATATTTTGATAAGGAGAGATTCACATTGAGAAGCCCAAATTTGGGCATCAGGGGGTTTTTTGGCCCTCAATCTAGTATTGTTAGATAAACTTCTCTGAGTTTCCCTGGGAACCTATCCCCATTGGCACCATTTTCTGTGTGTACTGGTCAGAACTCTTTTGGTTCCAAGTGCCTGATGGTCAGCTTGCCCTAGCCTAAAAAAACAGAATGAATTAACTCAGAATAATCCTGGATGGTTGATTACCAGGTGAGAAGGGCAAGGGTAAGCTGGGCCTTAAGAACAGCTGGAATGAGGGATGAAAATGCTACCAGGTCTCACTGTGTTTCCCTTCTCTCCTCTTTGTGGGTTTGCTTCATCTTATTGTGGAAGAGTTTGGGAAACATGGCTGCTGCAGTTCTGGAATATATAACTTGTATCTTCATCCCACAAAGAAAAGTTGGCTTTAAGGAATTTTCAGCTCTGGCTCAACAAATTACAGGCCATATGTCTTTCCCTGGGCCAAGTACCTGTTTGGAGTCGTCTGACTGGGCGAGGGCAAATGGAAACATGGTAGCTCTCCAAGAGCCATGAACGTGGAGAGCGCACCCAGGAGAAAAAGGCGTGCTGGGCTGGCAGTCCTAGAGAGAGCTACTGTGGTGGAGAAGGAATACCAAATTCCAAACATCCAGTTTCACAGCAAAAGTCTAGAACATAACCCATTAATATATTGGAGACTTCCTACAATTGATGCTGTTTTGACTTCAAACTCCCTCCCCAGCCCACTTGTACCTACCCAATGCAATTTTTAAAAATTGATCTTAGATGTAATGGGCAGAAAACAGAAATCTTGTGTAGAGATTAGATGAAACATATCTTTGCAGTTCTTTGCAAAAGTTATGAATAAATTTGAATACTCTTATTTGATTTTATTTTGTTAGAGGCAGGGTCTCGCTTTGTCACCCAGGCTGGAGTGCAGTGACTCAATCATAGCTCTTGGTAACTTCAAACATTTGGACTCAAGTGATTCTCCTGCCTCAGTCTCTCAAGCAGCTGGGACTATAGGTATGCACCACCATGCCTGACTAATTTTAAAAAACTTTTTTTTTTTCTTTGGTAGAGATGAGGATCTTATTATAATACCCAGGCTGGTCTTGAACTCCTGACCTCAAGTGATCCTCCCACCTTGGCTTCCCAAAGTGCTGGGATTACAGATGTGTGCCATTGCACCCAACCTTCTTACTGAGACACTAACCTTTATTGCTATTTCCTTGATTTCATTTGAAATACAATTATGTTTTAATTGTCATTAGTCACACCATGTATTTTCTTTATTTTTATTTAACTAAGTTGTGATGCATTAACAAAGAGAATTAATTGGCAAAAATATTATAATATGTTTCTTTGTTAAGCTACTATATCACCAATCAGATTGTTCCAGTTTCAATTAAATGGAAGAATTAATATAATACCATTTATTTATTGCAAAGTGAATTTCATTGCAAATAATTTAGAAAGTGATAGAAAAAACTATTTTGAAATTAAAATATGGGAATAAATAACTTGTCACAATTTTTTCAACATGTGGAAAAACTCTGAATTGCTCAGCAAGGATCTGGAAGCATTAAATAAGCTTTTTTAAAAAAGCACTAGGCTTTTATTCACTATCTTCTTCCTAGATGAAGAGCACTTTTTTTTTAATGACATTTATTAAAAGTGTATTTATGAATCCATTGCTCTATTGCAGGCACTTTGCTGGGTCAGAAATTTGACAAGGACTAAGACATTCTCCCTGTATTTAGGATGTTAGAGGTTACTGTGGGGCTGGAGGTGGGGAGGGTTACATCAGCAATTACAATATACTGTGATATGTGCTGTGATTAGCAGTAAGCACGGTGCTCAGGCAGCATCCAAAAGGAGCATTTAACTTAGGCCTGTTGGACCAGGCAAGCTTTCTAGAGGAGGTTCACTTAGTCTCTAGGATCCCCAAGGAAAACTGAAGCATGGTACATTAGTTTCCAAATGAGGGCAGTACTACCCTTTCCCGAAGAGTCTTTGGAAATACATGTGGGCATATTTTGTTGCATAATGACTGATATCTCGTGATGCAGAATGTATGATTGTAAGAATTGTGACTCTTAATCATGGAGGTGGCCATAGCGTCTTAACAGCATTTATCCATCTATCTATATGAAGCCTAATTTACATATCCATAAACTATAATAACAGCTAGATGGGAGAGAACAGCAGAGCTGGCATGTATCTAGCATCAACGCATTAAGGTTAGCTAGTTTGCATATGGCCATTTATAGCAAGAGTGTGAACAGCCACACTCCTAATAGATTCAGTAATAGATCCAGTCAGAGAAAGGGAATTCCCCACTCAGTATTGTATAAGAACTCTGAGCCTTCAAAAATCAGTGGCACCTGCTCTCCTTTTAGGGATGCATACCCAGAAGACTGCTGAGCCACAGCAGGCCGTCTCTCAGAGGTTAAGATATTGTGATCTCCCCACCCAGACCTCTAATGAGTAATTAGTTGTTATGTCATAGAAAAATTTAGTCTGGAAAGATTGCATGGTTTTTTTATTTGAATTTTTCTTTGTGTGTAAAACAATGCTATAATAAACATAAGTAATTTGGAAATACTACTGGTTGGTTTCCACATATGTCAAAGTCAGTGTGGCAAATATAATGTGATAAGTCTTGCTCCTTGTCTCCGCTCTTGCCCATGTAGTTCTGACAAATGAGCAGGTCAAGGCATACCAAATATCCTGCTGGACTTTCAGGCACAAATAAGAATTTTTCCCCCACGAGTAATGTTTTGGGGCATAACTCTTAGCTCTGTGATAATTTACTCTATTTTCTCTTTAGAAATAGTCTATTTAGACTTTTTGCTTCTGCTGGGGGCGGTGTCAGAAAATAGTTTTTCTTAGAAAGTCATGTAAGTTATCTAGATTTCCATATATATTTTCATAGGTTATAGAAAGTAGTCTTTAATGATTAAGGTGTTTTTCTTCTATTTTGATGGTTATATCCTATTTTTTAACAACTTTATTAAGATATAGTTCACATACCTTATAAATTACCCTTTAAAAGTGTATTTAATTCAATGGCTTTTAGTATTTACCAAGTTGTACATCTGATCGCCACAGTCAATTTGAGAACATTTTTATTACTCCCACAAAATAAATCCCACTCCCTTTATTCCTTACCCCAGACCTCTCCTAGCCCTCAGCCCTCAAGCCACAGACAACCACTAATTGATTTTCTGTCTATATGGATTTGCCTGTTCTGGGGATTTCACATAAATGGAAAAATACAACATATTGTCCTTGAATAAAGTTGAAAACTTACATAATGTTTTCAACGTTCATCTGTGTTGTAGCTTTTATCAATACTTCATTCCTTTTATTTCTTAATAATATTTCACTGTATGGATATTATATCCCTTTATTTTGTTTTCTTGGTTTGTTAGGAGTTTGTCTATTTTGTTTCCTTCCTCGTTTGTTTCTTGGCTCTCTTTTCTGTTTTCTAACTCACTTAATTGTGCTTTTATCTTGAACTATTCTGCTTTTCTTATTTCTTTTGGTTTGCTTGTTCTTTTATTATGCTTTTGCATTAGATGTTTCATTTATTTGCTTTTCTTCTTTCATGTTTAGTGATATAAATACTTAAAGCTTTGGATTTTTCCCTGGGTACTGCTTTAGCTATATTCTATGGATTCTTATAAGTGGTGTTTTAATTTGTCTGTACTTTTGAGAAATTCAACAATTTAATTTGCATTGATCTTTTGACTCAAGTGTTGTTTGATTAAGTATTTAAATATATCCAGATCAAAGAAGGATCTTTAAAAAATGTTGTTAATTTCTAGTTTTATTGCATGGTGGTCAGGAACTATCATTTATATTTTTCAAATATATTGAAATATTTTATCTTAATTTTTATAAAAGTCCCATGTGCACCAGAAGTTGTATTCTTTAGGCAGATCATAAATATTGTTTTCACTCTTCTGTCCACCTGCAGTCTATGTTCACCCATCTACCCAAATGTTCACCCAAGGAAAATAACCCAAATTTCATATAGTCCTAGGTCAAAATCCAGGATCTGCTCATGTTATGCCATAGTTTCTCTACTAAGACTACCTGTGGTCCTTCTTGGTTCAAAAACCTGTGGAAAAAATCCGGATTATTTATCCTTCCTATTTGGTATACCCAATATACAGTTCACTCTTGAACAACATGGGGGTTGGAGTGCTGGCCCAATGTGCAGTTGAAAATCTGCATATAACTTTTGACTCGCACAAAACTTCACTGCTAATAGCCCACTGTCAACTAGAAGCCTTGCCAACAGCATCAACAGTCAATTAACACACATTTTTTATGTTATGTATATTATATACTGTATGTATTCTCACAGTAAAGTAAGCTAGAGAAAATAAAACATTGCTAAAAAAATCATAAGGAAGAGAAAATATATTCATGCCTTAAGTGGAAATGGATCTTTATAAAGGTCTTAACGTTGAGTAGGTTGTGTAGCTGAACAGTAGGAGAAAGAGGAGAAGTTGGTCTCTTGTCTCAGGTAGCAGATGAGGTAGCAAGAAAGAGGTGGAAGAAGTGGAGGGGGAGGCAGTAGAAGCAGACACACGTAGTGTACTTTCATTGAAAGAAATCCCTGTGTAAGTGGACTTGGGCAGTTCAAACCATGTTCAAGAGTCAACTATACAGTGCTGGAACAGGGACAGGATAAGTATAATAGGCACACCTACTCAGAAAAAAGAAGAATGGCAGTGACAGAGCTGACATATGTCTGCAGTAAGCAGACATTGTCAGGAAGCTCTACACTGGTGTCAAGAATACTCTGATTCTGCTCTCAGGGAGCAGCTTCTCTTTGCTGTTGTTCTCTGTGGTCTTTGCTCTGCCCTGGTGTGATCTTTGCTTTTCCGTTATTCTATGCCTGCAGTGGGTATTGGACTACATGCATCTCCAGTGTTCAGCTCAATTGGTTCATTTTCTGTTCCCAGATATTTGGGAGCCAAAGGATATTTTAAATATTGAACAGTCAAAGGATTTACAAATGTAGACTCCTGGCTTATTTGGAAGTACAGTTCTCAAAAACAGTACTTTTTTATTTATTTGAATTCAATTCATTCCAAATGCTAGTAATCTCACCCTCAATTCTTTCTTGATTAACCAGATAAACTTCTTAGACTTACTGTATTTCTTACTTTTTCTCTTTAGAACACCTTGAATTTCGCTTTGAAACTGTTGTTGTCACAGAAATCAGAAACCTTGGGATTTTCTGTTGGCCATTTCCTTAATTAGGTATTTGCTCTGTTAAACCAAGTTTATGGGAGGCCATTGTTTTGAACCAGCTTTCTGTGTTTGGCCCCAGCAGACCAGACCAAGCCAGAATGGAGTCACTTGTGCTAAGTGCCACATAATCAAAGTGAATTTTGAAACACGCCAGTTTTCAAAAAAACCAGGAGATTGCAGTCTGTCTTAGTCATCCTAATAAGGAAGTCCCCTTTGTTTTAAACCTATAAGGAAAGAAACTTTTGAAATAGCCAATCCACTTTTTGTTTTCTGTTTCTGCTTTCTTCAGTCCTTTTCTGCCTATAAAGCCAACCTCCTCTGCTTAGCTCATTCTGTTTTCCAGAATGAGTTGTTGCCAGATACTAGAATCATGAATAAAAGCCAAGTCAATCTTTAAATTTGTTGAAATTTTATCTTTTGACAGCTCTAATGTATCTTCATTTGCTAGGAGAGGAAATGAAGTCATTTCAAACAATGACTTATTTTCTTCAGGATAGATACCCAGTAGTGGGATTGCTGGATCAAATGGTATTTATAGCAGCACAGTTCATGACTGCAAAATTGTAGAACCAACCCAAATACCCATTTATATATATATATATATATATATATATATGATGGAATATATGTATGATGGAATGCTATACAGTCATAAAAATGAATGAATAGCATTTGCAGTGACCTGGATGAGACTGGAGACTGTTATTCTAAGTGATGTAACTCAGGAATGGAAAGCCAAACATACACACACACACACACACACACACACACACACACACACACACACTATATATATATATATATATATATATATATATATATATTTAATTTTTGTGATAGCAACACCACACATAGCCCACTTTTAATACTAATTTCTATGTGAGATTAGGCTAAGCTTAATCTGTGATAACAAACAGCCCCCCCTAGATTCTAGTGAGTATTACATGAAGGTTGGTTCTCTGTTCATACAATGTCTGTTGTAGGTTTTTGTGGAAGGTGGGCACTCTTCCACACAGACACTTAGAGAATCAGCTTGACTGAGGCTCCATTATCTGAAAAGTCATTTATTGCTCTGGAAGGAAAAGAAAGAGTTGAACATTGTATAAAAGCTTTCACTGCCTTAGCCCAGAAATGACACATATCATTTCTGTGTATATTCATTTTATTGGCCAGAACTAGTCAAATGGCCTTACTAACGGCAAGTGCTGGGAATTTTCACCTCCTGTATTCCCAGGAAAGAAGGATAAATTATATTGGTGAACACAATGTCTATTACAGCTAGAAGACTTTTTTGTAAAAATCCCTTCCTAGGATGGGCTCTGGAGCTCCCTGTAGCCCTGAAGTTATTGAGCTTCTGGACTTAAAGCCATTACCCATGTATAACATTGGTAAACATCCTAAGGGAGTAGGTTTGGTGTTCTGAAGTTCTAATTACCCTGCTGGTTCTAGCTTTCACCCAAAAAATTGGTCTGAAAATTCTCCATTAATGTCCAATACATTAAAAGTATGTAATATTCTTATTTACATGCCTTTCTCTCTCTCTCCCACACACACACACACACACACACACACACACACACACACACGCTTTTTTGAGATGGAGTCTCACTTCATTGCCCAGGTTAGAATTCAGTGGCGTGATCACGGTTCACCGCAAACTCTGCTTCTGAGTTCAAGCCTCCCTAGAAGCTGGGATTTACAGGCGTGCAACTTTTTGTATTTTAGTAGAGATGGGGTTTTGCCATGTTGTTCAGGCTGGTCTCGAACTCTTGACCTCAAGCAATCCACCTGCCTTGGTCTCCCAAAATGCCAGGATTACAGGCATGAGCTACAATGCCTGGCCAATATATATATATATATATATATATATATATATATATATATAATATTTAATCCAACATTTTTCATTGTTTCTGGTGAAAGAGTTTGTCTGTGCAGCTGCAAGAAATGTAACTTGGTTTGCACTCTGAGAGGTCCCACATCTGGGCAATCTTGTTGATCTCTTCTCAGCACTTCTACTTGGCCTCAGCTGGACTCTGGCTGCTTCTAGTAGCCCTTGTACATGTTATAATCTGGGAATGATAACTTGTGATTTTGCCAAAACTTTATTTGCTTTTAATTGTTTCATTTCCTTCACTGTTTTTGAATGATTTCTCGGAGGAAAGGGGACAATGTGCATTTGTGTAGTTATGTTCATTATGGAAGTCCGTTTTAATTTTAGATTCTATTCCTGAAGAAAAACTTGTTTTCTAATGTAAATGAAACAAATTGTTCTGAAACCAAAAGACCTTGTATTATTTACTCAATATGCAGAGCTCATGGAATCACTAAGTGTGATTTAAAATAGATCTTAAGGTGACATAATGCAATCTTTTGATGTTATTCTGGAATAATTAATTCAAGTGATTAAAGCCAGTAATATTAAGACTATTGGTAGGAGCTTACACAAGTATTTGAGTGTTTCTTTGCTTTTTGTTTTGGAGGAGGCAGGCTGATATCCATGTCACTCCATGCCAGATATACCACCAAGGTGTTTTCAGACTACAGTACTTATAATGTACAATGCCTCTTAAAAACTCCCTTTTTAGTCCTGCTTTTCCACTACCCAGTGTCTTCAGCCAGCTATTGCAAGTTGTTTTGGAGGAGAGGATCAAGAAAACTCAGAAGTGTCCTAGGGTTTGAACATAATCAATATCCAGTTGTCTAAACATAGGGTGACAGAATGTTCTCATCTTGGTTTGATCATGACAGTCCCATTTTTCACCACTCTTGGTGTACTTAGCACTTTATTTCCCTCTAAAAGTGCCCCAGGTGGGATTATCAATTGTAGTGTTGCCCTATTTTATACACATCCCTTTAGCTGTTTTCAAAGTCATGTGTTTGGCAGTTAATCAGACTGACAACATTTATTTAACATTTAAACTCTTACGATAGACAAAGCTTCCAACTGTTGTATTCCTTTTGTTTCTTTTCAATATTCTCCATAGGGCCTCCTGTTTTTGAAGATTTCCTGTGAAGAAAATTCATAATAATGATAGATCTTATTTACATGCCACTCAATATAAGCTGAGTGAAAGATGACTTCACTTATCTGTCTCTGTCAAATGGTTTCCTTTTGAGTGCAGTTAAGTTTCAAATTTTGTGGTTTCATGGTTATGGATGCACAGATTACATACAGCATGAGACACATTGAAAAACAAAGTCTTTCTTCATAAGTCTGAAATGTCACAATTTTTCCAAAGAACATAAGATTTTCTTTATGATTCTGCAAAGACACCTAAAAGTCTTCATTTGTCAGTTGGAGGGCTATGCCACCGAATAACACTGCCTTGGCATGTAAATCATTTGCCCATGAAATCCTTAAAGAGGATTCTCAAATGTCTCTTTGCAACCTTTGATTCTATCAGTTTTATGCTTCTAATGTGTTAGGGAATATAGCTGACTCTCGGGTAGTTTTCTGTTAAAGTTCTAGATAGCAGATGATTATAAAAATCTAATAGAAAAGGTATCTTTCGCTTCTCATTTGGACTAGATTTACGAAAATACAATAGCATGGTTGTGAACTACATTAATAATTATAAAATTTAAAATTAATATATTCTACCATCTGGAGTCTTAACTAAACATTTTAAACATCTTTGAAATCCACAAAGGAAAGTGTGTTTCTTGTCAGGTAACTAGAAGCTAGAATTTAGCTCAGATTTTCATTGTTCTCATGTCAGATATTGCTCAGATTCAAACCCCTTTGCAATTAGTGTTATGCATATGTATGTTGAAAGTTTTCTCATTCAGCAAGTAGATTTATAATTCCTCTGGAGACAAGTTAGTGTTGCCAAGGACTAGCATCTCTAGATGCATAATTACTCCCTCTTTACGTGTGCTTTTGCAGACTGAACCGGGACACTCTTCATTTTTATGGACACATTTGAAAGCCTTTGCTTTCAGCATTTGTATTAAGGTGACAGTAACAAAATGTAAGAACATTCATTTAATCAATCAGTCAATCACTTAAGATTTAATAAGCATTTACAATGTGTCATACCGAGATCACAAAGATGAATAAAAAATAATTCCTGTGTCTAAGAAGCTTTCAGTCAAATGAGAAGGCTGATATGTGAATGAATAATTATAAAACTATGTGAAAGGTGGGGCAGTGACAAAGATGCTGGTTCCTCTGCAATCTCCCACTTCCCCTGTCCCACATAAACACACAACCACAGAAACCCTAGAGTGTAACCTGGTTCCTTTCCTGTGAGAAGAATCCTATGACCTAACCCCAGCCTCTCCTCCACTGACAGGGGGCTGGGCTCTCTGGCCTGGGGCAGTGTGAGGGAGCTGCAGGGACCTTCCTGACCTGCACCTCTGGACTCCAGTTTGTTCAGTCCTACAACTCAATGTAGCAAGTTTTTCAGATAGCTAAGTCTATTCCGTTTGAAAGACTGTGAGGTGGTTTTTACTGATTGTTGGTGTTAGAGGCCTTCTGATGAAAGGTGATAGATGATTATTTTATTTTGAATGTTCTTGTCAAAACAAAAGGTTGGCAGCTTTGTGTTGGCCCCATCCATTTTGGGGGAAAGTTTGGCTGCTCCATGAAGTACTTAGGTTTGAGAACCACTGAGAGTCTGGGATGCAGCTGTTCTCTAGTGCTTTCTCAACCTTGTTGCTATTGACATTTTGGGGCAGGATACTTCTCTGTGGTTGGGGGCTGTCCTGTGCGTTGTAGGATGTTTAGCAGCATCGCTGTCCTCTACCCACTAGACGCTGGTAGCACTCTCCTCCTTAGAAATAATACCCAAAAATGTCTCCAGGGATTGCCAAAAGTCTGCATTGTCTCTGGGGTGGGAGTGGGGGGCCACAAATTGATCCCCCTTCTCTAACCAGATTGAAAACCACTGGTCTAGAGCAATATTTTTTACAACCCATTAATGTATTGTTAACTCAACTTAGTAGATTAATAGCACAAAAAAATATAAGAGAATAAAAAGTATCCAAATTCCTATGAGGGTAGAGACTGTTTTGTCAAATTTTGGCTTCAATTATTATTTTTCTTTGAGACAGAGTCTCACTTTGTCACCCAGGCTACAGTGCAGTAGCATGATCTCAGCTTACTGTAACCTCTGCTCCCCTGGTTCAAGTGATTCTCATGCCTCAGCCACCTGAGTAGCTGGGATTACAGGCACCCACCACCACAACCAGCTGACTTTTGTGTTTTTAGTAGACACAGGGTTTCACCATGTTGGCCAGGCTGATCTGAACTCCTGACCTCAAGTGATCCACCTACCTTGGCCTTCTGAAGTGCTGGGATTACAGGCATAAGCCACCATGTCTGGCCAAATTTTGGTTTCAATTTTATGCATGGAAATACATGTACATCTGGATTAAGATGTATCATATTTTGGCTGGGTGCAGTGGCTCATGCCTGTAATCCCAGCACTTTGGGAGGCCGAGGTGGGTGGATCACCTGAGGTCAGGAGTTTGAGACCAGCCTGGCCAACATGATGAAACCCCATCTCTACTAAAAATACAGAGAATTAGCCAGTAGCAGTAGTGTGTACCTGTAATCCCAGCTACTCAGAGGGCTGAGGCAGGAGAATTGCTTGATCCCAGAAGGCGGTGGTTGCAGTGAGCTGACATTGCTCCATTGCACTCCAGCATGGGCAACAAGAGCAAAACTCCATCTTAAAAAAACAAAAAGATGTATAATTTTTCTTACTGGGGACTATAGTTAAAGAGTTTGAAAGTTACTGCTGTAGAGGCATTCTAAATTCTATTTTAGTACATTTATTTATTTTTCTCATGAAGAATTTTTCATTGCAACAAATGAAAAATCACAGCAAGTCATTTGATGACTAAATAAGGTAGCAAGGAGAATGAGGCTATATGAAATATGTATGATTACACCTTGATTATTTATAATCACAGAAAAAGCTATAAGATAGTTTTGACAAAGTGTTTAAAAATACCCAACTAAATCCTATTGTAGGTATTATCATTATACGTAATAATAGTTTGCATTTATCTGTCACCTTTCATTTGAGACTCTCAATCTACTGATTCATTTATTTCCTCAGTTTATGATTCTCAGTTCATCTCAGGAAATCTGAGGCACAGTCCACTGTTCCCCTAACATAATAAAGTCAGAGAATTAATTCAGTCTCCTATTTCCTTTAGAAAGCCTTAATCATTTTATATATGGTAAATGTATATTATAGAGAGAGTATATAGTAAAGATATACTTTATATGTTATTTGGGTCTATGTATTTTACTATATTTCATACAGTATATTTTATACATTTTATAATTTTTAAACATGCATATTTCTCTCTGCTAGGCTGGCAGTCTCTTGGGAGTAGGGGCAGATTCTAGGCTGTGAATCGCTCAGAGCCCTGCAGGCTGTGGGCACAACATCGTGGGCAGCCAGCAGACACGAGCAAATGCCAGTTACAGTCGCTCAGTCCCCCAAAGACATACCTTCATTATGGATTCGTGGTTTTAATGCTAGGCTTTTGGCTGCTATCTAAGGTTGCTATATGAAAAAAGAACATATCCATGTGTTCCCATTGTTCAACACCCGCCTATGAGTGAGAACATGCGGTGTTTGATTTTCTGTTCTTGTGTCAGTTTGCTGAGAATGATGGTTTCCAGGTTCATCCATGTCCCTACAAAGGACACGAACTCATCGTTTTTGATGGCTGCATAATATTCCATGGACACAGGGAGGGGGAGTATCACACACTGGGGTCTGTCGGGGGGAAAAAGGGGAGGGATAGTGGGGGGGTGGGGAGTTGGGGGAGGGATAGCATGGGGGAGAAATGCCAGATATAGGTGATGGGGTGGAAGGCAGCAAATCACACTGCCATGTGTGTACCTATGCAACAATCTTCCATGTTCTTCACATGTACCCCCAAACCTAAAATGCAATAAAAAAAAAAAAAAGAATGAAAAAAAAAAAAAAAAGGGTATGTGGTACATCAAAAAAAAAAAAAAGAAAAAAGAACATATCTGCATCTTTTGTAAGAATCTAGTTATCATGAAACTTAAAGTATATGGTGAAATCATTAAGGCCACATACTGACTTTCATGGACCATATATAGCTTTGCTTTCTTGGGCCCCTTCTTCCATTAAAAAAAAAGTTAAAAATAATAGTTTTATTGATGCTATAAAGACAGGTGTAATCCAAGCTGAATTATATTATATTATACATATACATACATACATATATATATATATATTCTAATTTAAAAGTAATTATGTTTGTAGGCCTCTAGAAGCATTATGAGCTCTGTGCCTTCTTCAGTGTCTAATAAAGAGGTGGGCCCTGGGGCAAATACGTGAAATATTACTGGTATGTTTCCTCTTCATTTGTGTGCTGCTGTAGGGACATACTCTGGTTTTATTGCCTCAGGAAAGAATGACCCAACAGGTAACAAAAGAGCAAATTATTGGATTTGGAGTTCAGAAACTTGGGTCTTAGCATAAGCCAGATAGATCTGGGAGCTTGAAGAGCCAGGCCGCCCTGTTCCTCAGCAAATGAAGAATTAATGGACAAAAAAGGAAAAAGCCAGAGAAGAAGCTGAGAATGTTTAAATTTGTCTGGGATTCTGAATTTGAGTTAAGATTTTGTAAATCCTGGAGCCAGATAGGACCTGTATTAGTCTGTTCCCATGCTTGCTAATAAAGACATACCTGAGAATGGGTAATTTATAAAATTTACAATCATGGTAGAAGGCAAATGATGAGCAAAGTCATGTCTTACATGGCCCCAGGCAAGAAAGAGCTTGTGTAGGGGAACTCCACTTTATAAAACCATCAGATCTCGTGAGACTTACTCACTATCACGAGAACAGCATGGGAAAGACCCACCCCCATGATTCAATTACTTCCCAAAGGATCCCTCGCATGACACATGGGAATTATGGGTGCTACAATTCAAGATGAGATTTGTGCGGGGGCATAGCCAAACCATATCAGGACCTGTCATCACTTCTCCCCATCACACCCTATTCCCAGGGTAATGTTTTCAGAACTGTTGAAGGTTGGGGCTCCCAGTGTCCTCCAAGCCCAGAGTCCTGGAGAGATGAAAAACTATCTGTTTATTGGGTCTGGCATAACCCAGGGATGGTGCCTGGGTTTCCAGGAACCCAGATGGAAAGAGACACTAAAGGTATCTGGTGGGCTAGAGAGTGGCAACCTTGTGGCAGAGCACCAGTCTACCTAGGAGTCTGTGTGGTAAGGCCTGGAGGATGGACACCTGCATGGATCCCTAAGGGAGAACCACAGGGGAAGGAGAGTGTTTCTGCAGATGTAAGCAAGGAGAAGTGATGGCAACAAAGATGAATTCTTGTCGTTGTGGCACCACACAAATCCCTCAGAACTGGAAGAAATCCAGGATTGACCAATATTCAGGTTTTTCCACTTGGCAAAATGAGAGGTTGGAAAAAAAATTAACTTCAATTATGGCAAATAAAATTCCAATGTATACCAGATTTTGGAGCCCAATTAGTATTCATTATACATAGATGTTTATGATGCTTTACAGCATATGAAGGATTTTCTGCTTTTTAAAATTTTAATTCATATTAAGATCTTAAAAGGTATTGTTATTATTTCTGTCCTCATTTTATACATGTGAAAATGGAAGCACAGAAAGGTTAAGTGACTTGCCCAAGGTCACACAGCTAAGACCTTGTTGAGCAATGACTCAGACCATGGCCCTGTTCACTCTACCACTCCTGGTGCTTGTGTTGTCCAATATCCCCACTGAGGACCTAAATGAAAAGTTCCTATTAGGCTCTCCTAAAATGCTGGTAGGTTACCAAAAAGCATTTAGTGTTCTGCACTTTGATGCTCAGATGTGAGGAGAGAAGAGGGCTCAGGTGTGGTGTTCTGCCTGCTGTCCAACCCTGGGCTCCCTGGCTGCTTACTCAGCCTTTTAATCAAGATGTTTGGTTTTACTACAGAGCTCTGTTGTCATGTTCAAAGGCAGGGAGGGAGGGATGTTAATGGGAATGTAGAAGAGGGGCTGAGCCCCAGTCCAGTAGGGGTGGGGAAGGGGATCAGGTCCTAAAGGGCCTCATGACTTAGATGCCCTTTGGATTGGGTGCCCAATCTCGGTTAAGGGAAGCAATTCTGCTTCTCCAGCTTTGTACCTACACTTACCATGTTGTAGATTTTTCTTCTTTTTGTGTCTCTCTATCTAGACCGCAAGCAACTTAAAGGCAGGGACTCCATCAGACTCGCTTCCCACTGCATCCCCTACACCTGCCAAAGAGCCTGGCATGTAGTATTAATTTTAAAACATTTGTGGAATAAACAAATGGCTGGATGATTGAATTCCTGGGTATTTGAGTGTCTCCTAAAGAATTCTAGCCCTGTATCCTTAAAGCAAGATACCTTCTGAGGGGTGCTTAGTCTTTGCTTTCTATATTTCACTCCAGAAAGCTCTATTAAAAATAGCTACTTCAGTCGCCAGCCACTTCTCCTGCTTTTTCCTTTTCTATCCCCAAATCCCCTTCTTCCTTCTTCCCTCTTCCCTCCTCCCTCTCCCTCTTCCTCTCCTTCTCCCTCTCCCTCTCCTTCTTCTTTTTCTTCTTCTTTCTTTTTTTTTTTTTTTTTGAGACAAGATCTTATTCTGTTGCCCAGGCTGGAGTGCAGTGACACAATCATGGCTTACTGCAGCCTTGACCTCCCTGAGGTGATCCTCCTAGCCCACCCTCCCAAGTAGCTGGGACTACAGTCACATGACACCATGCCCAAAAAATATTTTGTATTTTTTGTAGAGATGGGGTTTTGCCGTGTTGCCCAGGCTGGTCTTGAGCTTCTAGGCTCAAGGAATCTGCCTGCCTCCCAAAGTGCTGGGATGACAGGCGTGTACTACTGTGCCCTGCCTCTTGTTATTCTTAATCACCCTTTTAATCAAGATGTTTGGTATATTTTTTCCTTCTTCCATCTACATTTTTAAGAACTGTTTTCTTTTACCTCATGTTTATCAGCTTCCTTTATTGCCTCTTTAGAAGCAAGAAGCACAGGTTATAAATCAATATGGGCAAATAGTTTGCTGTCTTGTTTTGAAAAAATTGTAATTAAAATTCATGGTAGAAAGAATTTCTAAAGTGGTAAGTTGTCTTTCCAAGATATTACCATGTCTTATTTTAGAATTTACTGTCTGTAAACTAATCTACATTATTAAATAAGATTCAGCTCATTGGAATCACTGAGTAATTACTATTACTACGTTCGGTAAGTATTGTTTTGTTGATAATAGTTTTATCACTTATGCTAGGTTGCTTTTAGGAAGTAGCCTCAGCATTATTTGAAAAGAGATGGAAAATGCTTTATATATCACAAATCTAGTAAATTTATAATTAAAATAATCCTGCAAATATAGAACACTTTCACTGGATAATTTTAAAATATCTGAATGCAATACAGAATAAATAAATTCCATCTCTTAATGGACTCCTAATTTTTTCTTAAGGCACTGTGACAGACAAGCTTTTCCCAAAGATTATGATATAGAGGGTCCTGAGAAAGTTAAAAAACTGTGTAATTCAACATATCGGCGACTTGGAACTGACGAATCCCCCAGTAAGTAGTTGCTATTACTTCATTTTAAGTCTGAAATCTTTGTCATAGTGAAACATGAAAAAGTAAAGGGAGGAGTTTTTTGTGCAGGACCATTCCTCATTAACTGTATTAGTTACTTAGATGACTTAGTCAGTGTGTGCTGAAGCAACATTACTTGTAAAATGTGCCTACCTCATACAATGATTGGGTCAATTAAATGAGATGAAGCAAGTTGAGTACATGGCATGGTGCCTGGCACATACAAGTGCCTAGGAAATTGTTCCTGTTGCTATGATGCTGTTGTCACTGAAGCAGCAATACAGCAGTATTCTGCTAGATGTCTCCTTTCACCTCCACAGTAACCCTGTGATATAGGTATTATTACTATCTCTAATTCACAGAGAAGGGAAAAGATACTCCTAGAGGCTAAGTGACTTACTCAAAGTCACACAGCTAGGGAGTGGAAGACGGAGAGTTTGTACCCAGGTCTTTGGTTTCAAGTCTTTTGTACTTATCTTAAGCTGGTGGAGTTGTGAGTAACTAAGACATGCTATTAACAGCCTCATAACATTTGTACAATCCAGTTGCAAGCAGAATATTTATGGCATAAATGATTCCTGTTTGAATTGCTGTGAGTGGGCTACTGCTTGGCTACCTAGGTGTCTGTCCAGTCAGCATAAGGCAGGAGCTCAACTCCTAGAAGACCCCCAAATTGAGTTCTCAACATTAGGAGCTTTGAGGCTAGCTGAAGACAGTTTAGCCTTAGAGGATGGCCTCAGGGCATGAAGAGCTGGTGATTTGATGAGGATGGTTGTATAGGTGATGAAAAGATTGGGTTTGTGTCACATTCTGCTCCCAAAGCCTGGGCTAGTTTTAGACCAGGTGTAAAAAGATGCATAATTCCATATTGGAAATTGTTCTAAAAGATTCTCCATTCTGCAAGGTGATGAGGACAAATTAGCTTAGCATGGCAGTGTTATTTCCTCCCTTCCTCTTATAGTTGCAGTGGACAGAGAGTAAAAAGAATCTCCTGGAGAATGGGGATTTATTAGAAAGTGACAGCTGCCTGGATATGGAATGAGCAAACTTGCAGGAACTAACACAGCTCTAAAGCAAAACATTTCCATTGCCACCCCAATGTCTCTGTGTCACACGTACACAGAGTGTCTCTGACACTCTATTTCTCTCTGCTCAGGTTTACCTCTTGCTCCACAGCCCAGATCTCAGGGGAATCTGATGATTTCCTCAGTTTCCACCCAACCCTCTTCCTTTTGTACCAGGCTGCCTCGTAGGTCATCAGCCAGCATGTGGATGGGGCTCTGCAGCGTGATGCCCAACTCAGTCAGCATCTACCTTGCTCCATTCCCTCACAAACCCGACTTCACCTTGCTGTCTTCAGCATCGGGCTGTGGTTGGGATAGAGTAAGTTGGGCAAGACAGGCGTTGTTTGACATGAACTTAGAGACTTTGGTCCTTAAAAAACATTTAGTTTTGATTACTATATAAAAATGCTCTTTGTCTCTGGGTTGTGGGAGGAAGTGAGATGAAGTGAAATATGAGGTATACGAACCACAGACATTCCTTCCTGTATATTATATGCATCACAGTGGTCAAGCCTCAGGTTTAATGAGAATGTGTAAATAAATAGTACTATTTGCTATTTCTATGTCTTTTTGTTGATGGCCATTGAAACCCTGTCCTCCACCTTCCAGATTTGGAATGTGTATGAGATAGAAAAGAAAATAGATTAAGGAATCACTATATCTGATGAAACTGCTACTCCCTATCTTAAGAGTAATTTACATTTTTCTCTATAGACTTTCTGTGTATAAAGCACTGGCCCATCCATCTTGTTTTTCATTCTTCACAACAAAGCTGTAAAGCTATCAAGAAATATATTATTATTCTAGTTCTAAACCTAGACTTACAGATCTTAAATGACTCACCCAAGGTCCCAAGTATAAAGAGAAGGAAGGGATACTGGTGCCCAGCACCCACACCTTCACATGCCAGGTGCGAGGCTGGATGTAGCAAGAGGATGGACAAGTTCTTCTTGCTGTCACTGAGTTTTGGTGAGGGCCTAAAGACATTCTTGATAATTGGCAGGAACCACATGCCTTAAAGCAAGAATCCAGGGCACCAAGGCAGGACCTGCTAAGAGACTAAATTAGGATAAACCAGTATGAGTAGGTGTGTCCTTGAAGACAAAAGTCTGAAGAGTTAAAAGAGGATTCATGTAGTTGTGGGTTCTGTGCCCCTCGTTCTCCAGTTGAAAGGGGTTTCAAGGGAACCACTCAGAGAGATTAATATTTATGTCCTGGAATTTAGAGGACACGGGGTCCAGGCACATGCCTGAAAACCTAAATGTGAGACGCCATGCCTGATATGGCAGAGCAGAAGGAGGGGAGTGTACTGCCCTTGGGGTAGGGACAGTAGTGGCCAAGAAGAGACTTGCCTAAGACTGTTTTTAAACAAAAGGAAATAACTTGCTGTAGGAGGGAAGGGGCAGTTTGATTTAAAATGAAGTTGCTTTATGATTGCATCCTATTGGTGGAATAGGATAGATTCAACAAGACATTTCCATTAAAAGTGCTTTATTTCATCCTCTGGACAGCTCTTCAGGCAGGTGTCATACATGATCGATGTTGGATGGATGAGGAAACTGAGAACAAGTGAAACTTAGTTACTGGTGAAAAGTCAAACACCTAGAAAGTGTATTAAAAATTAAAATCCATTGTTCTCCTCTGGCTCTAAACGCTAAGATCTTAGAGATTTTTCCAAATTGCCTCTTGGAGTACCAAACTATTCCACTTATAGTTTGCTGGCCTTTTTACCCCCCTACACTGTATCTTGCTTGTAGAAAATAGACCTGAGTATTTTTTGCTCTGGCTTGGATATTGTATATCTCACTGCATATGTGTTGAGGCTTTGATTTCTTACATCTTAACCATAACTTCTGTCCTACTTCCTGAATTATGTCCACACACATGCTGGCTAGCCCTATTCCCATCTGTTTCCCCTCCTGAATGCCTTCTTAACATTTTTGGTTTATTTTTTTTTACAAGATTGCTGCTGAGTGGTTGCTTTGTGCGTCCACCAGCATTTTCATTTAGCTGATTGAAGGTGTCCTTGTCCTTAAATGCTGCTGCAAGAGCTACTGTGAGCATCATTTATTTGTGGCAGAGTTTAAAATGGGACTTACTTTTGTCTACATTTTGGCTAAGGCTCTGAAAGTCTAAGAGCAGAACAATAGCCTCGTGTGCCGAAGTAAAAATTAGGTCACTTGTGCAAGATCCTCTAGGAAGATGGTGCTAATAGGCTCCCACTCACATGAGGGATATACAAGAATTGAAATGCAAGAAGCCTAAAGAGGAGTTTGATAGCACAGAGAGGGTTTCGGAAAGAGTGTGCTCTAAGTCTCATCTGCAAGGACCCTTGTGTGCCTTGTAAAGTTAGACACAGGCTCCAGTGACTGGTCAGAGGAAGTGGAGCAGAAGAGGGAGCCAGCTCCCCCTAGAGGTGGAGCAAGGATGTATGAATCCTCGAGCCCAGATGTGCCTTTTGTGGATCCTATGTGGACCACAGGAAAGAAGAAAATGACCTGGAGTCATTTCAGAGCCTTTCGAAGAGTACCTCATAGTGGCTGCTCAATAAATATTTACAGAAGGAAAAAATGGAGAGATGGGAGGGTGTCTAGCTGGGTTTCCAGGAGCTCAGGCAAGACATTTAAGTCTGTCTCATCTTGTATCATGGGACATGCCATTCAGTGTTCCCAGAGATGATCCCAAAGTCTACCAGGACATCCCAAGAAAGTCACCTTTGAATATTCACCAGTGCCAGAGAGGGTCAAAGATAAACATGCCTGGGGGAAACCAAAGCAAGATTACATTCTGCCATTCCTGCATTTACCTCTCTCTCTTCCTCATATCCACATATCCTTAGCATCAGTCCCCAAGGAGATAGAGGGAGGTGAGGAATAGGGAAGAAGCCCAAGTGGGATAATTGAGAAGAAACCAACTGTGCTTCCTGTTCCCAACATAGTGGGCCAGGCCAAAGCAGCCCCAAGGAGGAGGAATGAGAATCTTTCCATGAAGTTTGAAGTTTTGACTATTATATGGGACTGGCATTTTACTTACCTCAGTGAAAATCCTCTTGGAAAAAAGTAGCCAGAGAATTTTTGTATTATCTGAGAGTCACCAGAAATGCCCTGGGACCTGTCTTATATTTTCATCAAAGAGCATGAGAAAGAACTAGTCCTTCCAAATGACTGTGGATAGGCAGTGATGGAGGAAAAATAGGTTGGTTTTCTGATTGTACCTACTTACAAGTCCCACTTGTTCAATGAGCCAGTTACCCATTTGTATGTAAAAGAGCAGTCCATTCTTATCATATCTTTCTCTCCCCTTTCACTACTTTAGTCTTCTTCATGACACTTACATTGTTGGACATATTTTAGACTTACTTGTTAATCATTTGTCACCTCCTACTAGAATACAAGCTCTTTGGAAGTGGGGGACTTTGGTCTGTTTTGTTCCCTGTTTTATCCCCCAGTTCCTAGAACAATGCCTGGAACATAGTGGGTGTTCAATAAATATTTGTGGAAGAAAGGGAGGAAGGAATGAAAGAAGGAAACAAAGAAGGGAGGGAGGGAGGAAAGGGAGGAGGTAGAGAGGGAAGAGGATAAAGTAAAGAAGTTCCACATTCAACAAACATTTTTGGAGGCCGCATTACTTTGCCAGGCATAATGCTAAGTGCTAGGGTAAGAAAAATAATTCAAAACAAGGTCCTTGTATATCAGGAACTCATAGGTTCCTAGGAAAAATGGGAACACATAACCACGGAGACAAAGGGCATGATGGATGCTATGATAGGAAGAGCATCAGGATGCTGTGAGGTACACCTGAACTGAAATGGATTGGAGTGAGGTTTGGATATGATTTCCTTTGAGGCTCTGGAGCTGAATCCTAAAGGAACTATTTCTTGGCAGAATCAGGTTTCAATGGTGGAATAATTGATTTCCTACTTCAGTGGCCCCTCAGGTTTCAGGAGGCCAAGTGAGGCCATTGGGGATATAGATTCACAGGAGAACAGTAATTGAAGCTACTGGGTTTGCCATGATGGTCTTATTCTAAGCTTAATGGGTAATAGCATTCTAAACTATGGTCTTTTACCTGGGCTTTATTCAGGTGCTACATATCTATACCAGGGTGAATTCCATTCAAACTAAAATCATCAAGAGTATGTCTATCATCGTTGCTTCAACTTGTAAAGTCTCTCGCCCAAGGATCCTCACAATACTACCAAAGGCCCTATCACAATAACTTATGTTTCTTTCTAGCATGTGAGGCTGATACTCAAATGAGAGCCACTGGAAGGCCAAAGAAAGACCACTCCTGAGAAAGGGAAGCATGTTGAATACCATACATTTAGAAGAATTAATTACAGAATACGTATGATGCTGTGCCATAGGAGCTGAGAACTTGTCAGACATAAATGAACAAGAAATACATAAGCAATTTATCAAGCAGATTTTTTTATACAGCTAGTGGCTCAATGCCAAGGCATTTTTGGAACTAACAGGACAACATTGTTGAACAAATTAGGCTAATATTAACCACATCACAGATATTTTGGATTTAAAATGGCAAATAAATGACTAGGACAAAAGTATGTTAGCGTTCATTTTATGAATAAAGAATTGCCAAATAAGCTTAAATATGAGCTGCTTTAGTGAATAAAAATATCACATTCGAAAACTAATGTTCCTAAAAGGGATGCAAAGTTTATAATTATACCAGATATGGGAAATTCAATTATTTACTTAATTGGTTAAAATATTTTTTTTGACATTGTAGGATAGTATTTTGACCAGTATAATCTTATAGATGTTTCTTGCATTTATATCTAAGCACCTGAAAGGGGTTTATGGATAAAATGTTTGTAAATAGAATAATTTTAAATGCCATTACAGGGGAAAGGAAGAGGTTTGGCAATAGTAGGCTGTTGGGTTAGGGTTCCCTCTTGCTTCCTGTCTCCATAACCTTGGAGGTTGGAGTTGATGTCACAGGTTTCAGCATTCTCTCCTGGAACGACTTTGGATCAACTTTTCCAATATCACCACAATCACGTTGGGCATTCCTGTTTTAGGAATTCTGTATCAATTTTGGCCCACTGAGTGTACATCCCTTGTTTTCTGCTGTATCTCTGAGTCTATTTATTCTAGCAAATATCCTATCTGTCATTTCCAGAGATTTGGGATGGGAATGAAAGCAGGCCAATGAACATTTTGATCCCATCACTCTCATTTGCTGCTCCTTTTCTATATGCCCTAATTTAGGTCTTACAGAAACTAGACTTTACTTTTTTATGTATATTAGTTTGCTTAAGCCGGTGTAACTGTTACGTTGAACAAATGAGACTTAAATTGAGCAATCATGTGCGTATACACATACACACAGACACCCACACACACAAACATGCAGAGATACAGACATCCATATTTTTTGCGTCCACTGCCTATTTACCCGGCTTTATGGAGTGAGTTCTTAATTTATGCTTGGACAAAATCTTGTGCAGCTTCCTTAGTTTTTATGGTCAATCTCAGATAATAAAAATCCTGTTGGTCACATTTCAGTAATTAAGATATCTCATCAAAATGATAAATTTCATTTAGAGTTAAAACTTTTCTCTTCCTCTAGCTACAGCCTGCTCTAGGCTGGGAATTCTGCAGAGGGAAGTGGGGGGTGAGGGGTGGGCCAGGTAGGATAATTTTTTATTTCTCTACCTGCTCTGCGTTTCCTTTCCCCCAGACAACTAGAAGACCCTTTCATGTTTGTTTTACTAACATTAAATATTTAATTGAGACTATTTTGTGACAATAAGTGGTTTTGTTATCTAAGAGTAATGAGGAAAAAAATGAGACTTGTTCTAAATTTATTTCTCCTAGAGACAGGAAAAGAGCATCCCATAAGCCAAGTGTGGCAGTGCAAGCTTGTAGTCCTAGCTACTTGGGAGGCTGAGGCAGGAGGATTGCTTGAGCCCATGAGTTCACGACTGCAGTGAACTATGATTGTGCCACTACACTTCAGCATGGGTAACAGTGAGACCCTATTTCTCAAAAAAAGGAAAAAAAAGAAGAAGAAGAGGAAGGAAGAAGCTCATTAAAGCTTGCTTAAAGAGGTAGTTGTGGAAAACAATAGAATTATTTTTCTGATTACACACTATGAGTCCCAGTTGTTCAAAATAAGAGTGGTTATATTTGCAGGGGCCTCTCTGGATCCCTTAGAATCTGTACATGGCACTGCTGAGTTAACCTAGATGTGAAAACAGTCAGGATTTCCAAGGGCAAAACTTCTGACAAATAAGTAAGGCCTTTTTGATGATTTTAAAATGTAACCAAGTCTTTGTATTTTTTTGGCAATGGTGCAGAAAAGCTACAGTTGGTAGGGGGAATTCTGTTCAACAGGCTAAAATAAGACTCTTCCTTAGTTATGACTGAAGATCTAGGATAATAGATGCCAACTCCTCCTTTATTCCAAAGTGAGACGCCAACGCACTCATGCAGAACATGCAAATTATTTGGGCAGTATCTGAGGTTTGAGCTTCTTGGTGTCTCATTCACCTTGAAGATTTAAAACAAACAAAAAAGGTTGAAATGGAAGAGATCTGACCAAAAGAATTTAGAAGTTGAAGGGGTTGTCTGGAGAGAGCATGCATGCTATGAATCCCACACCTCTAATCCCAAAAGGAGTAAGTGTAGGAAGTGTGTCCCCTTCATTTTCACCCTGAGAGTGGGGCCTCAACCATACCACCCAGGGAACTTGATGTGTTGGGGTCTCACTCATACTTGACAAAAGGCTACAGACTGGAGGTTTCTAGAAACAGCTTGTAGTATCAGAGGGAAAAGATTGATGTGAGAAATGCCTGAGCTTCTGATGTGGTTTGTCTCTGTGTCCCCACCCAAATTTCATCTTGTAGCTCCTATAATTCCCACATGTTGTGGGAGGGACCTGGTGAAAGATAATTGAATCATTGGGGTGGGTCTTTCCCATGCTGTTCTGGTAATAGTGAATAAGTCTCATAAAATCTGATGGTTTTAAAAACTGAAGTTCCCCCTGCACAAGCTCTCTCTCTCTGTCTTTGCCTGCTGCCATCCATGTAAGACGTGACTTGCTCCTCATCACCTTCCACCGTGATTGTGAGGCCTCCCCAGCCAGGTGGAACTGTAAATTCATTAAACCTCTTTCTTTTGTAAATTCTCTGGTCTTGGGTATGTCTTTATCAGCAGCATGAAAACAGACTAATACAGCTTCCTTTACTGTGGGTCAGCAGAATGTACTTTCTGGGTGCCTGTAAAGAATCCAGGAAAGAATTGTCAATTGGGAATCATTTAAAATGAATCTTGCCATGAGAGATTTTGCCAAGGATAAGTCATCCTCAGCAGAACAGTCTGGCCAACCTGAAATACGTAACCTGAGGAGAAGTCATAAGTGGTCTCCTCATTTCCTGTACTAGTCACCCAGGTTATGTGTCTGCTGGATTTTCTTCCCGTAAGTGCAGCACATATGGGAAGAGTTCATTCTAGAAGAATGGAAATTGGGATTTAAAAATAATTCATACTCAGGAAAACAGGGAATATGAATGATACTATGAAATGAGCTTTCTGTATCCATTAGATATTTTCTGTATTATTTGTCTTAAACTAGATTTTATTATGTAAATTAAATGCAAATTGTAGTGATTATCCTGCAAGTTTGTGCTGTGTTAATTTAGCTATCTCACATACCAAATTGCCAATCTCCAGTCTGTGATATACGGATATACAAAGCCCAAAAGACTTTTAAACATATGGAAGTGCTTTTATGAAGTACATCCTTATGTCAGGTTATGAACATTTCTACACCAAAGTGATTTTTCACATTAAGATGGTGTAGGATTAGGTTTGCCTACATGCAACAGACACTGAAAATCAGCAGAGACTGTTCATATAGGGTTTGTTATTTCATCTAAAGGGTCTGGAGGATAGCAGGACTGGTATGAAAGTTCTATGTATTGTCAGAGACCAATTCCTTCCAGTTTTCTGCTCTGCCATCATTGGGTAGGACCCAAGATGGCTGCTGCAAATCAGTCATTATGTCCACATTCCAGGCAGCAAAAAGGAAAAGAAAAGAAGGACTTTTCCTGGAAGTTCTTTTCAGGAAACAACTATTTTCACTTATGCTCAATTGTCCAGAACTAGTCACTGATCACATCTAAGTGTAAAATAACCTGAAAAATGTGGTCTGCAATGCCATACACCCAGCTAAAGTTTGGGGGATTCTACTGTTGATGAAGAAGGAATGTCTAATATTGGAAGATAACATTTGCCACTGATACAGAAAACAGCAGTTAAGAGTTGTCTTTGGAGTCAGATGGCTTCTTTTTGATTCTTGGCTCTACCACTTACAAGGTTGTAACTTTAAAGAGTCTAAAACTTTTCATGTCTTTATTTCTTTATGTGTAAAGTGAGAATTGTAGAGTTGTCACAAGCATTTAATGTGAAGAATTTAGAATGGTTTCTGGCCATGTACTATTGTTATTACCATTATCCTCATGATTTACTATAACCCATTATGCCATAGCTAGTAGAGACTCTGGAGTTTGTTTACAAGTGTAGTCCTAGAACCTAGTATGATGTCTAGCACTTAATAGATGTAGACAGATGGATGAATGAATGAGGCAGACTGCATGAGTCTTAAATTGTGGAGCTTCTACTTTCTAGGTGACTTGCCTGGGCATTACTTAATCCCTTCCAGCCTTAGTTTTCCCTTTTTAAAAACATAAATAAATTATACCAAGTATTCTTCATTTGCGTTTCCAGATCCACTCTCCACCCTTCTCACCCTGCTTTGTGCCAAAGAGGCTGACCTCTATGGTTAGTTGCAATGAGCTCCTTGCCCTCTGGCTTCCCATTGGGATGGGCTCATGGGAGGCACTGGTAGGTGACCAGAGGTGGGAGGAGAGGGAGCTTGGACACTTACTCTTGTGATTTCCTCCCTGCAGGACCATGGTTTGTCAGTGGCTGGGTTTCTGTTCTGAAAGATACAACTATCAGGTGGCCTTCAGTTTATAGCTGTAGGTTGTTCTGAGTTACAATAACTGTTCTGCCCCAAGGTTCCTCACAATCGCTAAACTCAGGGTGCTTCAATAGTGTTGATTTTCTTAATGCTTCCCACACGTTTATAAAGAGATACTTTATTAAGCTCTTCTCAATTCCTATTTGATTGTTTTTCCCTTCTGAGACCATGACTGATATTAATACATAACACTCAGAAGGTTGCTTTCAGAATAGTATTGAAATAATGCATTTAAAATGCTTAGTACATTGTCTGGCACAGAATAAGCACTCATTTTGCTCTACTAATACTATGATTATCTGTTTCATTTTACTCCTCTGTTTTATGTTTGGCAACAACTTTGTTTCATATGATTTTCAAAGGGTTGGTTGATTTGCTGAAATATTTTACTGTTACAAATCATCAAAGAATATCTACGCTTAATTTTTACACTTGATCTTAGCCAAAAGGCTGAAAAGCAATCTAAGCTTAATTTTTTTTGGTGAACCTTATACCTTCAAACAAAATGGTAGCTACTAATTTTTTCTCAAAAGATATTTTTTGCTGTTAAATAAGATCCAATGTAGTGTCCCCTACCATTGAACCTGAACATCTAAGAAGAGTGGTTGAGCTAAGGGTATATGATCAGAGTTGAAAAATTTGGCTGGGAGGATAGTAAATCAAGAGTTTGAGGTCTTAGAGAGCAGTACTCTGAGAAGTCAAGGATCTAGAGAACCATGGAACCAGCACCAGAGACTTAATCAAAATGGTTTTAATTAAGACTCCCAGTTACAGCAGAGCCTTATTACTAAAGCAAAGTGGACCCAAAGCATCTGACTATAGCCATGATACTCTTGCAGTTGAAGGCTTTGGTTTCCTTAAGAGTGGTCTCTCTTTTTAAAAACGGAAAATCTAGTATTAATGTGTTCTGAGGCTTCATAGATATCTTGGGGAATCTAGTCTTTCAGAGAAAGTAATGGATTTTCTTGGTGATGAGTTCTGGTTCTTGGCTCTGAACCTCCAGCTTCATGATCTTCTAGAGTTTTATATGGAGAAAATATTGAATCCCTTACATCCATTTTTGTTCCTAAGATCTCTGAGATGCTAACCTTGATGCTTCTGCAATTGGTTTGAATATATTGTACAGTTTGCAGGTTTTTTCACAGAGAAATCATTGCTTAATAATTAATTGAATTATGCTCTATGATAGAGAATGAATAATAATGATGACAATGATGATGATGATATCTGAAGTTTTTGTGATTCACGAAGTCGTTGCTGCAAACATTTTCTTACTCAGGGTGTTTAAAATATACCAACCCTGAGAAGGACAAAGAAAGAAGTAGAAAGTAGGTAGAGTTAGTATATTTAATTGAATGCAGTTCTTTCTATTTCATAGAAACAACCAATTTGGTTTTTATTTCCCAACAGCATACAGTAATTGCTATTTTTACATATTTATGATGAAATGCTTGACAGCTGTGAGATTTACTTATTTTTAATGTCAACTAGAGTCAACAATTAAAATCAGAATGTTCTTCAATAAAAGCATATTTTAGTAACTGACCGTTTTTAGTGATAATTTATTTTTCTTATATGTGGCTTCTATGTTTCCAGGTTTGGATATCAGAAACACATGAAAAGTTGTCACAAGTACGTTTAAACACAGAATTGGCTGAAATGAAGAGTAAGGCCCTATTGAATGAGGAAACAGTGAGCTCTGGGATTATTGAAAGGTATTCTTAATACTTTCCTTTATTTATAGAACATGGACATGCAGGAAAGAACTGTGTAAGTAGCAAAAATGTATAGTGACCCCAGGTCCACACTAAAGGAACACAGCAAGCACATTTGTCTGAAGCTTCCATGCTTTCTGCTCATGCTGTTCTCTGTTTGGGAATTTCTTTTCCTCAACTGTTTACCAATCAACTCTCTACTTATTCTGGGCCCAGCTAAAATGTTATTTTATCTTCATTTTTTTTTTTTCTTTTCTGGCCCAGGGTTCTGACTATCCTGGTTTGAACCCCAGCTCTACAATTTACTGTAAAAGTTATTTGGTGTTGGCCGGGCGCGGTGGCTCACGCCTGTAATCCCAGCACTTTGGGAGGCCAAGGCGGGCGGATCACGAGGTCAAGAGATCGAGACCGTCCTGGTCAACATGGTGAAACCCCGTCTCTACTAAAAATACAAAAAAATTAGCTGGGCGTGGTGGCGCGCGCCTGTAGTCCCAGCTACTCGGGAGGCTGAGGCAGGAGAATGCTTGAACCCGGGCAGCGGAGGTTGCAGTGAGCCAAGGTCGTGCCACTGCACTCCAGCCTGGCGCCTGGTGACTAGAGTGAGACTCTGTCTCAAAAAAAAAAAAAGAAAAAAAAAAAGTTATTTGGTGTTTATAACCCAGTTTGTTCACTTGTAAAATGGGAATTACAAAAGCATCTACTTCGTAGGGTTGTTCTGAAATTTAGATGAAATGAAGTACGAAGTGTGCATAGAAATATTGCCTGACATGCAGGAAGAATTAGGTAAGCTGCCATTAATCAGAATTAATTGCTTTTCTATTTTTGTCCTCTGAGTATTTTATGTCCTACATGACAGCTGGACTTGCATTCTAGTTATTTATATGAAGGTATTTCCTCAGGAATAGAGAGTTCTTTGAGGATAGAAACTCTTTCTTAGTCATAGCTGTTATCCTGCAACCTGGCACAGTGCCTCCCCATGGACGCGTATGACAGATAGCCGTTGTCTTATACTGTAGTTATTGAAAAATGCAGTCAAAATGATGACAAAAATGCTAAAATTTCCATTAACTTGCCAGGATGTTTTGTTTAACAAATTTCATAAAAGTTGCAAACATGAAAACTCTTTAAAAAGTAATCATCATAAAAATCCAACTCTAAATTAGTTTTACATGGCTTTGAAAGTTTATACATTACAGTCTAACAAGTTTTCTAAAAAGTGTTATCTTGTTTTAGGGTCACCGGATTGCCTCCCATAGGTTTTGGAGCTGTCTTACCTAGACATCCACCAGATTGGAGCAAAATGTTAGTAGTCCCTAACTGTACTGCCACAACTGTACAAAAAATGTTCCTTGATTCAGAAGGTTTGTTTGCAGGGGCAAGGTATGAGAGGGTGTGCCAAGGTCAACAAAATGCCCTTTACATGACATCTTAGACTTTGCTTTAACCAAATATTTTCTCCATTAATATGCATAACATTAATAATAATAATAATGAAATAGTTAATCCTCATTATTTACAGATCCTGTATTTGTAAATTTTTATCCTCTGTAAAATTTACCTATTTGTATCTCACAAGTTGATACTCGTGGTTCTGTCACGGTCATTTGTGGACATATGCAGAGTGGTAAAAATGTTAAGGCACCAGATGTGCACCATCACAGCTGAGGCTGAACAGGGTAATGACCTGCCTTCTTGTTTCAGCTCTCATTCTATAAACGTGTTCTTTTCACAGTCTATTCAGTGACACGTTTTTCAAACTCTTTTGCTTTTTGTTGGTCATCTTGTTTAAAACATCCCTCCATCATGGTGCTGAAGTGCTGCCATGTTCCTTAGAGCAAGAAGGCTGTGATGTACTTTTGAAAGAAAACACATGTGTTAGACAAGCTTGATTCAGTTATGAGTTGTAGTGTTGTTGGTCATAAGTTCTAAGGTAATCAAAAACATATACTAAATAAGATGTCTTTAAGCAGAAACAGACATAAAACAAAGTTTTCTATTGCTCAATTGGTGAAAATGTGACCAGAGTCTTGCAGCAACCTAACCCTGTATTTCCCCTAAGATCAATGTTTCAATATGTGCTAATTCAGTGTTTGCAACAACTTCATAGAACATTACTATGAACTGAGAATTGACTGTACAGCAAGAGACTATTTTTACTGATATAAGAAATAAGTTTATTTTGGTGGGAAAACATGAATTCTTACTACAAAAGAACAAATTCTTATCTACTCATCTTTCTAAAGACAAACTTTCATTATGTATAGATAAATGATGTGGAAATATACCTCACAAGCATGACAAAATTCTAAGGATTGCATTGTGCATTATAGGGTTGTCGAGAAGATTCAGCAAGTTAATATCCATCAGACAAGTAGAGCAGTAACTGATGTATACGTTCTAAATTCCAAGCTGGACACAGTGGACCTTTCAGTTTATAAACTCATATCAGTTCAGAGGAATTGTCTTGAATTATTTTATGCTTGACTTATTGTGTTGTCTCTGTTTTCTCTTTGGAAATTCTTTATTTGAATGTTGGGTTTCTTGTCCTGATCCTAAAATTTTCTTGTCTTCTCTCACCCTTTCTTTTTGCTCTTTACTGTCTACTTTCCTCTCTGTTTCTTCAACCCTACCATGGAATTATCTTTTTGTTTTCTGAATCCTTCTGTTTTAATAGGATTTTTTTTGTTTCATGACTGCAGTATCTTGTCTATCTGAAGATGTTAATGAAAGTTTTAATGATAGCTTAAAAAATTCTTTTATTCCCCATGCATACTCTCTATATTCTCCAAAATGTGTTTTGTTTCTGTTTTTTTATTTGTTTGTATGGTATCCATCTTCCATGCTGGAGACATTTTCCTCAGGCACCTGCTAATGAATCCTCTGCTCATGATTAAGAGTTGGGGCTCTGAGCCTGTGACTGAGGCTTGCTGCCTTGGAGCTTCCCTGAAGGAATCTAGGTGGTCATTATTTCAAAGAAGCCCTAGTACCAGTACATTCATGCATTGCATAATGTCAGAGATGTGTTCCAAGAAATGTGTTGTTAGGTGATTTCATCATTGTGTGAACATCATAGAGTGTACTTACAGAAAACTAGATGGTCTAGCCTACTATACACCGAGGCTACATGGTAAAATCTATTGCTCCTAGGCTATAAACGTGTACAGCATGTTACTGTACTGAACAGTGTAGGCAATTATAACACAGTGGTAAGTATTTATTTATCTAAACATAAAAAGGTACAGTAGAAATACAGAATGAAAGATAAAAAACAGTACACCTGTATAGGGAACATGTCATGCATGTACCCTGCAAGACTGGAAGTTGTTCTCGGTGAATCTGCAAGTGAGTGGTGAGTCTATGGATGTGAAGGTCTAGGACATTACTAAACACTACTGTGGACTTTATAAACACTGTATACTTAGGCTACACTAAATTCGTAAAATGATTGTGTTAGTCCATTGCTACAAAGGAATACCTGAGACTGGGCAATATATAAAGAAAAGAGGTTTATTCGGTTCACAGTTCTGCAGGCTGTAAAAGCATGGCACCAGCATCTGCTTGGCTTCTGGTGAGCCCTTAGGAAGCTTTTTCTTTTCTTTTCTTTTCTTTTTTTTAAGAGAAAAAAGAGAAAGAAGGAAGAAAAAAAGAATGAAATAAAGAGAAAAAGAAGAAAAAAAAAAAGGGAGAGAGAACGGGAATCTTGCTCTATTGCCCAGGCTAGAATGCAGTCTAGAAATGGATATTAAAAGCTTTTTTTATACTAATAATTGTGTTATACAATGGAGACAGGGAAGGAATAAGGGAGGAAAATAACAAACAAACAGCCAACCAATATTTCATTTAAACCTATGAAATGCTATGCAATTGCTAGGGAGTGATTTACTCCCAACCATGTGGTCACTTTTAGAATAAATGTGATGTGTTACTGAAAAAAAATGTATTTTTGTGGATTTGGAGTAGAGAGTTCTGTAAATGTTTATTAAGTTTACTTGTTTGAGGTTTAAGTTCAAGTCCCGGGTATCCTTCTTAACCTTCTGTCTCATTAATTTGTCCAATATTGACAATGTAATGTTAAAGTCTCCCACTATTATTGTGTGGGAGTCCAAGTCTCTTTGTAAGTCACCAAGAAGTTGCCCTATGTATCTGGGTGATCCTATATTGGGTGCGCATAGACTTAGGGTCGTTAGCTCTTTCCGTTACATTGATCCCTCTACCGTTATACAATGTCCTTCTTATGTCTTTCGGTTTCTATTACTTTAAAGTCTATTTTATCAGAGATGAGAATTGCAACTACTGCTTTTTTTTTTTGCTCTCCATTTGGTTGGCAAATCTTCCTCCATCCCTTTGTTTTGAGTCTCTGTATATCCTTGCATGTAAGATGGATCTGGATGCAGCTTACTGATGGGTCCTTTGAAGTGGCTGATACTGGTTGTTCCCCCTCTATACATAGTACCTCCTTCAGAAGCTCTTGTAAAGCAGGCCTGGTGGTAATGAAATCTCTGAGTACTTGCTTGTTTGCAAAAGATTTTATTTTTCCTTCACTTATGAAACTTAGTTTGGCTGGATATGAAATTCTGGGTTGAAAGTTCTTTTCTTTAAGGATGTTGAATATTGGCCCCCACTCTCTTCTGGCTTGTAGGGTTTCTGCTGAGAGATCAGCTGTGAGTCTGATAGGCTTCCTCTTGTGGGTAACCTGACCTTTCTCTCTGGCCGCCCGTAGTATTTTCTCCTTTGTTTCAACCCTGATGAATCTAATGATTATGTGCCTTGGGGTTGCTCTTTTTGAGGAATATCTTTGTGGTGTTCTCTGTATCTCCTGGACTTGAATGTTAGTCTGCCTTGCTAGGTTAGGAAAGTTTTCCTGGATAATATCCTGAAAAATATTTTCCAGCTTGGATTCATTCTCTTCATCACATTCAGGTACACCTATCAAACGTAGATTAGGTCTTTTCACATAGTCCCATATTTCTTGGAGACTTTGCTCATTCCTTTTTACCCTTTTTTCTCTAATCTTGTCTTCTCGTTTTATTTCATTAAGTTGGTCTTCGACCTCTGAAATCCTTTCTTCTGCTTGATGAATTCGACTGTTAAAACTTGTGCATACTTCGTGAAGTTCTCGTACTGTGTTTTTCAGCTCCATTAATTCACTTATATTCCTCTTTAAATTGTCTATTCTCAGGAACATTTCGTGAAACCTTTTTTCAAGGTTCTTAGTTTCCTTGCATTGGGCTAGAACATGTTCTTTTAGCTCACAGAAGTTTCTCATTATCCACCTTCTGAAGCCTGATTCTGTTGATTCCTCACATTCATTTTCTATCAGGCCTTGTTCAATTGGTGATGAGGCACTGCAATCCTCTGTAGGAGGAAAGGCATTCTGATTTCGGGTGTTTTCAGCCTTTTTGCGCTGGCCTCTTCCCATCTTTGTGGATTCATCCACCTGTCGTCTGTGTAATTGCTGACTTTCAGATTAGGTCTCTGAGTGGACGTCCAGCTTGTTGGTTATAAAGTTTTTTTCTATTTCTTAATTTTCCTTCGGCGGATGCCCCCTCCCCCCACAGAGTTGGACCTTCCCGAGTTCAGCTGTACTTGCTGTGAAACTCTCAATCCTCAGCAGTTCCAACTGCTGTTTTTTTGTTGTTGTTGTTGGGGGGGGACCAGCTTCCCCTGCGGCGACCCACTACGCTGGCTGAAACAGCGGCGTTAAGATTCGTGGCGCTTTTCTGCCCGGGAATCTCCCGGTCTGGTTCCCCACTTCAGTCCGCTTTTTAATCAGCTGAATGGGAGACTCTGCTTTCCCCGGAGCTCCAAACGCCAACCAAAAGGGCACTCAGTCCCATATACTCCGGACTGAGAACCGCCACGTCGGGGCGCCTGCAAAACGGCTGCGCCCTCCAAAAGGGTGGCGCTGGTGACCCGTGGGGCTCCTCCGCCAAGAATCTCTAGGTCCGTAGGCTATGAAAATTCGTCTGAAAATGTGGCGTCCACTCACTCTCTGCGCTTTCAGTGGGAGCTACAATCCTGAGCTGTGGCTAATCGGCCATCTTGGATCTCTCTCGGAAGCTTTTTCTCATGGCAGAAGGTGAAGGGAGGCAGGAATGTCACATGGTGACAGAGGGTGCAAGAGAGAGGGGAGGAGGTGCCAGGGTCTTTTTAACTACCAGATCTCATGTGAACTCATTACTACAAGAAGGGCACCAAGCCACTCATGAGGTTCAACCCCCATGACCCAAACAGCTCTCATCAGACCCCACTTACAACAATGGGGATCACATTTCAGTATGAGATCTGGAGAGGTCAAACATCCAAAATACATCAACAATATTTTTCTTTCTTCAAAAAGAAATTTACCTTAGCTTATTGCACCTTTTTTACTTTGTAAGTTATTTTACTTTATTTTAACTTTTGGACTCTTTTAGCAACACTTAGCTTAAAACACAAACACATTGTATAACTCTAAAATTTGTCTTTCTTTATATCCCCATCTGCTTTTTATTATTTATTATTAATTTATTATTAAACAATTTTTTTAACTTTCAAATTTTTTTAACTTCTTTTTTTCTTAATAATGAAGACACAGTCACACACCTTAGCCTAGACCTACACGGGGTCAGGATCATCAACATCATTGCCTTCCACCTCCACATCTTGTGCTACTGATAGGCCTTCAGGGGCAATAACAGGCACCGAGCTGTCATCTCCTGTGATAACAATGCCTTCTTCTGGAATATCTCCTGAAAGACCTGCCTGAGACTGTTTTAAAGTTAATATTTAAAAAAAATAAGTAGAAGAAATATACTCTAAAATAGAAATAAAAAGTATAGTTTAGTAAGTACATAAACCAGTAACAGTTGTTTATTATTGTTATTAAGTATTATTATATACTGTACATAATTGTATGTGCTCCACTTTTATATAGCTGGCAGCACATTAGGCTTGTTTATACTAGCATCACCACAAATACGTGAGTAATGCATTGTGCTATGATATTACATAGGCAACAATGTCACTAGAAATTTTTCAGTTCCATTATAACCTTATGTAGTCTTCACAGTACATACTGTCCAGCCTATTGTTGACTGAAATATCATTATTTGGCATGACCCTATTTTAGTCTCTCCTCTAGAGCTGGTCATATTCCCAGATAAGCCTCTTCAATCTCCCTTCTGAAGGGTGAAGAGTGGGCTGGTGCCTGTGTTCTTAGAGTGAGCAAGGCAATTGGACTGGGACATCAATATGAATACTGCATTATGTATGGTCACTGAATTGAATTGTGTTTTTGATTAAGGACTTTCTTAACCTACAGATGAATAAATTTCTAGCTTTCTGCTAAGGGAGGAGAGGGTGAGTTACCCCTCAGTAGAGGGAGGAGCTTTAGAGCATCACCTACTTTTCAGATAGCTCTCCCCACAGGCCTTTGCTGACTTAGGATTCATTCAGCTTTCTGCTGAGTCAGGAACCACTTGTACATCTTCTCTTGAGTTTCCCAGATTTGTTTCTCTTGTCCCTTCTCCTGCTCTCCATATTCTTATGGGTTAAAAAAGCCTTTTCTTAAGTCTCTTTACTATGGTTTTAGTGGAGCTTTTGGGGAAGCAAAATTCTATGTTCATCTTAACTCTGATGTTATCAAGTCTCACCTGATCTGCCACCTCCCCCAGATGACCTTCCCATACCTACTGCCACCTCACTCCTCATAACTAGGTTAGGTCTCTCATTGTGGGTGCCCATAGCACTGTGTGCTTCTTTTATGCAAACACTATTAATATTTGTTGCAATTACTTGCATTCTTCTTGTTGTTGCTAAATTCAATGCTCTGAAGGGAAAGGCTATCACAACCAGTCCCCAGTGCCTACCAGAGAGCTAACCTGCAGCAAATACACCACAGTTATCTCCTGAGTTAATAGATTCATTATTTCTGATGTTGAACAGCAAATTATAATAGTAGGGGGTTTGGCTAATTCCTGTCTTATTTGATTTAGGGGTTCAAGGCCTTTAGAACCAAAAGTTGTTCTCAATTTTTTTTGGTAAATGCATTTGAAGACATAGTCTTTTAGAAAATCAGCCCTTATTAGTTTGAATTGCTAGAATTACTCATTTGTTTTATTTGATTCATGAGTATTAGCAATGAAATAAATATATAAATACCTTCAACCAGCCTCCACTAATTCCATATGTAATTCTTTCCGTTAATATATACTAATTATAGAATGTTTCATCCAGTAGAATGCTGTGGTGTTTTAGAATCTGCTCTCTTGAATATTAAATAATCTTTTGCTTCTTGCCAACTCTACAGCTGTGAAAGTTAAATGTCAACTTTAAAAGGCAATGAATAAGAATGAGTTTGCTCAATGGATCAAAATGTGCTTCAACTTATAAAAGAAAGACTGTAATCATAAGGTAAATTTAAGCTTTAGGTTACCTCCTAAGGGGAGAAAAAAATCAGAATAAGGTACAGTTTTGTTATTAAGGAGACATTAGGTTGATGCACTTATCTTACTTTTTAGATAATGTCCATTATGCTGTAATGGCATTTGACTGACTCTTTGTCTCCTAACTCAACCTATGTCCCACCTACTTTATTTTGGACCAATGTAAAGGAGACATAACACCTTTCCTCCATAAGTTGATAGCAAACAACTCAGTGAAACTCATTGAAAATCAGAACAGCTAGAATGTTTGACCCCCACCAGGACTTGTCTCCTGACCTTAACTAAAGAAAAGGGCTCTGTGAATAATTCCTTCCATGTGCATCACAGATGGAAGAGATAGATGAAAAACAAATTGCAATATAGGGAACAGTTAGGATGACACTAAAGTAATATCAAAGACTTAAACTTTAAATACCAAATTTATAGACTTTGAGTCTGGATTGAGCTTGTCTAGAGTTAAAGCTACTATTTTCCTTGAGAGCTGATCTCCCATCAGTGAGTCTCCAAGGAATTGACATTGGCCAGTGATGGGCAGAATGACAGTCCAGGAGGCTCAAAGACCTCTCAGACAACATTAATGCCCATGTTGTGTCAAACTATTAATAATACAGATGCATGTGTAGGGAGTCTTTAATATGGATAATGTATGCTACATGGATAGAGACAGTAGAGGAATAGAAAAGTAATGAGAGGCACATTTACTTTATGGCATATAGGAAAAGTGGATGGGAACATGAATATAGTTAGTAAGTCAATTTAAGAGTTTTTATTTACCTTCCTACCTGATTCTTGAGCATTCTCAAGTGACCTTTACTTAATTTGGAAGTACTCTTTATGAGGCATGGACAATAAATTCACTAATTATCAAAAGGCCCCTGTATATCTGATTATTTAATACAAAATCATTTGATGATTTGTCTATAGAACCAGATGATTATAGCTAATTCATTCTAGGAAGTAAGGTTTTCCTTGTACAAATATCTGGGCTATGTCTATGACCATTAAACAAGCAATCAGAAACCAAAACAACGAAACAAACTACAACCAGAACTGTATCAAGCAGATCCAATTTTGAAAGGGAGATGTAGTAATATATATAATTTTGTTAAGATCTTATTTCTCAGAAGCATTCATTTAAATATACACATAGAGTTCTTTCTCTATTTTCACTGTTTCACTTGATTTCCCTTTTTTTTCTCTTTAAAAAAAAAAGAAAGGAAAAAATATACATATATAAACATAGTGGCTGGGATAATGGTCCACAGGAGAAGTCAGGTTTTTTTTCTTTTTTTTCTTTTTTTTTTTGATAGGGAAAAATAAGTTCAGGCACAGGGTATTTTCTGTGTGAGAAGCAGATCTGTGGGGCCCTGGGTGAGTCTGAGGGCAGCCCAGGAGTACTGAGTTTCTACTGGAGGATGGAGAAGCACCCGAGGTAGACCTCACACAAGGTCAGCACTAACTACTGCACCTTGTAGTTTTTACCAAATTTCATTGCCTCCTGGTGGTAGTGATTAGTGTATATTGTTGAAATTTCATAATAAATGACTCATTTCCATAATTCAATCCAAATCCCATTATGTGATCCACATAATGGGAGAAGAAAAAATTAATAGTGTTTGGGATCACTTTTTGGAAATCGTGTGTGTGTGTGTGCGTGTGTGTGTGTGTTTCCTTTTTTCATAAAGAACATGGTATAGAATAGGAAACCTGGATTCTATTTCTGGGCCTCCAATAAACCTGCTATGTGACCTTGTGCTGTCTAATAGCTCTCTCTGGACTCCAGTTATTTCCATTTGGAAAATGAAGGGATTGAACCAAATGATCTGTAAAGTCCTTTCCTGCTCTAAAATTTTATGGCTCTAGGAGAAAAGCATCTATAGTTGCATAAATGGGCAAGTTAAATGAGGCCCAGAAGTAGTTCAGGCAGTTAAATGTTCATTGTTGGGATAGAGCACTTATCCATATGTGTGTGGAGTGGTCACTTCACAGTAGCAGTAGCAAGCCTGGGCTGCAGTTTAAATTCTTCTCTTTTATTTCTCTCCCTGAGACATTAGCATCTATAAAACCTTTGGCACTCTTCAGAGGAAAGGAACTAGATGTAAATAGTAAGAAGGATTTTTCTTTTCTCAAAGTACAGTACAAGACATTTACTTTCTTTTCTACTTATGCATTTGTGTGATGGCTTGTCTCCTGCTCAAATACTACCCAGTTGTTGAACATTTTTCGAGAAGAAAAAGGGGTTAAAAAGTTGTCCTATGGTATTGATGATATGGTTAGGCTTTGTGCCCCTACCCAAATCTCATTTTGAATTATAATCTCCATAATCCCTGCATGTCAAGGCAGAGACTGGGTAGAGATAATTGGATCATGAGGGTGGTTTTTTCCATGCAGTTCTCTTGATAGTGAGTGAGTTCTCATGAGAGCTGATGGTTTTATCAGGGGGCTCACTTTATCAGGGGAAAAGTGAGCCTTTTCCCCCCTTGCTCACTCTTCTCTCCTCCTGCTGCCCTGTGATGAGGTGCTTTCTGCCATCATTGTAAGTTTCCTGAGGCCTCCCCAGCCATGATGAACTGTGAGTCAGTTAAACCTCTTTTCTTTATAAATTATCCAGTCTTGGACAGTTCTTTATAGTAGTGTGAGAAAGAACTAATACAGATGAGGAGGAGAATAACAATGAAAAAATGCAAAGATGAGAGTAGGGTGGTAAAAAGCCATGAGAGTGAGACAGACTGGAATTCAGTTCTGGATTCTCCATTTTATTCATTGCAGGACCTTTCATTTTTGTCTGTCCAGCTTTGTTCTTTTGGACAACATCTTCTTACCTATTCAGTGTAATCTGACTAGGCCATATTATGGATGGCTCACTCCGTTCCCCATTTCTACCTCCCCCACAAGCCCAAGTGTTGGGCACAAGATCCAGGCCAGGCCATTCAGAGGATCGTAATTGGAGTTCTGGAGAAGATCCCCTCTCCTGCTCCAGTTTGCAAGTTACAGAGGACATCCTGCTTTTGTGGGAGCATCTATCTATAAATAAAGTTAAGCAGAGGTATGGAAAAAGACAGTTCTGATGATACTCTTCTTATATGAGCTGATGTTTTCCTTCAATTTTTATTTATCAAGTTTGAGTTGGGTTTCTATAGCTTATACTAATACTAATAAAAGCAAACACTTACATGGTTAAGTACACTTAACCATAACACTTATGTACCAGGCACTATTCTAAGTGTTTTATATATGCCAACTCATTACTCCCTACAAAAACTCTATGAATTGATTTCATCATTATCTGCATTCTGTGATGGGAAAGACAGAAGCACAGAGAAGTAAACAACATGTCCAAACTCTCACAGGTGGCCAGGGATAACAGCCAGGATTCGAGCTGAGATAGCTTAATGCCAAAGCTCATAGCCGCTCTTCTATGCTGCTTCTCTGAATAACAGGCAAACTAGGAGACCTCTGGCATATACTTAAGTTTTCTGAATATCACTTACCTCTGTAAACATGGAGAGAAGAATTGCTATATTTAGGCAGGCTAGGCATTGAGCATTATATTAGTCAGTATTCTTCGGAGAAACAAAATCAATATAATATATATGAGGGGATTTATTATGGGCTCACATGGTTATGGAAGCTGAGAAGTCCTACTATCTGCCTGTTGTGTGCTGCGGGGCTGAGAAAGCCAGTGGTGCAGTTCTCTTAGAGTCTGAAAGCTTGAGAGCCAGGGGAGATGATGGTGTAACTCCTGGTTCAAGTCTGAAGGCCCAAGAACTAGTGGGGCTGCTGGTGTAAATCCCAGGGTCCAAATGCCAGATAACTAGGAGCTCAAATGTCCAAGTGCAAGAGGAAATGGATGTCCCAGCTCAAGAAGAGAGAAAATGTACCCTTCCTTTTTTTGTTCTGTTCAGGCCCTTCACAAATTTGATGATCCTATCTACATTGGTGAGGGCAAATCTTCTTTACTCAGTCCACTGATTCAAATGCTATTCTACTTTGGATTAGCAAAATAGATGGACAGATACAGACAGAAATAACGTTTTACCTGCTGTCTGGGCATCCTTTGTCCCAGTCATGTTGACACATAAAATTAGCCATGACAAGCACTCAGCTTATAAAGGAAATACTGGTGAAAAGTTATTCATCCATTTTGAAATTTCTTGATTCAAATGTTCCATTTTTTAAACTACCTGGGCTCCTGTTTCCTTAGACATGCCTAGGTCCTGGCTTGACATTTGTGCCCTGTGAGGCAGGAGTCCTACCTGAGTGCATATCACCAACTTGTGTTTCCTGGAATGGATGGCTTGGCTGGTACTGAGTGATGATGGCTTTCTAGTTGGCGAGTTTACTGAAATAATTTCAGAGTCAACCTAAATGCGATTTTTCTTTGCGTTATCCTTGCATATAGAATATCCCTCCTTAGCTGAGGTATGTTAAAGCCAAATGACCAAGTAGGTGGGATATTTGGTGTTAATATTTGGGGTTGTGACTCAGGTCCTGATGAGTTTGGTTTGGAATTTGGATTGTGTGCCTTGGCAAAGGATATTTTAATGGCAGGTAACAATAACCTAGTCTATCATTATACTTGCATGGTAATTCAAATAATTTGATAAGAAAATATATGTGAAAGCACATGATATAGTGCCTGTTAGAGCTGAAGTTCTGGCATCCTGATGGGCTGATGGCTGACTCAGACAGACCATCCTTTGTTCCTGTAAGTCTTTAGTGAGTCTGACTTCATTATGGTAACCATTCAAGTTACATCCACCAAGTGGAAAGTCAGGTTTCTTTGTGGTTTTGGGTGTGTTCAGTGAGGCCCTAAAACTAACATTATGAAGACAGGCTTATATGATTTATCTTGTGGTTACTAGTTTGCAGAGATGGCCCGAGCACTTTGTTCCCTCCCTGAACATGCATGCTGCTGCTCCCAGAAAGACGCTGAGGTTATTTGCTTGCCCTCTGCACCTGGACTGGCCTTGTGACTGGTTTTGATTAATAGAATGTGGCAGAAATGATATCCTGGGACTTCTGAATACAGACATTAAGAAAAATAGTAGTTTCTACTTTCTGATTCTTGGATCTTAGCTGTGAGAAGCCCAAGATCCATGGAGAAGCCACATGGAGGAGAATCAAGGCATTGTGTTTGACAGCTCCAGTGAAGCCCCCAGACAATAGACAAAACAAGCTTCCAGCCTTGTAAATGAGCTCTGTTGGACTGTCCAGCCCAGTCAAACCTCTGGACAACTGTAGCTCTAACTAACATCATGTGGAACAGAAGAACCACCCAACTGAGCTAATCATTCCACGGAATAATCAGAGATAATAAAATGGTTGTTATTTTAAGCTACTTTCAGGCCATAACAATAGATAATTTAAACAACATTCATATCTCTTAATATCATGCTTATTTGGTTATTTCTTCTAATATTAAGCCATGGGTTATAGTTTTTGCCATTTCTAATCTATCAGAGATGCAAGCAGTTCAAATTGTGGGGACTGATGAGCTAATAAAACAATGTACACAATAGTCAACTCAAAATGGATTAAAGATTTAAATGTAAGACCTGAGACCATAAAACTCCTAGAATAAAACATAGAGAAAAATCTTGACATTGGTCTTAAAAATGATTTTTTTGGACAGACATCAAAGGTGCAGGCAACAAAAGCAAAAAACAAACAAACAAAAATAAAATGAAACAACAAATGAGACCACATCAAACAAAAAAAAGCTTCTTCACTGCAAAAGAAACAAAAACGAGGCCAGGCATGGTGGCCCCAGCACTTCAGAAGGCCAAAGGTGATGGATCACTTGAAGTTAAGAGTTTGAGACCAGCCTGGGCAACATGGTGAACCCCCATCACTACTAAAAATTAAAAAATTAGCTGAGCAGGGTGGCACATGCCTGTAATCCCAGCTACTCAGGAGGCTGAGGCAGGAGAACCACCTGAACCTGGGAGACAGAGGTTGCAGTGAGCCAAAGTCGTGCCACTGCACTCCAGCCTGGCACCTGGTGACGGAGTGAGACACTGTCTCAAAAAAAAAAAAAAAAAAAAAAAAAAAAAAAAAAAATATATATATATATATATACACACACACATATCCAAAATATACAGGGAACAAATACAACTTAATAGTAAAAATAAAATAGCCTGATAAATGAGCAAAGGACTTAATTAGGCATTTTCTCAATCAAGACATACAAATAGCCAATAGGTATTTGAAAAGGTGCTCAACATCATTAATTAGCAGGCAAATGTAAATCTTAACCACAGTGAGATATCACCTCATGCCTACTGGGATGACTATTATCAAAAAGACAAAAGATAAGTGTTGGCAAGCATATGGAGCAATTGGAACCGATGAACACTGTTGGTGGGTATGTAAAATGATACAGCCATTATGTAAAAAAGTGTAGAAGTTTTTTAAAAGTAAAAAATAGAACAACAATATGATTTATTGGTCATAATTCCAGGTGCATATCCAAAGGAAATGAAACCAGTATCTTTAGAGATATCTGTACACCCATCTTCATTGCAGCATTATTCACAATAGCCCAGATACAGACTCAATCTAAGTATCCACTGATGGGTATTATTCTACCTTAAAAAAAGGAGGAAACCCTGCAATTTGTGACAACATAGATGAACCTAGAGGACATGATGCTAAGTAAAATACAGACACAGAAAGGAAAATACTGCATGATTCACTTATCTAAAAAGTTGAATTTATAGAAACTGAGAGTAGACTGGTGGTTGCCAGGACCTGAGGGGTGGGAGAAATAGAGAGATGTTGGTCAAAAGGTACAAAGTTTCAGTCATGTAGGATGAATACATTCTAGAGATCTAATGTACAGCATGAGGATTATAGTTGACAGTAATGTATCACATACTTGAAATTTGCTAAGAAAATATATCTGAAGTGTTCTTATCACAAAAAAAGGTAACTGTGTGAGGAGATGGATGTGTTAATTAGCTTGACTGTAGTAAAATCAGTTTAATATGTAAATATAGATCAAAACATCATGTCATGCACTTTAAACATGTGCTGTTTTTATTTAAAATAACAAAAAACCCAAAGTGAGTGGCAAAGATTTTTTAAATATCAGGGCTGTGGAATTTATATTTAAGTCTGACATTTTCTTCTTTCCCATGTATATTAATAATGAGCCAGTATAACTAGTATTGCTTTTCATAATATTTAAAGTTTATTTAGTTGTCACAGAAAATAATTAGTTATAATAACCTAAAGTTTTCAGTTGACCTCAGTGAATAGTACTGCACTATGCATCTTTGAGCTGCAGAAGTGGTTTCACAGTAACGTAGCCTTTCCAGACTTTCAGAAATCTTTGCAGCTATATGCATTTTATTTGATTCTGTATTTGACTGTTACATAGTTAAATTATTAACCTAACATATAAATCTAATATTGTTCTTTCAAATGGCTTTTAAATATGCTGAAGGAATAAGAAACCAAAGAAAGAGGAGGCAGACAAATCCAGGTCATAGGTTTCGGGTAGTTTATTAGGGGAACTTACAAGCAGGGGGACTTATAGAAGAATGGTCTTGGGAAGCCACAGTACAGGTAGATTGCCACATCACAAATCCCCAGACCCAGGGCTTATATCTTGGGGAAAGTATCCCTGCTCTGGAAGGAATGTGTAGGTGGTTATGGGTGTTAAAGCCTATAATTTCCAGAACAAGGGTTGTTTTGGAGGAAACTTACAATGAGTAGATCTTCCTACATAAGGAGTGATACATCAATCAGACATTTGGGAGACATTCTTGAACTTGGGGTTAGTTAGAAGTTACATGGCGGATTAGCATTTAAAATAAAGTCACTCTTCTCTCCATATTGCCACTGTACTCCAGCCTGGGTGGCAGAATGAGACCCTGTTTCAAAAAATAAATAAATAAATAAAAAGATAGGCCTGGCATTCAGCAGCTTTGGATTTGTTCTGTGGCTAATTCAGTAAGTAGAAGTAGGAGGAAATGTCAGGGATGTGTGTATCAGCTGAACATAAGACTTTTTTTTTTTTGTAATGATGGTTGCTGTTAAGAATGAGACAGAGTTTTCCAGAGTGGTCATAAGTTGTGCCCTCACCTGCACAATGCACCCCCCATCCTCCCCTCAACACACAGTCAGGTAGACTCCATGGCCCACTGTGGCTAAGCTTATGTTAAATAATGAATACTGCTTCTACTGCTGCCAGTGACAAGATTAACTCCAAATTAATTCCTTGCTTCTTTAAGTCACGTGCTCACATTCAGACTCCCAGATGGGACCTGACTGATTTAGTGAATACATATCACATGCCCTTGTTCTGGCTGCCAGAAACGGTGTGATAAAATATTTGCCCCCCATTTAGACAAAACAGAAAAGAAACAGTTGATCTTTAAGGTTCTTTGAAGCCTAAGAAACTGTGATTCTGTGGGCTTGGGTACATCATCTGTCGTCATGTTGCCACTGGTGTTAGAGCAGGTGTGTAGACGTTTTAACTCATACCAGGACTTTTATGATAACTCCAATATCAGACACTTTTTCCTTTCTTATCCTACAAAACATCTTTTGTTGTACTCTACCTTACAAAGTGTGTAATAACTACAATCTTTAAAGATGCAAGAGGGCACATGTAGCAAATTGTGGGTGGTGCAGGGTGAAAGCCAGCCACCTAACTTCCCAGCATCCTTACAGTGTGGCATGTCCTGGTGAATTTACTGGCTTCTGGTCTTCAGTTTTACATTTCCAGAAAGCCTGTTTATCAGTACTTCAGAATTTATCTAACACATGGAGATGGACTCATGCTCATTAATTTCACAAGAAACACCAGAATTCTAATTAGTTAATTTATAATGAGAAATAAAAATTTCAAGCACACCAGATGGTCATATCAGCCTAATAAATGGCATTCTTTCTCTATGAAAAACCATATGAGAAGCCAAACAATAATCAGAATGTTGTTCACTGTTTGGAATCAGAGCAAGGGGAGTTGGTTACATGATTACAATGATTAATGGCCTTAGATTCTGATAGCCTGATTTTAATAGGATTCTTTCAGTTGTAAGGAACAAAACACAATTAAAACTGTCTTGGGTAAAAAGGACAGTTTATTAAAAGAGTACTGGAGTGCTTCATGGAACTTTGGGAAAGTCCGGGGAAGAGCCTGGCTTCAGAGATGACTGGAATCAAGACTAGAAAAAACTTCTCTTCCTGTTGGTTTCATTCCCTCCTTCTGAGGACCAACTTCTTCCACCCACTGGAGGATGTTACATTCCTCAGTTACTGCCATGGGAGAGTGAGTGGCCCTTTTCCACTGGTTTCTATTAAGAAAAGGAAATCCCATCCCAAAGCGGGCTCTGACCAGTCTGGTATTTGGGCCTAGCAGCCAGGGTTAGGGCTAGGAGCAGTGGAGCAGAGCCACTTGGCACAGGCTTGCTCCTGGTGGTTCCAAATAATGACTTAAAGTCACTGCTGGCTGTCAGTAAGTCCGGGTTGGTGCATTGACATTGACGTAGTCCAGCTTTGCTCCCAGAACCTGGGGCATTTGTTTGTGAACCAGGAAGGATACTGCTTCCCCAGGACAATGCCTAGAAATGATGATTCCCTTGTCTTTCTGACCTCTTGCTTTCTAAGGTTTCTCTGAAGGTCATTTCTCCTTTAATGGACTTGTTCTTTCTGCTACAGCTGATATCTAGGGGAGGATCCATGTTGATTTCCCATATTTTTATTCTCAAAAGATGACCTTATTTCAAATTTGGGGAGTACATAATGTACTTCTTATGACTTAAGGATTGATTGTTGCCCTGTTCTTTGGATTTTTTTTTAAAGGGAGTGAGGGAGGGGAGGAGGCAATCACAAAGATTTGGTGAGTAATTGGCTGAAAGTCATCATTCAATATAAAAGTTTCCATTTTGTTCCACAATGCCTTTTTAGAAAGATAACTGAATGTTTTAATTGTTCACCTGTATTTACTTTCACACTCAGTGTAGTTAATCTGTATCTCTTTATATTCTGATTTTATTTTTATTGATTTAATTATTCAATGGATGTTTTTCGATGCCTACTTTGTATCAGACTGTGCTGGGAGGTGATAATAAGGAGAGGGAGAAGGGCTGAAATACAGGAGGAATAAGTTTCTACCTGCTTAACATGAGCACGGAGATACCCAAATACTGACCTGCAGGGTAATTCTGCCCAAAGCAACTCTCCAGTGTTCTACCAGGGTTCCTGATAAGCATATCATTTGAGTCCTAACTTTGAGTGAGAAGAGGGTAGGGAAACAAGTTCACTGTTATCTATTAACACAAATATATTTTAAAATTATGGAATATTTTAATTATCTAAGATATTCTTCAAACATCCATCTACTCATTACCCAGTTATAATGTAAGTTAATATTTTTACTATACATGCTCCAATGTTTTTAAAGAAATGGTTTATCATGATTTATATGGCCACTCAATATATCAATTTTATTGCAGGACATCAGCTTCCAAATTTTCACTATTACAAATAAGGCCACAGCAACTATCATTATACACATCTCCTTGAATATATATATAAGAGTTTCTTTATATCCCATAAATATTACAATTATAAATCATCAATTCACAATAAATGTTTTTAAAAAGAATTTTCTTTATACTTAGAATTGCTAATAAGACATATGTACTTTCAATTTTGCAAGATATTGCCACTTCTTTGAACATATTTACTGTTTCATATCCTCATAAATAAGGATTTTTAATTTTATCAATTTAATAGATATTAAATGGCATTTCATTGTTGTTTTACTTTGCATTTCACTAATTACTAAATTTGATTTGCAAGAGTATTAAGGGCTGGGCACAGTGGCTCACGCCTGTAATCCCAGCACTTTGGGAGACCAAGGCAGGTGAATCTCTTGAGACCAGGAGTTTGAGACCAGCCTGGACAACATGACAAAACCCCATCTCTACTAAAAATACAAAAATTAGCCAGGTCTAGTGGTGTGTGCCTGTAGGTCCAGTCGCTTAGGAGGCTGAGGCAGGAGAGGCAGAGGTTGCAGTGAGCCGTGATTGTACCACTGCACTCGAGCCTGGAGATGACAGAGTGACATTTTGAATAAAAATGAAAAAAAATTAAAAAGTTAATTCTGTTATTAATCCTCGCTTTGTTAGATTTATTTTATTAATCCTCTTTTGGTTAGATTTATTTTATTGTTTTCTTTAGATGGAGTCTTGCTCTGTCTACCAGGCTGGAGTGTAATGGCATGATCTCAGCTCACGCAACCTCCGCCTCCTGGGTTCAAGTGATTCTCCTCCTTCAGCCTCCCAAGTAGCTGGGACTACAGGCACCCCCCACCAAGCCTGGCTAATTTTTGTATTTTTAGTAGAGATGGGGTTTCACCATGTTGGCCAGGCTGGTCTTGAACTCCTGACCTCAAGTGATCTATCTGCCTCAGCCTCCCAAAGTGCTGGGATTACAGGTGTGAGCCACCATGCCTGGCCTTTTGTTTAGATTTATAATAAATATCTTCTGCCAGTCTATGACTTTTCTGAAAACTTTGTTTATAGTATTTTTTGATCAACAAAAGCTTTAAATTACAATTTAGTCAAGACCTATATATGAAATGTCAAACTCTAAACATTTTAGAAATTGTATATGTGTATATACACATAAGAATATGTATATGTAACATACATATAATATATACATATATATGTAATATTTTTTATAAGACTAGAGATTTAGCCCAGCATCATTTGATTCACCCTTTCCTCATTGATTTGTAAAGCCATTTCTGCCATATATCGAATTCCTATATTTTAGCAGATCTATTTCCAGTCTTTACATTTTCTCAATTGGTCTATTTTTATATTTACTCTCTTTGGCATTTCATGGAGTCATATGACTATTCGGATTTGTTTGGCAAGTTCCACAAAACACCTTATTGGTGTTTAGATTGGAAGTGCTTTACATTTTTTGGATGTAGTAATTGCTATCATTATATCCACCATTCCACACATACATAAGTTATTTTACATTTTTCAACAACATTTTGTATTTTCTCTACAAATGTCTTGTATATCTTTTGTTATCTGTATTCTTATAGGAAACTTAGATATTTTATTGCAATTATAAATGGGATTTTTCCACTTAGATTATGCTTTCTAATTTGTTGTTGCAAGTACATGGCTATGCTGTTTTCGTATATTGATCTTTTATCCAACAACCTTGCTAAAACTTGCCTATTCTAATTTATAGATTCTCTTGTATTTTTTAAAATGTAAACAATTTTATCACCTATGGAAGATGACAAATTTGTTTCCTTTATTCCAGTTATTATGCTGTTTGGTAATGTTGATTTTGCTAATTTTTCTTGTTTTACTGCATTTTCTAGGCTCTCTAGTGCATTATTGAATAGAAATACTAATGTGACTAGGAACATTTCAGGGGAGAATTTTCATGGGCTTAGTTTTGATTCTTATTTATGTTCTTCTCACAGTAATGTTGCCTTTTTCTGTTCATTTAAAGTATGATGGATTTTCCTGGACTAGGAGCTATCATAGGTAATTCTACCCAAGAGAAATGAAAACTTTGGGCAGGTTGCTCAATATCTTAGTTCAAGAGTGCCCTCTTCAGTTCTAACAGTGAAGTGAGGCTTATTTAATTAATGACACGTTTCCAGGGTAGTAAAAGGTAGGAGGGAGTGATGTTTACTAATATCATGATACTGTCTTTTCACCCTAGGATCCTTATTTTCTTGTGTTTTATTTCTTATTTTTCTTTACCTTCTAGTTGTCCCACTCCTCCCCAGAACCAGTGTCTTTCCAAGACTACTACTGTGGTCCTGGATACTTCGTGAAAAGCAGTGCTTCAGATATTCTGGTCTCACACATGTTCTCACAATTTCCTCATCAGGGAAGGGCATTCTCTTTCTGTGGGTGCTGTCTTCTCTGTTCCACCCCTGCTAAGGACTTGCCACCTCTCCTGTCTTCCATGTAACTCCTGCCTAATTCTGTTTCAACATGGACTCTGATTTGACTCTACTGATTCTGGACTGTTCTACCTACATGTAAATTGAAGTTTGTGGTATTCTCTATCCTCCACTATGCTCTACCTGTGGGAAATTATGTAGTTTTACTTGCTTTACTGTTGTCCTGTATGGTTTTGGAGGATGTATGTAGAGATTTGAATTTAAGGAACCAAAGGGTTAAGAAATGTGTGTTACAACCTTCCTGCATACCTGTAGATTTGTCATTTTATTTCTGTGATTCTGGCCTTTTTTTGCCTTACATATTTGTATTATGCTGTTCTTGAATTGCTATAAAGAAATGCCTGAGACTGGGTAATTTATAAAGAAAAGAGATTTAATTGCCTCACAGTTCTACAAGCTTTACAGGAAACATGGTGCTGGCATCTGCTCAGCTTCTAGGGAGGCCTCAGGGAGTTTTCCCCATGGCAGAAGGTGAACGGAAAGTAGGCACATCACATGGTGGAAGCAGGAGCAAGCAAGAGAGTTGGGGGAGCAAGAGCTACACACAGATAGTGTGAGAACTCACTCACTATTATGAAGATAACATGAGGCCATGAAGGATCCACCTCCATGACCCAAACACCTCCCCACCAGGCCCCACCTCCAGCATTGAGAATTATAGTTCAACATGAGATTTTGGCAAGGACAAACATCCAGTGTCAATATTCTATATGTTGTTAGGTTTATTGACATGAGATTGTTGTATGCTTTCTTGGTGACTTTCTCTTTTAATCAGTAGTTAGTGATCTTTATAACTAGTAATTTTTTGCTCAAAGTCTCTTACATAGGATGTTAAAATAAGAATTCAATTTCCTTTGGTTAATATTTGCTGTTGTTGACCCAAAGACCACCATGATGGCTAAATACTAGAAAGGAGACCTTTATTGGAGATATTGGTTTGGAAGTTAGGAAAGAATATCTCCAGCATGGACGAGGGGGAAGCACAGGTTGGGTTTTATGCCTCACAGGGCCTGAATCATGCATATTCAGGAGGTTTGGGGGAAAAGCTAGATGTATTTATGAGGGAGCTGTAGGCACATGTAATGGATAAACATGTATACGACATACATCCTATGTTCACTTTAGGGCTGCGTTTTAGCATTAAAATGAAGTAGAATTTAGCTCTTTCTATCAAAAGGTGAACTTTAGGAGACAAAGACAGTTTACGCACAGCCTCTATCAGCTGGCTGAAACTGGTTAAAGGTCTGCAGTTGCCTATCAGAGAAGAATGTTTGTAAGGCCAGTCCTCTGTCCAGTCAGAGTTGTAGTGGTTTGGATTGTAAGTCAGAATTAGGACAATTGGTCTGACAGCTCCTATTGTTAGGATATTTAGTGAGAATTTAGAAATTTGCCATGCAAACCCATCCCTGAACCCTCAACCCATAGGTAACTTTTTGCTTTTTTTTTTTAACCTTAGGTTCTGTTTTAGTCGATAAAGGGGCATCTATTTTGGTCTCTCAGATTGTGCTGTATATAATTTTATATACTTTTGTTTGTTGTGGTTTATTTTTTATTATTTTTTATTTTTGTGGATACATAGTAGTTGTATGTATTTATAGAATACATGAGATATTTTGGTACAGGCATGCAATGCATAATAATCACATCATGGAAAACTGGGCATCCATCCCCTCAAGCATTTATCCTTTGTGTTACAAACAATCCAATTATACTCTTTTAGTTATTTTAAAATGTACAATTAAATTATGATTGACTATAGTTCCCACATTGTGCTATCAAATGCTAGGTCTTACTCATTCTTTCTATTATTTTTGTGCCCATTAACCATCCCCACCTCCCCCATTGCACCACCCCCTCCCTGCCCTGACTAGCCTTCCCATCCTCTGGTAACCATCTTTCTACTCCCTATGTCTGTGAGTTCAGTTATTTTGGTTTTTAGATCCCATAAATAACGTGAGAACATGTGATGTTTGTCTTTTGTGCCTGGCATATTTCACTCAACATAGTGATCTCCAGTGTTATCCATGTTATTGCCAAAGACGGCATCTCATTCTTTTTAATGGCTGAATAGTACTTCATTGACTGTAAGTACCACATTTTCTTTATCCATTCATCTGTTGATGAATTCTTAGGTTGCTTCCAAATCTTGGCTATTGTGAACAGTGCTGCAACAAACATGGGAGTGCAGATATTTCTTTGATATACTGATTTCCTTTCCTTTGCATATATGCCCAGCAGTGGGATTGCTGGATCATATGGTAGTCAACTGTTAGCTTTTTGAGGAACCTCCAAACTGTTGTCCATAGTGGTTGTACTAATTTACATTCTTACCAAGAGTGTATAAGGATTCTCTTTCTCCACATCCTCACCAGCGTTTGTTATTGCCTGTCTTGTGGATATAAGCCATTTTAACTGGCATGAGATGATATCTCATTGTAGTTTTGATTTGCATTTCTCTAATGATCAATGATGTTGAGCACCTTTTCGTATTCCTGTTTGCCATTTGTATGTCTTCTTTTGAGAAATGTCTATTCAAAGCAGTTGCCCATTTTTTGACAGGATTATCAGATTTTTTCCTGTAGAGTTGTTTGAACTCTTTAGATATTCTGGTTACTAATCCTTTGTCAGATGGGTATTTTGTAAATGTTTTCTCCAGGTCTGTGGGTTGTCTCTTCACTTTGTAGATTGAATCCTTTGCCATGCAGAAGCTTTTTCACTTGATGTGATTCTATTTGTCTATCTTTGCTTTGGTTGCCTATGCTTGTGGGGTATTTCTCAAGAAATCTTTGCCCAAACCAATGTCCTGGAGATTTTTTCCCAATGTTTCCTTGTAGTAGTTTCATAGTTTGAGGTAATAGATTTAAGTCTTTAATCCATTTTGATTTGATTTCTGTATATGATGAGAGATAGGGGTCTAGTTTTATTCTTCTGGATATAGAAATCCAGTTTTCCCAGCACCATTTGTTGAAGAGACTGTCTTTTCCCCAGTGTCCATTCTTGGCATCTTTCTCAAAAATAATTCACTGTAGGATTTGTTTCTGGGCTCTCTATTCTGTTACATTGATCTATGTGTCTGTTTTTATGCCTGACCCATGCTGTTTTCGTTACTATAGCTCTTTAGCATAATTTGAAGTCAAATAACATGACTCTTCCAGTTTTGTTTTGTTTTTGTTTTTTGGCTCAGGATATCTTTGGCTATTCTGTGTCTTTTGTTATTCCATGTAAATTTTAGAATTGTTTCTTCTATTACCATAAAAGGTGTCATTGGTAGTTTGATAGGGATTGCATCGAATCTGTAGATTGCTCGGAGTAGCATGGACATTTTAACAACATTGATTTTTCCAAACAATGAACATGGAATACTTTTCCATATTATGATGTCTTCTTCAATTTCTCTCATCCATGTTTTATAGTTTTCATTGTGGAGATCTTTCACTTCTTTAGTTAATTCCTAGGTATTTAATTTTATTTGTGGCTATGTAAATGGGGTTAGTTTTTTAATTATTTCATTTTCAGATTGTTTACTGTTAACATATAGAAATATCACTAATTTTTTTTTTTTTTTGAGACAGTCTTTCTCTGTCACCCAGGCTGAAGTGCAGTGGAACAATCTTGGCTCACTGCAGCCTCTCCCTCCCAAGTTCAGGTAATTCTCCTGTCCCAGCCACCTGAATAGTTGGAATTACAGGTGCACACCACCACATCTGGCTAATTTTTGTATTTTTGTAGAGACTGAGTTTCACTATGTTGCCCATACTGGTCTTAAACTCTTGGCCTCAAGTGATCCACCCACCTCGGCCACCTGAAATGCTGGGGGCATGAGCCACTGTGTCCAACCTGCCACTGATTTTTGTACGTTGATTTTGTATCCTGCAAATTTACTGAATTTGCTTATCAGTTCTAAATTTACTGAATTTGTTTATCAGTATAGGTTTGTGGTGGAGTTGTTAGGATTTTGTAAATATAAGATCATGTCATGTGCAAATAAGGATAATTTGACTTCTTCCTTTCCAATTTGGATCCCCTTTATTTCTTTTTCTTGTCTGATTGCTCTAGCTAAGATTTCCAGTACTATGTTGAATAACAGTGGTGAAAGTGGGCATCCTCGTTGTATTTCAGATTTTAGAGGAAAGACTTTCAGTTTTTCCCCATTCAGTATAACACTAGCTGTGGGTGTGTCATATATGGCATCATTATGTCGAAGTATATTCTTCCTGTACCCAATTTTTTGAGGATTTTTATCATGAAGGGATGATGAACTTTTACCAAATACTTTTTCTGCATCAATTGAAATGAGTGTATAATTTTTATCCTTCATTCTGTTGATATGATGTATCACATTGATAGATTTGCATATGTTGAACCATCCTTGTGTCTCTGGGATAAATCCCACTCAGTCATGATGAATGCTTTTTTTAATGTGTTGTTGAATTTGGTTTGCTAGTATATTATTGAAGATTTTTGCATCAATAGTCATTAGAGATACTGGCCTGTAGTTTTCTTTTTTTGATGTGCCTTTGCCTAGTTTTGGAATCAGGGTGATACTGGCCACTTAGAATAAGTTTGGAATTATTCCTTCTGCCTCTATTTTTTGAATAGTTTGAGTAGGATTGGTATTAGTTCTTTAAATGTTTGATAGAATTCAGCAGTGAAGCCCTCATGTCCAGGACTTTTCTTTAGTGGGAGACTTTTTATTATGTCTTTGATCTCGTTACTTGTTATTAGTGTAAGAGTTAAAGAAAGAGGAAAGAAACAGAAAAAGTGGCTCAACAGTCAAAGACAGGTTTATGTGGGAGAATAAACCTGATAAGGGCTTCTGGCTGATTTCAGTCAGGAACATTCTCTCTTACAGACTAAGAGTATTTAAAGGTTCATGGTGAGAGAATTTATCACAGGTTTGGAATGTTTCTGTGTGGGAGATAAGTTTATTGCAGGGGTTGAAAAGCCTCTGGTAGGAGGGGGAGGTTATCTTGGGGCTGATGTCTCTCTGGTTTTGGAGGGGTTTATCTCATTATTGGAATGTTTCTGGTTGGAGATATCATTTGTGGTTTATCATACTCACCTTTGCCATTAGGCTGATGCCCTTCAGATTTAGGTGGTTTTTGATCAAGGTGAATTTTAAAATGATGGTGCTTGTCCAAGATGGCAATGCTCCTGCTCTGTCAACTGTTCTGTTCAGGTTTTGGATGTCTTCATGGTTCATTCTTGGTAGGTTGCATGTGTCTGGGAATTTACCCATTTCTTCTACATTTTCCAATTTATTGGCATATAGTTTTCTGTAGTAGCCACTCCTTTGACTTTCTGCAGTATCAGTTATAATATCTCCTTTTCATCTCTGATTTTATTTATGTGGGTCTTCTGTCTCTTTTTTAAAGTCTGGCCGAAGGTTTGTGAATTTTGTTTATCTTTTGAAAAAAAAAACTTTAAAAAGATTTGATCTTTTGTATGTTTATTTCTTTTCAAATTCATTTATTTCTGCTCTGATTATTATTTCATTTCTTCTAATAACTTTGGGTTCAGTTTGCTCTTACTTTTCTAGTTCTTTAAGATACATCAACAAGTTATTTGAGGTTTTTCTTCTTTTTTGATGCAGGCACTTATAGCTATAAATTTCCCTCTTAGTACTGCTTTCACTGTATCCCTTAAGTGTTAGTACATTATGTTTTCATTGTCATTTCTTTTAAGACATTTTTCAATTTCTTTCTTAATTTTTTTCATTAACCCACTGGTCACTGAGAAGTATATTTTTAAATTTCCATGCATTGGTATATATCTTTATATACTTTTGCTTTCAAGCTTCTTTGAAAGGAATTTTATTTTAGGTATAAAAGCAGGTAGTTGGTCATTAAAAATTGTTTTTGTTTTAGAGACAGTGTCTCTCTTTGTCACCTGGGCTGGTGCTGCTATAGCTTACAGCAGCCTCAAACTCCTGGCCTTAAGGGATCCTCCTGCCTCAGGTTCCTGAGTAGCTGGGAGTACAGGTGCAAGCTACTGAGCCAGCCAGCCCTGGAGTTTTGATGCTGCCCACTTTCTGACCTGGGCTGGTTCACCCCTCCTTAGGCAATCTGGTGGTCCTGCTCCTGGGAGGTCACCATACTGATATTGAACTTAGTGTGGACACCCGATTGGCATACAGCACTATAGCCCAGAACTCCTGGGCTCAGTTGGCCCTCCTGCCTCAGCTTCCCGAGTAACTGGGACCATAGACACATGCCACCAAACATGGCAAGTAGGAGTTTTTTGTTTGTTTGTTTGTTTGTCTTTTTTTTAGTACAGTTTGATATTCAATGTAAGTCTGAGAAAATATTTTCACTGATAGGTTCAACCCCTTTTATTAAAATTGCTAAGATATTTAATTTTATTTTTATGAGTCTAATTTGTTTTATGAGCAGAAACAATATCCCCCTGTTCCTTTTATTCTCCTTTTCTGACTTCTATTAGATTTGTCTTTAAAAAGAAAAAAACTCAATTTGATGGTTTGAAAGTTACACTTCTAAATTTTGTTATCTTAATCGTCAGTACTCAAACTTGGTGGACATCAGAATCACCTGGAAGGTTTGCTAAGATATGTACTGCTGGGTTCCACCCCTAGAGTTTCTAACTTAGTTGTTTTGTGGTGTGACCCAAGTATTCTCTTTTCCATTCCCGGGTGCTGTGCTGCTGCTCCTCAGGAAATCACACCCTGAGAGTCTGGCAAGAATTGGTGGTTACCACCAGGGTATCCAATAGCCCATCTAAGTTGGACTTGTTATTTTGTGATCTTTGTGGGGTTCTGTTACTTTCTCACCAGCTCAGCCATGCATTAAAACTTTTTAAAATTTCCTTTAACCAGTTTTTTTGGTATGCAATTCTCAGAGGAATTTCTTTGACCATCCAGTCCCATGATATTGCCAGGAATATAAATGGGGTTTTAATTTCTCGTAAGAGAATAATTTCTTCCCCACCCTGAACTGAAACAGAGAGAAACTTTCTTGCAAGTTTCTCTGGATGATAGCTGAGGTTTCTGTGGTTTCTTTTATACGGACATATAGCCTTTGCAGATTCTTGGCTATAGTTGGAGTTTAGCTCTCTGCCTCCTGTGAACCTAAGGCCAAGTCTCTTGCTCTAGATGTGTAGTTCAAACGTCACGTCAGTTTATGGTTTCCCATTGTAATGAATATCCTCTTCAGTTCTAGTACCTCAGGGTTTCCCTTTTGGGCTTGGCTATACATGTAGACTTTGGGGGGTGGGCGTGGATGTATGTCATCCAGCATTTCTATGTGTTTAATGGGGTGGAGATTGGGGATGCTATGTAATAGTCTATCTGGCTGACCTCCATTATTCTTCAGCTGTTACCTAGCAGAGAATGTGGGTCAAAAGCCCACAGAGACAGGAAGTTGGTGATAAGGAGAATCCTAGGAATGCAGAGCTCCTGAGCTCAGGGACTTGAGTCTGGGTAGCCACAAATATCATTAGTACAGGAGAGTAGCAGGTAGGGCTAAATTGGAAGTATAGTAGTCTCCCCTTATTCACAGTTTTGTTTTCCACAGTTTCAGTTACATGAGGTCAACTGCAGTCTGAAAATATTAAATGGAAAATTTCAGAAATGAACAATGTGTAAGTTTTAATTTGCACATGGCTGTGAGTAGCACCACAAAATCTTGTTCTATCTGGCTTCATCCAATTCAGGACACGAATCCTCCCTTTGTCCAGTGGCTCCACGCTGTCTACTGTTCCTGCCTGTTAGTCACTTAGTAGCCTTCTTCGTTATTAGATTGTTATGGTATTGCAGTCCTTGTGTTCAAGTAACCCTTATTTTACTTGATAATGGCTCTAGAGTGCAAGAGTAGTGGTGCAGGCATTCAGATATGCTAAAGAGAAGCTGTAAAGTGCTTAAAGATGAAAGTTCTTGACTTAAAAAGAGAAAAAATTGTATGCTAAGGTTGCTAAGACGTATGGTAAGAACAAATCTTCTCTCCTTGCAATTATGAAGAAGGAAAGAGAAATTCATGCAAGTTTTGCTGTTGTATCTCAAACTGCAAGCGAAGGCCATAGTGCTTGATAAGTAAGTGCTTAGTTGAGATGAAAAAGACACTACATTTGCTGGTAGAAAACATGAACGGAAATGTGTTCTAATTGACAGCAATTGGATTCAGTGCTATCAGAGGCTTCAGAAATTCACTGGGGGTCTTGGAACATATTCCTGAAGGATAAGGGAGACTGCTGAAATTGAAGTAGGGGGTACTCTGCTGGTGGTGGGTAATACTTACACAGAGGCTGGGAGAGTTGTGGGGTTTTAAATTTTGATTAGGGCCAATCCTTCCTGAAATGTTTTTATTTCATGTAAAGTATATACCAATAAAAATTTAAAATATTTTTCTTTTTGAAGTCATTCATTTCTCAAACATTCACTTATCCCTCTTAGATGTGCACCAACAACGTACTCAGAAGATTATGCTCCACCATATGATTATCAGCCACACGTGAGTACAAGAGCCATAGTCTTATACCTATTTGTGTACTTAAAGTGATTCTTTGCACCTCGCATAGTCAAACTTGGAAAGAAAGGAGAAATTGCTGAAGTTTATGATATTTTATACTTTTTTGAGATATTAGCTGTTTATTGGAGTCATGAGAATGTTTTATGCTTATGATTTATTTTTGGATGTTGATAGATTTCAGGGAAAAAATATTGCAATATCTAAAATATATCAGACACTTTCTTCCTCATCTGATTTACTTGTCCCCTCCCTGAATCCAATTTATCTGGAGTAAGACCAACTTTCTATTCATTTGTATGGCATCAACACATAAAAGTAAGTAGCTTAATATTGCTCTGGGAAATATGTATCTTAATTTAAAGATGTCCGGTTTGTAACTTGAATATATTTGTACTTTACAAGTTATGCAACAGAAACAAAACAAGGTTGCTTCCTATTAGCGTTGCTCTGGAAGTCTTAACCAGGGCAGTAGACATGAGATAGAAATAAGAGATTTAACTGTTGATAAAAAGAAAACACAACTTACTTTCCAATAGTATAATTATCTATTTAGGAGAACCAAGATATTAAACTGAGAAGTAATTAGAATGAATAGACATTAGCTTTCCTTCACATCAGCACTAACCGGTTAATAAATTACAAAAGAAAAAAGCATACAAATTGTTATTAGCAACACAAATTCAAATTCTTTAATGAGGAAAATTTCACCAAGATCAAGAAAAGAAAATGTGGCAGTTTATCTCCAAAGATGGCAGACCTTCCTGTTGGCACAATGCACTCCCCATTGTGGGTGAGGATTCCTCCATCTCAATTTGAGGCGATCAGTAGAACATGACAGAAGTACTGTGTGCCAGTTCTAAGCCTAGCTTTAAGATTGCCTCCATCTTTTAAGCTCTGAGCCACCAGATAAGAAATCCAGGTTACTCTGTTGGAGGGAGAGGCCATGGGAGGAATACTGACAAGCCTGACTTACCAGTGAGGAAGCCATTATAGATAATCAGCTTAGCAGAGCCTGCACTCCAGCTTCAGCTGCCATCTAACTGCAACCCATGAGGATCCACAAGAAGAAACTGAAGCCATTGTCTGTTTGTTTTAAAATACAGACTAAAACATAACTGAGGCAGATATCTCAAATGAAAAAGGAATAGCTACCATTTTAGGGAACTGGAAAATTAAACTAATTAGAAGCCAAATTTATAAGTTTAATATAATTACAATCAAAATCCCAATGGATTTTGTTTTCTATCAGAATTTTAAGATTCTAGGAATTACTTGAAAGTACAAACAGATGAGAATAATCAGAAATGTTTTGAAAAGGTAGCATAACCAATTTAGGGAAGTAAGAGATTTAGGACACCACCTTCATTATATGCTACATTATGATTGATTTTTTTCTTATTTAAAAATATAAAAGTTAAGGCATAGAAATGGCAAATATGCAGGGGGAAGGAGGCAGCAAACCACATTGCCATGTATGTACCTATGCAACAATCCTGCATGTTCTGCACATGTACCCCAGAACCTAAAGTGCAATAAAATATATACGTATATAAAAAAAAAAGAAAGAAAGAAAAAGGAAATGGCAAATGTGGTAGCTTATGGTTTAATAGACTTAATATATATGGAATTCACACATATTGGCAGGAAAAATGTTAATGGCCCTGGAGAAATGAGCAAAGGACATATATGGGCAGTTCACAAAGTAGGAAATATAATTAATTAACTAGTAAACACAGGAAACATACCCCATTTACAAATAATAAATAATATGAATTAAGAGATATTGCATGAATTAAAAGATTTTTCTTTTGAGAATAAAATTGGTAATACTAAAAGAAAAAAAAATACTATTTGAGGCCAGGTGTGGCAACTCAGTCTTGTAATCCCAGCACTTTGGGAGGCAGAGGCAGGTGGATCACTTGAAGTCAGGCCTTTGCAACCAGCCTGGCCAATATGGCAAAACCTTGTCTCTACCTAAAAAATGCCAAACTTAGCCACGTGTGGTGGCATGTGCCTGTAATTCCAGCTACTTGGGAGGCTGAGGCAGGAGAATCTCTTGAACCTGGGAGGCAGAGGTTGCAGTGAGCTGAGATCGCACCACTGCATTCTAGGCTGGGTGATGGAGTGAGACTTGGTCTCAAAAATTAAAAAACAAAACAAAACTATTTGATTTAATTATTTTTCTAGGGAACCTCCCCAAAGAAAAGTAATTCAAACTAGCAATGAAATTCATATGCAAATATACTCATCACTGAATTATTTATGATGGCAAAACTTGGAAAGTACCTAAATATTTAGTATTACTGAAACTGCCTTTGCAAAAATTATAGTAGGAAGGGAAATGTGACGTAACTGAGTCCATCTTGCTTCTACCAGGCTGAACTGCTTTTGCTCCTTCTTGTGTGGAGGCCATAATAGTTTTTTTTCTGAACTGATACGCTCGTTCAAAAATTGAAACTGTATTTGTAAATACTAACAAAAGGTCACAAGGTTAGACTTACACGGTAAGGGCTTGAACTTTGCTGAAGAATAGGCATAGTTAAACAATGACCTGGCACTGCCTAACTTACTTTTCTATACTTTGCTTACTGCCCCAGAGCCATGTAACAGGGGTCACAAGATTTATAACTTACCCAACTACTCCCAGATAACTTCAGTATTGTGAAACCTAAAGAACTGGTCTATCAGATATTTTTCAGATTAAGCATTTCAGCAGACGGAGAGATGTTGCCTGGTTCTGAGACCCTCTCCTGGGAACTGACTCAGCTATGCAAAGACAATTTAGACACTCCTGTGATTTCATTCTCAGCCAATCTTTTCAGTTCCCAGGCCCCAGCCCACCCAATTATGGGGGCTGGGGCCTGGGGAAAAACCCTAGCCTCTGAATTCTTGGGAAGGGTAGATTTGAGAAATTTCACCTCTCCTTTTGCTTGGCTGGCCTTGTGATAATCAAACTCTTTCTTTGCTGTAACACCTGCTGTTCTCAGGTATTGTTTTTTGAGGGCCAGCAGGCAAGAAGAATGCATTGGGCTGTAACATTAGGGGTAGTATTAATCAAATATGTTATAATCATATGATGAGATATTGTGCAGTCTTTATAATGCCCATAGTTAGTTCTTAGTGTCTTGATACATCTTCATTTAAGAGTAAAAAAATTAAGATACAAAAGTGCATTATGTTTTATATAAACTGTATAAAAATATAGAGAAAATTTTTTAAACTGGAGAAACTGCCAAAATGCTAGCACAGTTGGCCATTAAATGTTGAGATTCTAGGTGACTTTTTTCATCTTTACACTTTTTAGAATTTTCCAATGTAACAAGTGCGATCATTTATCATCAGAAAAACCACAAGGAAAGAAACATATTATTGTAAAATGCATTTCAGGTTTATTTTCTTATTTACATGGGATTTGGCTGTACCTTTAAATAAAAGACATCTAATTAAAAACTCACATGTTTCAAAGAACTAAATATTATAAATATAAATAATGTGGATGTATTCGCAGGGCACATAAATCATTAACCATTGCCTTATATATTTATGCTTTTAATTTTTTCAGCATTATTTCTAATATTTCTCATGTCATTTATTTCCACATTAACAGCACAGCATACCATGGCAGTTTTTTGCCTTTATTTGCAATTTTTTTCATTTACTTCTAACTTCTTTTCCAAAGTAATTGATTTTGAGGTATGATTTTAGCATTGCTTCTGATACCCTCATTTAATGAATGCTTGCATTACATTGATACTGGATACAAATAATTTTAAATTATAATAATAGTGGATGGTTAAATAAAAGAAAAATAGTGATTGAACTCTAACGGATGTCATGCACATAAACAAGTGTATAATTCACATACTGAAAAAGGAGAGAGTATTTTCTTGCTAGAGGCTTCACTATGCGGCCTTGCCAGAAACACAGTTCACCATTCATTCAGTCTACTACCTCTGCAATTATGCAATTTTTGAAGAAATCTGAAAATATTTGGATTTATATCATCTCAAATGTTGTGCATAAATTGAGAATTGATTACTTTTTATATTATGGTCTCTTACATTTGCTTAATTCACATTTGTATAAAGTGGGACAGCATTACAGAAAGTAAAGGGAATGCTGCAGGTTATCATTCCATAGCTGTAAGCATTGGTAAGGAAATACAGAGGACTAGAAAACCATGAGGTCATTTCCAAGGAGGGAAATGGAAGAAAATTGCAAGCTGTTTCTTCTGAACTTCTCTTAAACTGGATGTTTATTACAGCTCATCTCAATTTCAATTAAAGATACCTTCTCTTGAAAGCACCTCCGTCATCTCCCAAAGAACCAGAACAGAGGAAAAGTTGGAAAGAAGGTATATTAGAGAACTGGTCCAAAGCTGGCTGTTAGAAACTGAGAAAGTTGTTAACAGTGAATTGTTTCGCAACACGTGGACAAAGTGTCCATGTACTGTTTCATAGTAAAAAAGAAACTATAGCTGTTTAACAACAGTTATTCCCCAAAATGGCAGGATTGCCTGTCCCACCACTGGGACTATATGTACTGGTATGGACGTGGCATCACTAAAATATTGAGATTTTATTTTATAAAATGGATGGTAATAATAATAACCATCCACTATTATTATAATTTAAAATTATTTGTATCCAGATTTCTGTGCTGGTTGGAAATGAGCTGTGGTCTCAAGTCCCCCAGGACCCAGATGTCTCAGACTCTGGACTTCCTGGTTGCATTATGACTTTCCTGGGCCCTAAGTACTTTTGCCTTCATGGGCCCCTTCTCCATTAAAACAAACAAACAGTATATTTTGCAACTGAGCTGATATAAAGACAAAAGTAACCCAAGTTAGACTATATTCTCCTTTTTTTTTAGATTTAAAGCTTATTAAAGAAATATCTAAACTACCTATTGGGTACTATCCTTATTACCTGAGTGACAAAATAATCTGTACACCAAACCCTCATGACATGAAATTTACCTAAAGAGACAAACCTGCACATATACCTCTGAACCTAAAATAAAAGTTTTTTAAAAAGAAATATCTTTTAAGGCTATAGTTCTAATTTTCATCTTTTCTCCCTTCTTTTACGCAGTTTGAATCCTTGCCTATTTTTGCCTGCATTAATGCATTTTACAGCCGTGTGATATGACCATATTATTCTTAATCCTCCTGAATTTATTACTAACATACCAATGAGTGTTGTTATCACACAGTGTTCTTTTTTTCTTCCCCACTGGGAAGTACTCTTGGACTTCTATGCCCTATTTTAAAACACATTTTCTGTATAATAGCTGTCATCAGTTTCTTTTCCCTGAGGTGTTTATGGGTATTATATTATCAGCATCATTTCTGGGCTTAGCTATGAGTTTCTAGAGAATTTGTTTTTCAAAATGGCATCTGCATTTTTTTATTGTGGTAAAATATACATAACATAAAATATACATGACATAATATTTACTATTTTAAACTTTTTTAGCATATAATTCAATGGCATTAAGTACATTCATGTTGTTACATTCATTTTTAAAGATTCTTATTTTAAAAGAAGTTAAAATATGTTCATGGGACCCTAAAAGTATTGTGAGCTCTAAACACTGTGCTTTCTGTATCTGAAGACTACGTTGTTTCAGCCTGGACTTCCTAGAAGCCAGATCAGTACCTGGCTGGCTGGGGACCTCTAGGACTTACTCAATTGGCTTGGCTGAGAAATACTTACCATCCCAGATGCAGATACATCTTGGCTAACAATCAGAGTTGGGCATGGAGGAATCACCATTAAGAGCCCTTTATTGTTTAATTAGGCTCTTCCACCTCAAAGATACTCCCCAAAGACTGAAATTGCCTTTAGTTTTCTATTTCCTAATGATATGGAGAGGAGGTAGGGAAATACTGGGTACAAGAGGGTGGTCCCCAGTGAGAGTCACATCCTCAAGCCTGGACCTATGGCCCAAAGTGAAAACATGCATTCCTGTTTTCCTGCCTGAACATTGCCTTTTCCAGAGCCACCCTGGTCCACCCTGCCCACAGCATCCTGTACCCATAAAAATCCTAGTCCTTACCAGCACAGTGGCAGAGAAGGAGAGAAAAGAAGAAGCAGTCAGACATTGAAGAGAAGCAGCTTGACTTCAGAGGGATGGTTTGTTGGGAGGACCTTGATGAAGAGGTCAGCCAGGGGACAGCAAAACTCCAGGGGAAGATTATCTTCCCACTCCATCCTCTTTTGAGTTCCTCATCCCACTGAGAACCACTTCCACTGCTCAGTAAAATCCTCCACATTCACCATCTTCAATTTGTTTGTGTGATCTGATCTTCCCGGACACTGAACAAGAGCTCAGGATACAGAGGGGTGTCACACAGAGCTGTTAAACACTAGCCATCCAAGGATGGCAAAGCTAAGACAGTGAACTTTAACACATGCCCTCTGGGGCTCTGGGAGTCATGGACAACCCCTAGATGGTTCCACTGGCCCACACAGTTCTGATCCTGCTCTTTGCCCAGAATCACTCATCCCAGCCTCTGTACTCACTTTACCTGTGTGCTCCCCATATAGCAAGGAGTTGAGAGTTGCGGGCTGAGTAAGCAAGCCATCCCTTCACAAATCCCATGAAGGGGTAAAGGGAGCTATCCCATTTCACTAAGAAGGGATGTCTGTCAGGTGCTTAAAAAGAAGACAAGAGAAAGAATGGCTTGCTGAGAACAGAAAGAGCTGGGACAGAAGAGAATCCAGAAGAAGACGAGGATTCTATAGGAAGCCTCACTTGTCTGAACTGCAGTAGCTTTCGATTCCCAGTTATCTTAAGGCCCTCTCCTTGTATCTTTGCTCCATTTCATGTCTCTATTGTCTTCCCCATTTTCATTTCAGCAAAGGCAGTCTCTTTCTTCTTGTCTTCTCCTCCTCTTTTTCTTCTGTTGTTTTAAAAAATAATAGCATGAAAAGTTGTTCAAGTTAATCTGGCCACACAGAATAGTCAAGTATAAAAGTCTTGTGTTCTAGAGTAAAGTGTGGTTTTTCCAAACTTGTACCTAGAAAATTAAGGCTGAAATTTAATTAAGTTCCAAGCTTATAATGTATCTTTATTACTTTCATTTTAGTGCTATTTTATTTGTACTTCATCTGAAAATTAATTTTCTTTGTCCTGTTAATTTTCTGACTCAATATTCACTAACAAGTGAATAATTGCCATTTGCTTGTTTATCTTATCATGTACTATTGACTGAAATGAAATAAGTGAGAGTTTTAGAATCCTCTGCAAATGAGGTAGTGGTTAGGGGGTAGAATTAGAGAAGAGGGAGGGTCTTATAATCCATGCTAGAGTGTTCCATAATGCTGCTGCTAGTTAACCATCAAAACAGGCCTCTTTGATTTGGGTTCAGAAGGATATGGTGCCCTTTCTTTTTTTTTTTTTTTTTTTTGTTGTTGTTTGTGTTTTTTTGTATTGTTTTTTGAGAAAGGGTCTTGCTTTGTCACCTAGGCTGGAGTACAGTGGTGGTCCAGTCACAGCTCACTGCAGCATTGACCTCTTGGGTATGGTGCCCTTTCTAACCTAAATATCTTGCCTGAAAGATCTCAACACATGTCATACATGTGTGTGCTGGTCTTGTATTTATACTTGAAGGCATGGTTTTATATAGTTCGATAAACAAACAGTTCTGGTTCTGAGTCTCATGTCATTCTGCCAGCATTAAGAACCACATTTCCTAGGCCCCAGCTTCAGCCTTGGGATCTGCTGGTTGTTGCTCATATAACTCCATAGAACTTCCATAGATTCCCTGGTTGACTGGGGATTCAATAGAATTTGCCTTATTGAATGAAATATACAGTTGCTGATAGATGAGTAGAAGGATGGAAGGAATGAAGCAAGGAAGCAAGGAAACACGGAAAGGAGGGAGGATAGAAGATATAAAGGAAGAGAGGAATGAAGTAACACTTATTGTCTACCATGCTCCAGGCACTTAGTTATCTTACATGTATTAGCTCACTTAATGCTCACAATTGCCCTGGAATATCAACCTATTAGAATTATATACTTGAGGAACCTGTGTCATAGAGAGGTTAAGTATTAGTTATTACACACCATATAAATGTTCAAAAAGAACCCGGGTCTGATTCCAAGTGCCATTTTTGTAGTTACTTTGCAAAACATGACTCAAAACTTATATACTCCAACCTTTGTAGGCCTTTTTTCCTCCTCACTATAAGACTAGGGTTAGATGGCCAGGCATGGTGGATTCCCAGTACTTTGGGAGGCTGAGGTGGGTGGATCATTTGAGCTCAGGAGTTCGAGACCAGCCTGGCCAACATGGTGAAATCCCATCTCTACTAAACATAGAAAAGATTAGCCGGGCATGGTGGCATTGAGCCTAAATTGTGCCACGGCATTCCAGCCTGGCTGACAGAGTGAGACTCTGTCTCAAAAAAAAAAAAGAAAAGACTAAGGTTAGACAGTATGATGGTTAATTTTCTGTGTTGACTAGGTTATTATGCCCTGTTGTTTAGTCAAATACTTGTCTAGATGTTGTTGTGAAGGTCTTTTGTAAATGTGACTGACATTTGCAATTAGTTGACTTTTAGTAAAGATTATTCCAAATAATGTGAGTGGGCCTCATTGAATCAGTTAACAGCCTTAAGTGCAAAAAACTAAAGTTTTCTGGAGAAAGGGGAATTCGGTCTCAAGATTAGAACATAGAAATCCTGCCTGAGTTACTTGCTGGCCTCCACAATCATGTGAGCCAAGTCCTTGAAATCTCTCTCTCTCTCTCTCTCTCTCTCTCTCTCTCTCTCTCTCTCTGTGTGTGTGTGTGTGTGTGTGTGTGTGTGTGTGTGTGTGTATTCTATTGGTTCTAGTTCTCTGGAGATCCTTGACTGATACAGACAGAATGATCTTTCCAAGCTCTGTGGCTGTCAAATTCTATTTGATTTGATTTGATTCTGTCTCATTGATCCTGTCCCATTGAAACAGTCTTTTATTTATGATCAAGTATCCTTTTGGATTAAAGACCTTGGTAGATATTTCATTCAAGCTTACTTAAAAATTAAGTGTTAATTATACTTAATTATAAATTAATTAAGTATTTTAACTTCCTGCTCATCTTGTGTATCACTAATAGTAGAGAAATTGTGGGGTCTTAAATTCTCAGGAAACAGATTAAGTGTTTTTTAGAGATGTGTTCTTTTAGTGGAAAGATACTCTGTTTCTCCTGAAACTTAACTCTTGCCTTATATTGCCTTCTGAAGCTATTTATTTCTTTATTAACTTTTTTGAGGCAAAGTCTTGCTTTGTCACCCAGGCTGGAGTGCCGTGGCACAATCTCAGCTCACTGCAACCTCTACCTCCCAGGCTCAAGTGATCCTCTTGCCTCAGCCTCTGAAAGTGCTGGGATTGCAGACGTGAGCTGCCATGCCTGGCCTGCTCTAACATTTGTTTCTGAGTTAGGCCATAAAGCTAAGTTCTGCTTCAGAGAACTTGGAATTATGAAATATTTTATTTTCTTCTTTTTGATTGTCTTCAGTTTCTACAGTGAACATATGTGACTTTTGCAAGGAGAAAAAGGTCTTGAAAATTGAGAAGCCTAGGCCTCAAACTGACATACAGCCCATTAAGTCATTCCATTATAAAACCGTGGCAGAGGTAAATGTCTTCACATAATATAGACTGAAGAATAAGAAAAATAATATTTGTATTTAATATGATTGAAGTGATAGAACCAACCAATTTTGTGCATTAGAAAGAAACAAATATATCAAGAGCAAATGTTTAATTGTATATTGCTTAGTTTTTGATGCTGGCCATAACTAAAATTTGTGTGATATTAATCTTTAAAAGTCAATTTATTTGTGAAGTGTTCATTTACATAGATCTTTATATTTTTCTTTGTAGTGAAACCTTACTATGTTGACTGGATTCATTAGTGGTAGAGATATTTATATTTCTCTTCCACAACTCTGACTTCTTTGTACTTTCCATGGCTATTTCTCTGTAGCTAAGAGTCTCATGCTATATTAATACCTGTATTTGTTCCAAATGCTTTTCCCTCCTAAAATGTTGTCAAATAAATAAGGGTAGTAAATAGTTCTTAAATACATAAGAATATATTCCACTAGTTACGTATTTATTTAGCTACATTTGACAATTATTCTTATGTTTGTGATACAATCATCTGAGGAAAAAATATCCAATAGAAATAAAATCTGGCCAGGTGCGGTGGCTCACACCTGTCATCCCAATGCTTTGGGAGGCTTGAGATGGGAAAATGGCTTGAGGTCAACTGTTCAAAACTGCAGTGAGCTATGATGATGCCACTGCACTCCAGGCTGGGTGACACAGCGAGACTCTGTTTCTGAAAAGAAAATTTGAAAAAGTAAAAGAAATAAAATACTTGAAATTTAGTGAAGAAAATGAAGGAGGGGGCTCTGCCTGAGATACCCATCCGCCATTGGTTCCCAGGGTAGATAAGGCAGATTTGACTGTAGCATACTTCTTATTTTCCTCCCATCGTTCTGCATGTGTGCTTAGAAGACAGCTTTATTAGAAGGCGGCGGGTCTTTAGTCAAGTGCATGTAAGTGGTAAAGACTTTTATACATGATGTATGCTGGAAATAATGAAACCAAATATCACAGCAATTTACTTTTATATCTATTTTCATTCCATCCAATGTGACATTCACATAAATAAGCTTACTAACTCAAGTATCTTTTTAAGAGTAAATGGAATACTCAAAATGAGCATTCTTATAGGCATACTAGGGAAGAATGGTCTTTGCTGTACTAATGCCAGGTGGCTAATAGCTATCTTTAATGGTGGATGCAAGGTTAGTTTGCACTGACTAATTTGGCCAGGAAACATAACCCATTATGCATTTTTATGGATGATCTGGATGAAGGAATTGAGACTATGCTTCCATTGTAAAATTAAATTAGACAGAGTTACCATGTTCCAGAAGGCGGTCCTAAAATTGAAAATGACCTTGAAAAATAAAACTATCAGAAAGGAAAGGTCCTAAAAAAAAAAAAAAAAAAGAATGAAATCCATATGAATAAGGGGAGACCAAGGAACAGCCTATCAGAAGATTGGAAAAAATCAGCTGAGGACTGGCTTTACAGTTGACTAAGAAAGCAGTGTTGGCTGGGTACAGTGGCTCACACCTGTAATCCCAGCACTTTGGGAGGCTGAGGTGGGCAGATCACAAGGTCAAGAGATGGAGACCATCTTGGCCAGCATGGTGAAACCCTGTCTTTACTAAAAATACAAAGATTAGCTGTGCGTGGTGGTGTGTGCCTGTAGTCCCAGCTACTTGGGAGGCTGAGGCAGGAGAATCACTTGAACCCAAGAGATGGAGGTTGCAGTGAGCCAAGATCACACCATGCACTCCAGCCTGGCAACAGAGCAAGACTCCGTCTCAAGAAAAGAAAAAGAAAAGAAAGAGGAATAGCAGTATCGTTTTATTCTGAAAGACGCTACAGGAGCTAATGGTGCTTAGAGTAAAGACAGAGCACACAAGGGGCAATGGGGGTAGAGGTGGAGTGGATACCAGAGAGCCCATCTTTAAAGATATATTAATGCATTTTACTGATGTAAGTGGTAAAACCATGAGGGAAGGTGGGTTGGGGGGAACCACTCACTAAGAGGACCCTCCTTTAACATCCTAACCTGCCTTGCCATCATCTGTTAAAGAAAAGAAGAAAGAAGAGAATGAGAAGAAAAGAAACAAGAGTGCTTTCTCTTTTTTTTTCTTTTCTTTTTTTAAATTGTACTTTAGGTTCTGGGGTACATGTGCAGATCATGCAGGATTGTTGCATAGGTACACACAGGGCAATGTGGTTTGCTGCCTCCATCCCCCCGTCACCCACATCTGGCATTTCGTTCCATCTTACTCCCTCCTCGACCTCCCCATCCCCCCTGCTTTCCCTCCCTTAACCCCCTCAACAGACCCCAGTGTGTGATGCTCCCCTCCCTGTGTCCATGTGTTCTGATTGTTCAACACCCGCCTTTGAGTGAGAACATGCAATGTTTGATTTTCTGTTCTTGTGTCAGTTTGCTGAGAATGATGGTTTCCAGATTCATCCATATCCCCTACAGAGAATACGAACTCATCATTTATTATGGCTGCATAGTATTCCATGGTGTATATGTGCCACATTTTCCTTGTCCAGTCTATCGTCGATGGGCATTTGGGTTGGTTCCAGGTCTTTGCTATTGTAAACAGTGCCGCTATGAATATACGTGTGCATGTATCCTTATAATAGAATCCTTTGGGTATATACCCAGTAATGGGATTGCTGGGTCAAATGGAATTTCTATTTCTAGGTCCTTGAGGAAGTGCCACACTGTCTTCTACAATGGTTGAACTAGTTTACACTCCCATTCCTATTTCTCCACATCCTCTCCAGTTAGAGAAATGCAAATCAAAACCACATTGAGATACCACCTCATACCAGTTAGAATGGTGATCATTAAAAAATCTGGAGACAAGAGTGCTTTCTTAACCACTTTTCTGAAGGCCAGTTTTCCCCTATGGTGATTCTTTCGCTGCAATTCTGGTGCTTCCTGTTTTGGCAGGGCCTGTTTTGCCTTCAGCATTCCTTTCTCTGAGGCACTTTCTTTTCCTCCTTCTACCAGCATGTTTTATGGGACTCCCCCAGCTCTTCATTGAAAAGGCACCCTCAAAGGTGGCTAGAGGTTGATTGATATTGTTGTGTTTTGTCAGGTGCTACTCTGGGTTAACCTTCTTTGGAAGTTAGCAATTGTTGGTTACCACTGCATTCTTCAGCCTCCCTCCCTCTTCAGATCCTGTGACACTGCAACACTCTCTCCTTACCTCTCCTTCTCTGTCCTTCATGGCTTCTTTATAAATGCAATCATGGGCATCCCCCAACATTTGGGCCCCAGATGCCTGCAACTCTCATTTTACACAGTCTCAGAGAATTCATCCATTGCCATGGCTCTGCACAAATCATCATTTGGGGGAGTGGGGGTAACTTTTAATTGTTACATAATCTCAGACTTACAGGAAAGTTTCAAAATTGCACAAGGAGCTTCCATATATTATTTGCAGAGTTGATAGTTTGTTTACCATATGAAAGTAGGCTGGAGACATCATGCCCTTTTGCTCCTAAATAGTTCAATGTCTGTCTCCTAAAAATGTGGAGCTATGGTACAGTTTTTAACCTCAGGAAAATTGATACAATGTAGTTATATAATCCGCAGTCCATGTTAAATATCATCCATGGTCCCAGTGATGTTCTTTATAGCTATTTTTTCCCTGCCAGTGATCACTGCTGTGCATAGGGCACTGACTTCTCTCTAGGCCATCTGTCCCACAGCACTACTTTCCAAATAAACATTTTTTTACTGATGTCATCTTAAATTAAAAATGTCTAAAATGTGACTCATCATTTTCCCCCTAAAACAAATCATCCCCACCCCCCATATCTTTCTAATTCTTTTTAGTGTTATTATAACTCTCCCAGCCTTCCAGGCTTGAAGCTATGAATCATCTTTGGTTCTTTATTCCCTGTTAGCTGTGTAAGTCCTTTACATTCTTCTGTGAAATGACTCTTTCATTCTCATTCTGCATAAGCCTTTGTGCACTAATGCCCACCCATTCCACACATCAGACAAATTCTTATAGTTACCATTATCTACCTGAAGGGCTCAGAAAAAGCTTGCAATGCTTGTCCTTCCTTAAGTAAACTCTGTCACAACTCTGTGTGTGTAGCACTGAACAGTGACCCAGCCAACAGCAATGTGTAGCGATTCACAAATCTATTTCAATACACACTTTCTTCCCATTTCTACTGAATAAATGTTGAAGAGAGATTTACCAGTTATGTTAGGGTATGGAAAACATAACTGTCTGCAATTTCACATATGCAGAGGAAATATATGGAACTGATAATTGACCTTCTTCTGGAGCCCACTACCAGCGAGAAAACATTAGCTCTTCAATCCATTTAAAGCTTAGTCTGATTCCATAACTTAAATAGTTCTGCTTTCTATAGAAAGTGTTTAATCTCTCTTGAAGAAAATGCTTACCTTCTCAGAGATCCTCTCCCATCCTGTGTGTGCAGAGAGGAGCTAACACAGCAAAACTGAGACTACTATACTTTGAAAGCCTGCTTACAATGTTGGCCCTTAATTGGCATCTAGAAACTGGGCTTCCAGGGTAAGATTCCCTGATTAGAATGACCCATTGTGGCTAAGATGTTTGTGCAAACAATATGGTTTATGCTGAATACCTGTTTCCTTCTGGGAGTCTGAAATTGTGGAACATACTAGGCAGAGGCTGCCTACAGGACCCAGCTCCCAGTAAAAACTCTGGGCACTGAGTCTGCAATAAGCTTTCCCAGTAGACAGTGTAGTACAACTCACTCACTGTTGGGGGAATTACACTCATCCTGTGTGACACCACTGGGAGAGGACTCTTGGAAGTTTGCACCTGGTTTCCTCTGGATGTCAGCCCATAGCCTTTGCTGATTTTGCTTTGTATGCTTTGTATGTAATAAATCATAACCATGCGTACAACTATGCAGACGGTCCCTGACTTATGATGCTTCAACTTACAATGTTTTGACTTTATGATGGGTTTATTGGGGTATTAAATGCATTTCACCTTATGATTTTTTTTTTTTTTTTTTTTTTTACCTAGATGGGTTTATTCAGATGTAACTGCATTGCAAGTTGAGGAACATCTGTATACAGGGGTGTGTGTGTATACACACACGACTGTGAGTCCTCCTAGAACATCATCGAACCTGAGGTGGTCTTGGGGAACCCAATACACCATACTCTTCTCCCTGAAAAGAGGAGGAAAATTGTATTTTCCAAAAATGGTCACAACTTGAGCTCCTATCCCACATGCTTTTACAATGTGATTTTGACACTCTTCCAACTGAGAAGCAGAGTCTACGTTACCTCCCTAGAGAGAATTGTGGTGAACTGTGATTATGATGGCATTGATGCTATGTGATTTTCAAGGCTAGGTGATAAAAAGCAACACACCTTCCTCTTATTTCACATTGTGGGATGCTCATTCTCAGAACCCAGTCACTGCTATGAGGAAGCAGAGCAAGCACATGGAGAGGACCCATGCAGCTGTTCCAGCCAAGAGCCCCAGCCAAGGTCTTAGCAGCCAGCCAGCATCAGTGACCAAATGGAATGAGATGTGTCCAGCCCCTAACCCTCAACTCACTTCCAACTGTCATGTCTTCTATGAATCTATCTTCTTCTATGAATCAGCTGAGGCCCTGAACATTGTAAAGCAGAGAGCTGCCTTTGCCGTATCCTGTCCAACTACCTGACCCAAAGAAGCTGAAGGCATAGGGAAATGGCTATTGTTTTACACTAGTATGAGCAGAGTGGGTTGTTTGCAGCAATAAGAATGACAGCTTTTCCTACGATGGCATCCAGATACATGGAGAGAAGGATGTGACTCAGCATCCTGATGCCAGAGGGAGGAGTAGGGTTTCACATGTGTTTTCTGCCTGTTCTGCTCTCTGGGGTGATATCCCTAGTCTACCTGGTTTCTCTTTTCTTTGCTGGTATTAGTGACTAAACTATGTGGACATTGTAACTGGCAGGCTTGTTCTCTTTATCTCTGGGCTTGGTTGGAGCCCAGAAGGCCTGTCTGGGATGACTCAGCCTTGTTTCCATTCCCATAGACACCGTGCACCCCACAGACACCTTCTGTGACTCTTATGCAGCCCCAGCTCCACTGGTCAGCTCTGCAGTCCCTGTTAGTATCCTCCTCTGCAGACTTGCAGCTACCTTAGGATTTTATCCATGCCACAGGAAAACAAAAGTGGCTCAGGATTGATGAATCCTAGTGGTTCCCTCTACCTGACCATGTGACTGGAAAGAAAGGGCCGTCTAGAGAGTTTATCTATTTCAAGAGTTTCCAACAGAAATGGGAGTCAGGAAGCTCCTATGTCTTTTTGCCATCATTCTCATTCATCTAATGTACCATTCACTATTCAGGTCCAAGGGACTTTGCCTGATTAAAGCCCAGGGTTGGAAAAATTGGGACATAACATTGGCTCTTTCTGCTTTCCTTTCCCCCTTATTTTTTAATTCTCACAATTTCCTGGACAGATTCTTCCCCATCTTCCTTCTCTTCATTTCAACTCTTCTCTAAGCCTTCATAGCAAATGATATTTTCTCTACCCATTTGGAGAACTCTATAATCTCCCAGCTTTGATCATTGACATTCTAAAGTCCTCAGAACTGTAAGTTAGATTACAAGGCTATTGACTTGTTGAAAAATTCTACTTTGTATATTAGAAGGTGGTATGACTTTGCTCTTTGACGTTTTTCTGAAAACCAACAGAAGAGCAAAGTCATTTGCTCTTGCATAGGAGAGCTGCAAACAGCACCCTTGGTTAGATGCTTCTTCCTTTATGTCCAAATGTGGAAAAATAACTTCTTTCACATAAACCATTGAACAGAAGTCCTGGGCTTTAATCTGTTTGGACAAATTTAAGTCACATGCCTAACACTGAACCTATTACTGTCATTGAGAATGAGATGCCTCTATTCTGATTGTCTTCAGCCAATTAGATTCTGCTCCTAGACCTGGGACTGGGATCAATCCTACTCAAACTGCATCCCTGCCACACCCTGGGAAATGGGAGAGGTGGACTCAGGGGTGAGCTGGAACCAGCTGTTAACAGTTGGCATGAGCTAACTATGCTCACCACTTCTTCAGTGGTCACTGGCTTCACTCTGGTAACTTGAAGTTAGCCATAGTGGGAGTATTTATGCCACGGAAATTGGCAAATGTGGCTGGGTGCGGTGGCTCATGCCCATAATTCTAGCACTTTGGGAGGCTGAGGTGGGCAGATTGCCTGAGATCAGGAGTTCGAGACCAGTCTGGCCAACAGGGTGTAACCCTGTCTCTACTAAAAATACAAAAAAATTAGCCGGGCATGGTGGCATGGCCTGTAATCTCAGCTAATCTGGAGGCCGAGGGAGGGGAATTGCTTACACCAGGGAGGTGGAGGTTGCAGTGAGCTGAGATTGAGGCACTGCACTCTAGCCTGGGTGACAGGGCAAGACTCCATCTCAAAAAAAAAAAAAAAAAAAAAGAAATAAAAGAAAAGAAATTGGCTGGTACCAGACATAGCACTGAGAATGAGAGGAACCCAATGTAACTAACATGGGTTAACAGGCAACAGTCTCTTAACTTGTTTTTCTAGCATCAGAATTGCTTCTTCCAATGAATCCTTCTTTTGTTTTTGCTGTTGACATAGGGTCTTGCCCTATTGCCCAGGCTGGAGAACAGTGGCATGATCACAGCTCACTGAAGTCTCAGCCTCCTGGTCTTAAGTGATCCTCACACCTCAACATCCTGGAGTAGCTGGGACTACAAGAACGTGTCAGCATGCCCAGCTAATTTGATCTTTTATAGAGACGTGATCTCATCGTGTTCGCCAGGGCTGGTCTTGAACCCCTGGCCTCAAGCGATCCTTACACTTTGGCCTTCCAAAGTGTTGGGATTACAGGAGTGAGCCACTGTGCCTGGCCCATTCTTTTTTTAAATAACAGCTTCACTGAGATATAATTTCAAATACTGTAACACTCACCCTTTTAAAGTGTACAGTTCAGTGATTTTTTTTAGTATATTTATGGGATTGCACAATCATCACCACAATAAATTTCAGAACATTTTGTCACCCCCAAGAAACACAATACCCATAAACAGTCACTCGCCATTCCTTCCCGTGGTCCCCATTCCCTGGCAATCACCAGTCTACTTTTCTGTCTCTGTGGATTTGCCTGTTCCACACACTTAATACAAGAAATTGTGGCCAAACACCAGATTACAGTGACTGCAAAACCCCAAACAAGAGTGCCATTTATAGGGTGGATCCAAGATGGCCGATTAGGAGCAGCTGAGGATTGCAGCTCCCAGTGAAAGCGCGGAGGGTGAAGTGGACGCCGCATTGCCAGACAGATTTTTATTGCCCACAGA